>VWZG01004062.1:61387-131563 GCA_013396735.1 Grallaria varia | reverse complement strand
CGCCCCGCGCCGCGCGGCGGGACGAGAGGTGAGCGGGGCCGGGACTGCGGGGGGAGCGGGGCCGCCGCCGGCCGCCGGTGCTGAGCCGCGCTGCCGCCCTGCCTCAGGTACCTGGCGCGGGCGGAGGAGCTGACGGCCACCGACACCGAGGACTCGGCCCTTAACTACGGCGTGGTGGTGGACTGCGGGAGCAGCGGATCCCGGGTCTTCGTTTACTTCTGGCCCCCGCACAACGGGAACCCGCACGACCTGCTGGACATCAAGCAGATGAGAGACCGGAGCAGCCGCCCCGTCGTCAAGAAGATTAAACCGGGTGGGTGCCGCTGCTGCCCGTGCCCGTCCCCGGGCCCCCCGCGCAGGGCGGGACGGGTCTCTCACCGCCGCCTTTCCCGGACAGGCATCTCCGTGACCGCCGCCGCCCCCGAGCAGGCCACCCCCTACCTGCGCCCGCTGCTCCGGTTCGCCGCCGCCCACGTCCCGGCTCAGAAGCACAAGGAAACACCGCTGTACATCCTGTGCACGGCTGGCATGCGGCTGCTGCCCGAGCGGTGAGTTCGTGGGCCTTGTCGGCAGAGCCAGGGATGCGCTGGGATCCCTCAGCCCCGGCGGCTGCCTCCTCTTGAGCCTAGCGAAAGAATTGGGAATCCTGGGCGGGGGGACATGGAGAAAGGAAAGGGCACGTTGTTGGGACAGGCAGTGAGGCATGCAGAAGCAGGGTTTGTGCGTGCTGGGGGGGATGCTGAGCGGAGAAACTTTTTACTGAGGGTTTCAGACTAATAGATCTGTTTCTGATTTCCAAAGCAGCAGGGCTTGTGGGGCTCGATGGGGGTGTAGTGCTGCGTGATTCCTGCTGTCCCTTCACCACTGTTGCTAGGGAAGGTCCCCCAACAGCTGTTCCTCTCCTGTGCCCTTGCAGGCAGCAAGCTGCAATCCTGGAGGACTTGGCAAGAAATGTGCCCCTGGAGTTTGATTTCCTCTTCTCCAAATCACATGCAGAAGTGATCTCAGGGAAACAGGAAGGTAGGAGCTGCCACAAAGCTCTGCTTAGTTCTCTTTAGTATGTTGTCGTAATGACCTTTTCTGTCTTGTGCAGGTGTCTATGCTTGGATTGGCATCAACTTTGTCCTGGGACGGTTTGATCACGAGGATGGTGAGTCTGTCTGCTTGTAGAACAGCTGGGAGGGTCTGATCAGAGCCCTGCTGGACCTTGCCCCAGTGCTGGAGCTAAGAGCAACCTCTGGAGCAGGCAGCAATGCCTGACACCAGTCATACACGTGATTCTCTCACAGATCCGCAATCTGGAGGGGTACTTGCCCCCATCACAGAAACAAGTCCCTGTGTGATGGGGGCAATCCTGTGGCATTTTGGAAGAAGAGTCAGGGAGAGAGGGTTTGTGATAGTGTTCCTGTACTGGCTACCAGCTGTGGATGCCTTGGGGGAGCCTCCAAACCAGGGTGTAGCCAGCCCTGAGTGCCAGGACCTGGCAGCTATGGGGATAATGGTGGAAGAGAAGAGATAACTGCCCCAGGCCCTACCCCTCTCTGACATGCTGCTGTGGGTTGCAGAGGAGGATGCAGTGGTCACCGTGGCACTGGGGGACCAGGGGAAGTCCCTGGTTCGGAAACGAACAGTTGGCATCCTAGACATGGGAGGTGCCTCCCTGCAGATTGCCTACGAGGTGCCTGACTCTGGAGCCATCTCCTCCCCTCGGCAGGTGCGTGTCTGGCTGGTAGGCCGCAAAGCAGCCTCTGCCTTCCCTGGGTTGCTTCTGACCATGGACCTATCTGCATCTCTAGGAGGAGGCTGCTAAGAGCTTGCTGGCAGAATTCAATCTGGGCTGTGATGTGCAGCACACCGGCCACGTGTACCGTGTCTACGTCAACACATTCCTGGGCTTTGGCGGCAATTTTGCCCGGCAGCGCTACGAGGAGCTTGTGCTGAACCAAACCTTTGTGCACAACCGGTACTGCTGCATCACCTAGCGGTGCCCCTGCTGGGCCATTGTGAATGGAGGGGCTGGTTCCTTCACGCTGCCCTCTCCCCCTTGGATTTGCCTCAAAAGCTGCCTGTGGAGATAACAGCTCCCACAGCCACGTTGGCAGCAGGTGCCTGGGCTGGCACAGGGTGCATGGGTGCTGCCCTTTTCCAATCCTGGCAGGCATTATCATTGCCACAGCTCCTTTCCTTCCTCCCTCTCTCCTCATAACAGGCTACAAGGAGGCCCCTCTAGTGGCTTTTGGCTTTTCCTCCTCTGACTTTCCCTCCTTTTCCAGCACTGATTCACTCAGCACATCTGTCCATTGCATCCCCACCTCAAGCTCTCTGTCTCCTGTCTCTCCTTTCCTTCCAAGAGCACTATGTGAAGCTGTTGCCAAAGGTGGAGAGGCTTGGAGCCCAGGTACTCCTGTAGCAGGAGCAAACCCTGCCTCCAGATCCCCTGGGGGTGTACAGGGGCATGGATCCCCATGAGCTGGGTGGGGTGGGCTGTGCCTTGTTGCACCCTACAGGTGCTTGGAGCATGTAGCTGCAGGTCAGCGTGACAGTTCTGGGGCGTCTGGCCTTGGCAAGAGGTGGCAGGGCAGGTGCCAGCACTATGAGGTACAAGGGGACACAGCCTGGTCTGATGCAGGCAGTATCTGGATGTAGAACAGTGCTAGACTAGCCTTTTGGAAGATGGTGTAGGACCCCCCTCTGCAACTGCCATTCCTTCCTGGACTGTTTTCCAGTGTGCACAGCCAGCAGACAGGGCTAAGCCCCAAGATGCCCTTCCTGGACCCCTGCCTGCCTGTGGGGCTGGAGGACACGGTGACAAGGGGTGGCCAAACCCTGTACATGCGTGGCAGAGGGGACTGGCAGGCCTGTGTGAAGCTGCTGCAGCCCCTTCTGGCAGGGTCCAATAGCAGCCAGGACTCCCTAGTGGGGACCTACAAAGCACCCATCGACTTCAGCAACAGCGAGTTTTATGGCTTCTCTGAGTTCTTCTACTGCACAGAGGACGTGCTGCGCCTGGGGGGTCAATACAGTGCCCCCAGCTTCACCTCTGCTGCCCAGGTGGGTGCTGCCCCAGCCCAGGGGCTGAGAAGCTGCTGTACCTGGGGCTGGGGGTGAGGGCTTTTTCTCTTCTGAACTCCAACTTCTTTGCCTCAGGAGTACTGCAGCCAGCGGTGGGAGGTGCTGACCCAGCGTTTCCGTGGTGGCCTATACTCAGCACATGCTGACCAGCACCGGCTGAAGTAAGCGGATTTACTGGGGGATACCATGGCTGGACTTCTGGGGGTCTTTCGATGGGGTAAGGGACTGGTGCAGGTGGCAATGTCTGGCTGATGCTCCTGTGTGCTGTGCCTGCAGGTATCAGTGCTTCAAATCAGCCTGGATGTACCAAGTCCTTCACGAGGGCTTCCAGTTCCCGCTGGACTACCCCAGCCTGCGCACAGCACAGCTGGTGTATGACCGGGAGGTGCAGTGGACGCTCGGAGCCATCCTCTACAAGACGCGATTTCTGCCACTCAGGTACCATCGGCTTGCTGATGGCATCACACAGGGAAGGGTGGCTGGGGAGGAGTAGGAATAACCAGATCGGGTGAAGGCTCTGCCACCCCCAGAAGGGGAGTGGCACTATGGACCATGGCAGTACCCTGACCAGTCCTGGCATTCCTCTCCACAGGGATCTCCGTCAGGAGAGCATCCGGCAAGCACATGCCTCCTGGCTGCGCCTCTCTTTTGTCTACAACCACTATCTCTTCTTTGCCTGTATCCTGGTCGTAGTGCTGGCCATAGTCCTCTACCTCCTGCGGCTGCGCCGCATCCACCGCCGGCAGCTGCGCTCAGCCCAGCACACCCTGCTCTGGCTGGACAAGGTGGTGGTGCCTCTGAGCCAGGGAAATGTGCCATGACACTGGTGGTACCCACTGTCCAGCTGCACCAGCAGAACCAGGACTGGCTGACAGCCTGGGCTCCGAGGGCTTGGACTCTTTCTTGGAAGACCATCTCAACTCTGCACTCCGTCATCTTCACATCAGAACCAGAGCCCATATGGGCTGAGGCACCTATGGACACCAGAGATTTCCTCTCCACCTTGCCCGTCCTAATCTTTTCATTCCTTGGCCTCTGGCCTATGCCTCGCTACATGGTGTGGAGCAAAGTCCTCTGCAGGTCCCTGGCAGGTCCCTCAGATAACAGGACACTATCACTGAGGCACCCAGCCTAGGACTGTGGCCTGAAGCACTGGGCCACCCCATGACTCAGCCACCAGTTTGCAGAGCAACCTGGTGAGGTGCTGTGGTTCATCATCTGGGGTGGCCCTTCTGCAGGCCCTGACAGGCCCACAGGCTGGAGAACAGCAGTCACCAGCAAAGGCACTGCAGGAACCAGGTGAGCCACAAGTTCCACCAGGCTGCTCTGCCTAGCCTGGCCCCTCTTGGAGCATTCCTGAAAAGGTATCCTGCCCTTTGCCATGTCTTATCCTCCTAGGACAATCCTAATTAGGTTAGGACAATGTAGTCCTAACCAACATCCCAGACTCAGCCCTGAGGGGTAATTGATTGGTTCCTAAGGCACCACCAAAGCAGGCTCGACATTCCTTTCATACATTCCCTCCTGACCATATCTGCCCCATGGCCCTAATGCCAGGACCTGTGGTTTTTTCCCCTGAGTGCAGGCTGGGTCTGCCCGTGGGAGAACCACCTCAGTCCAGCCCAGCTCACCACCCCAGGACAGGTCCAAGCTGTCGCTGTGCACACAGGGTTCCTCCCCTGGAGCCCAATGAACTTTGTCACTTTCTACTTGAAGGCAGCCATTCCCATTCCTGTAGCAATAAACCCCTTGAGCCATCTAGCACTGGTCTTGTTTCCTAGTGAGCAGCTCCCCAGCAGTGATGGCTACTGGCTGGTGGCAGGCCTGGGGGGCTGCACATCTATGCTGTGGCTGTGGGATGATGGAGCTTCTTTCTTCTCTGTGTTTCCAGAAGGACAGCTGAGCTCAAGTGAGCTGGTAGCAGCAGCTGATCCAAACTCTTGTGATCCTTAGAGACAGCATTCCTCTGCTGCCCTCCTCCTAAGAGGAAAAGCCTGCCCACTCGGAGCTCCTGGAAGATGTTGATCCCTGCTTCTTACCATATTTCATATCCCAGTGGCAAAGAGGCCACTAAGCTGCTCCAGCTGCTGCACAGCCATGGAGATGGCCCCAGCATGGCTGCCTACTGTGAGAGGCTGGGCAGGTACCCAGTTGTCCCTCTAGCACATGCTAGAGGTCACATGCTGTGACCCTGGTCCCACAGCACGAGTGCACAGGTGGCATCAAGGATAAAACTTTCCATGAACCAGGGTGCTGCCAACCTCCTGCTCAACAGCTGAGGATCCCAACCTTGTTCTCATGGGGCAAGAGCAGTGTTAGGGGGAAGGAAAGATGTCTCAACAAGGCCAAGACTGTTCCTCAGCCTGAAAGCAACGACTCAAACTCCAGCATCACTTACTAGAAAAAGGATTTATTTCCACAACACAAATTTAACAAATACAGACAAATAAATAAATAAATACAGATAAATTATCTGATAAATAAGGGGAACCCTAAAACACAATGCCCTACTGGGTTTTTCTCAGAACCTGGACCCATGTCAGTGTGGTGGAGATAAGCAGACAGTACTGCAGCTGCCTCACTGCTGAGATGGGAGACACAGCCCTCCTTTCATCCCCACCAGCACACCTCAAGTCCTCCCTTATGATACCCAAGATGCTTCTCCAGGGTCAGCCCTCCCTTCTCCCACCCACTGCCAGAATCTGTCCTAGCAGGGACTGCCCCCGCCACAGGGGACTGACCAGACCACAGAGGATGCAATGACTCCTGCCTTCTCATGCAGAGGGACAGCTGGTGCCTGAAATGACCATGGATAGGGCAACTAGGTGGGCAGCTTGGGCTACAACCAAGGGTTTCACTTAGGGGTTAGGGCTGAGGGCTCTGAGGGAACAGGGCAAGCACTGCTGGGACAGGATCCGCTGGAACCCCACCACACACTGATCACTCACAGGATGGTGCTCAGTGACTGTAGCACTTGGGCAGCTGGAGGGATCTCTCCCTGGCTGTTCCTAGTGCCAGGTTACTAGGTCCTTGTCCAGGGCTGCTGCCTGCCATACTCAGGGGCCCAGCCAACACTGGTCCAGGTCTCAGTGTTCCAAATGTGCTGGGGCAGCGGGTCCAGCCTCTGTCCCAGCACCTCTGGGGGCAGCCTGGTACAGGAGGGTAGAGGCTGGAACAGCTGCAATAGCTGAGGGAGGGAGAAAGAAGAAGTTAACACCAAATTCACAAGGGAGCTCCCACAAATCTAGACAATCAGTGCTTGGTTTGCTCAGGCCCAGTGCAGAGCTACCAGCCCTACACCAAGACCAACTCACCACAGCCACAATGCACAGGAGCCAAAGCACCTCCCCAAGCTTGGCAAGGGCAGGGCTGCAGCTCCCTCCCCTGGTAGACAGGCAAGTGGGGACATCTCTGATACACCCCAGCCCTCTGCCCACTCACGGTGATGGATTTGGCGGGGGGAGTCGGTTCAGGCCCAGCTCCTGGGAACTGCTCACTCCCACAGGAAGCGCACGTACCAGATGGTCTCGTTCTTCAGCTGCGGCCCGAACAGGGGGTTGGCCTGGGCCAGGATGGCGATGAGCCAGCTGCAAAGGGACCCAGTGTGCCATGAGCCCCGGTGGCACGGAGGCAGCACCAGAGCCCCGGCGCCACGGGCCCGGAGGGAGGCGGGCCGCAGTGCGGGGGCTGTCCCGCCCAACCACGGAAGGAAGCTGGGCAGCAGCCACCGGGCCCGGTGAAGCCAGTGGAGGGCGGGGAAGGGGTACCGGGCCCGGCCCGCGGTACTCACAAGAGGTAACAGCACACGGCAGTGGTGACCAGCATCGTGATGATCACCCTGCGGAGACACCGGCGTCAGCATGGGGAGGCCCGGCCCCGCATCCCCCGCCCGCGGTATCCCCGAAGCCCCCACTCACCCGCGGTTCGGCCCCTTGGGCACGAACCAAGGGGCGGCGATGCCCACGAGGCCCCAGAAGGCGGAGAAGAGGACAAGAGGCAGCGCGAAGCTGTGCGCCGTCATGGCCGCTCCGTCTGCTCCTCACGGTGGGACGCGCCGCCCCGCCCACTGCGCCATGCGCGGCCAATCCGCGGCCGGAGCGCCCCGCCGCCGCCTCCCATTGGCGGAGGACTCGGCTCGGCCCGGCTCACCTTAGCTCGGCTCGGCTCAGCCCCCGCTCCCCCATCCCTCCTCGCCTCGCTCCCGAAAGGAGCCCCCAGCCAGACACGAGCTCCTCCATAAAAACTTCTTTATGTTACAAAGTTCACACTCACACCACCCACCGCCTCCCTGTGCCAGCCCGGCTGGGCGCACATCCCCTGGCACATCCAGGCTGGGGGTCTGGGCTGCCCCTGGGTCCAGCGGTGCAGCTCCCCTGGGAGGGCCCTCCCGCCGGTGGGTTACTTGGGGACTCTCCGGAGCTCGCTCATGAGCCACAGTGCCATGCTGAGCAGTGCCAGGGAGCCCGACTGGTGTGTAGCAGCCAGAGGCGTGGGGACATAGAGCAGCAGGGTGCTGATGCCCAGGCCCACCTGCCAAGAAGGGAGAACGGGTTAAGAGCAGCTGTAGATGCACCACTGATACCATCCCCAGCACAAAGTGTCATGTAGATAGGCTCACAGCCACAGCAGGACTTCCCACCCTCAAATTCAGAGTGTGCATGCAGTACGGCGAGGTGTGGAGTCTAGGCAGCTCCACCTCTCAGTTCCAGGCACTCCTGGGCCCAGCACAGATCCAGGCTGGGACCAGCTATGTCTTGTAAACCTGCTACGGAGTAGGGGGCAAAAAATGCACTACCTGCATGAAAGCCACAGCCAGTAAGGAAGTCACAGCCATCCTGGTCCTGCGAGGGAGTGGGATCTTCCGTGAGAAGAGGTACAGTGCTGTGACAGCTGTGACAGAGGCAATTCCCTACAGAAGGGAAGGGAAACAACCACTCTTCAACAAAAGTTCAAAGGAAATGGGCGCAGCGGCCTTTGGCTGCACCTTCCATGCAGTAGAAGAAATTCTGTGCACAATATTTAACCACAGAAACATGACCAAATCCAAGAGCTCCAATGCCATGAGGTTAACAACTCTGAAATTTAACTAAAGTTAGAGAGAGTTTTATTTTTGCTCCAAATTAATGCTTTACTTTCCAACAGTTTTTCCTCATTTATTCAAGTCATCAGGGATCATGTCTGTTCTCTCCCCAGCTGTCACTTGGATAACTAAAGGTGGGAGCTGTCATCTGGAAAACTGATCCCATTTGCACCACTCCACTGTAGTTCACCAGCAAAATCTTGCTGTGCTGGTCACCTCAGGTGATTCCTCTTAATCTTTCTTTTTAGCCTTAGCCACGGCTTAGTTTGCAGCAGTGCTGCCAGTGGTATTTAAAAATCAGATTGCTCTAACCAGCTGAGATATTTTCACAGGGCACTACTGTGTAAAGCATGTTCACAAATGCGGGAGGAAGCATTCACTATCAGGATTTCCAAGTTTTATTTCCCACAGCTTTCCCAGACATTTCAATAGCAAGGGCTACCTCCCACTGCAGCTCACGTTATAAAAAGGAGACACAAAGAAACAAAGTCTGTTACTTGCGCAGA
The DNA here is from genome assembly GCA_013396735.1 of Grallaria varia. Taxonomy (NCBI): domain Eukaryota; kingdom Metazoa; phylum Chordata; class Aves; order Passeriformes; family Formicariidae; genus Grallaria; species Grallaria varia. The sequence continues at coordinate 122,905 of VWZG01004062.1, read as the reverse complement.
AGGAAGACCTCCTTAAGGAAGAAGGCCACACCACAAATAACTAAGACGGCTAAACTTCCTCTTCCTGCAGAAGCAAACTGGTAAGATCCTCTCAGGCCCTTTGGACACTCTGGAAATCACTCAAGCTGACAGAAAGAACCACAACCCAAAGAGGACAGCTTGGCTGCAGGAGGTAACCAAGAAGCAGCTCAGACATATCAGGAAGACAGCACTTACCAAGATCCTGTGATCAAACTGTACAGTTGTAGGATTCTCAAAGATATTTCTCAGCACGGGGGAGAAGGCAAGGAGATCATCAGGGATCCAGCGCTCCCCCATTTTGGGGAAGGAATTGTACACAAGGCCAGCATCCAGCCCTGCCACAAAGGCACCTGCAATTCCAGAGCAAAAAATGAGCCTACCAGAGTAGACAAAGGTGTCATTCCAGGTTGCACAGCTCTGATTCAAGAGCTCAGCTTGATCTTGAGTTTCTTTTAGAAACATACACAGGCATCATCACACAGCACAGGCTGGCTGGAAGGCACATCTCCATCTGCTCAGGAAAGACCAGTAAGGACATTTTTGACTGTAAGCTCCATGATAGCAACTGATTTCCCAAAGAGTGGAAGGGGTTGCTCATAGTCCCCACCATATCAGAACAAAAAACCCCCAAAAAACAGCAGAGAGGAATGAGTGGCAAATGGGACAGCAGAAAGAAAGAACCTTACCTGAAAGAGCAGTAAGAAAAATGAGAGCTGCAGTGCCATGAGCATACTGTCTCAAGCGAAGGAGCTGATGGGTTTCAGGCAACTGTTAAACAAAAAAAGAAAGAAAAAAAAAATCAGGGCAAAGCATTTCCAGTGCTGTTGGCAGCAGTTAAGAGAAGCCTTCACTGCATATATAGGACAACGGGTTGGCCTTTATTTCACCAGAGTAATCTATAGACCACCACACAGCAGTCACACTTCAGTGGTTCCTCACAGCTAATTAAGTCTAACCCTGCACAGAAACTGAAGTGTCCACTAGACAGTTACTCACACAAACCATTTAGCCCAGCCAGGCACATCAACCTTCCACGAATTCTGAGTCTAATCACTCTTGAGCCAAACAGCGCAAGTCAAAGGAAATGTCCCATAACCAAAAAGTTTACAGAATGGGTATTTTGTACAACTCTAAGTATTAGACCAGAGTCAGCAACTGAGACTAAAACAGAGCACCATCAGCATTCACATCCTTTCCTTCCTCTTCACATTGCACCCCAGGGCTCTGAATTGACACTTCCCTGAGCTTTTGACTCCTGACACACCACTCCATACCTTATGTGGCGGAAGCAGCAGAGACAGCCCTGTCCACAGGCTCGCAGAGTACAGCACCAGTGCAGAGCCGAGGTGTGCTGCGAGGCGGTATTGACTGACCCGAGGGATGTCATACGAGTCTGGCTTCTCTTCCAGACCACTCTTCACCATGTACCACCCCAGCAGCCCCTAACAAAACAGGAAAGGGCTTAGAGCCAGATAGGGCAGCAGCCACAACTAAGACCAGACAAACATTATGGGCAAAGCAACTTGTTTCCTCTGCCTTCAGCCAGCTAGCAGCACTGACACCCCCCATGCCGTCATGAATCCCACTGTCTCAGCTACACTCAATCAGAAGATATCAAACTGAGAGAGAGTAGGTTTAGATCAGATATTAGGAAAGAATTCTTTACTGTGAGGGTGGGTGAGGCACAGGAGCAGTTTGCCTAGAGAAGTTGTGGATGTCTCATCCCTGCAAGTGTCCAAGGCCAGGCTGGATGGAATTCTGAACAACCTGGCTTAGTGAAAGTTGTCCCTAACCATGGCAGGGGGAGTTGGAATACGATGATCTTTAAGGTCACTCTATGATTCTAGGATATCCACCTGTGGCTGCAGGGCTCTCTCACCTGGAAGCAGACCAGCCCACAGAGGGCGAGGACACAGCCCTTCAAGGGGCGGCTGAGCCAGCCCCGGTGCCAGAAGTAGGTGGCGGGCAGGATGTAGGCCAGGCCCACGACACGGCCCCACATGCGGTGTGAGTACTCCATGTACCAAATGAACTTGAACTCTGCCAGGGTCATGTCGTGGTTCAGGCTGTTAAAGACAGTAGAACAAAGAACTGTTTCATATGATGCAAGAGCCCTACACTGAACTTTGCATGACACAGGATCACCTTCCTCAGAGAAACGAAGGAGCCCCCACCAGGCTAGTTTTGTGTGCCTTCCCAGTGACTTCAGAAAACATTTTCCTTCCTACAACAGTTTCTTGAGGGGCTCAGTTGAAGGAGAGATGCTCTCAGCCCACCCTCCTTCCAGTTTTGCACACTCACATTTTAAACTCCGGGAACTGCTGGTACTTCTGGAACTCAGCTTCCCACTCCTGCTGTGTCCGTGGCGGTTTCATCTCCTTCACCAGGTGCCAGTCAACCATAGAGAGGCCTGATTCTGTCAGCCTGGGAGCAGGGACAGAGCAGGCACAGCTCACTCCCTGACAGCAGGAAGATCCACTGAACTGAAGCCAGAGCTGCTGGCTGCCCAAAACCCAGGAGCAGGACTTGGATGGTCCCTTCCAACCCAGATATTCTGTGGTTCTGTGACAACCCTTAAAACCGTTGCTCAGACAACCTTTAAACTCACAGACAGAAACAGGATGGAAATCAAGAGAGTCTGTAAGTGATCAGACCGAAAATTATGATAAATGTGTAAGAGAATTACGCCCACGTGGCATCAACACACCGTGAGCAGGCACTGGTACTCTCAGCCCTACCCCCATCACGTGCACCCAGGACGAAAGGACACGCTCGGAGCTCTCACAGCCACGCTCGGGGCGGGTCCCCGGTGCGGCGCGGACCGGAGGGCGGCCGGGACCCGGTGCTTCCAGGGCCCCCTGTGAGCCCCTCCCGCGGCGCGGCTGCGGGCACCGCGCTCACCTGGTGACGCCGCCCAGCACCACGGCACCGGCCACGGCGCCGCTGCAAGCCAGGAGCCATCGCCCCACGGCGGGCGGCGGCACGGCGGGCGGGGGCTCCTGGTGCAGCAGCCGGTGCTGAAGACAGCGCTGCGGGGTGAGGTGGGCGCGGGCCGGCGGTGCCGGTGGCGGTGGCGGTCCCCCCCGCCCCCCGGCCCGCAGCAGCTCCCGAGCTCCGCCGCGCGCCGCCCGCANGCGGGGCCCGGGCGGGCGGCGGGTCCTTGTGGGCGCCATGGAACGGCCAGGGGTGAGCGCGGCGCTCCCGCCCCACAGGCATGGACGATGGGTTCCTCATGGAGGTGTGCGTGGACTCGGTGGAGTCCGCCGTCAACGCGGAGCGCGGAGGTAAGGCCCGGGGACCCCGCGGGAGGGAGCGGCGGCTGCGCGGCCCTGCCGGGTCTGACGCGCCTCTCCGCAGGTGCCGGGCGGATCGAGCTGTGCGCGGGCCTCGTNGATCGAGCTGTGCGCGGGCCTCGTGGAAGGAGGGACCACCCCGAGCATGGGTGAGCCGCCCCTGCCCCTGGGCCGCCTCCCCTCCCTCCCTCCCCGCTCCCGGTGTTGTCCTGCCATCCCGGGCCGGAGGTGCCTCTGCGGGGCGCTGAGTCCCCCGTGCCGCCCGCAGGGCTGCTGCAGGTGGTGAAGCAGTGCGTGCGGGTCCCGGTGTTCGTGATGATCCGGCCCCGCGGCGGCGATTTCCTCTACTCGGACCGCGAGGTGGAGGTGATGAAGGCCGACATCCGCCTGGCCAAGCTGCACGGCGCCGACGGGCTGGTGTTCGGGGCCCTCACCGAGGACGGGCGCATCGACACGGAGCTGTGCACGGCGCTGCTGGGTGAGCGTGGCCGCAGGCAGAGCCCCGCGCCGGGACACGGGCGAGGTGTTGCTTCGGCTGCTGCCGTAGGAAGAGCTGCACGGAGTGCGTGGGTCTGCACATTCTGTCTGTGGTCTTGCCGTTTCTTTCCACTGGCTCCAGTTTCATGTACTGCTACACCCATGAGACGTTAAGTAGTTAAGAAACCTTTGCAGCCTAGGGGTCAGCGCCCCAAGCCATTCACCCGGGGTTTGAGGGCCACCTAGGATGTAACAGCAAGGTCTGAGAAGGCTTAGGTGAGCTGCTTTGGGGGTATTAAACTGTTAGTTTCTGTCCCTTCATTTGCTTTGTCCTTTTATCATTTCTTTATCTCCCTCCTACAGGTGATTAGTATATGTATCTCCTAGACCTTGGCCTTTTGGGTAGCTGGCAATTAATTTTCATTTTTTTCCTCTTAACACACCCAGTGAGGAAAGATAACAAGAGAGAGGTGGAAACACATAAAAAGTTACTGAAGCTGCAGTGAGAAATTGTTAGTCCGGACTGTGAACATGTGGAAGCAAATTCTCTGTGAATCTTTTCTGTGAGCTACAGCCAAAGCTAAAGAGGGCTGAGCCTTTTCCCAGTGAGGTGGTGCTCAGGGTCTCATATAAAGGTGAATGTGCTGTAAGGAATGCAGCAAAAGAAAGGGGCTTGCCAGGACTTGGCTCCATTAGGCTGGAACCTTTGCTGGAACCAGTGTTTCTAGGGCAGGGGACAGATGGATTTCTTTTCATAGAAATCAACTTTACACAGCAGGTAGAGCACCACTGGTGAAGTTTGTTGTGGCCTGAGAACAGAAATTGTAGGTAGTGAAAGAAATCACAAAAATCAGCTTTCCTGCTTTCAAAGAGCAATGGTCCTGCCCTTTCCCTAGGTAGGTGATAAAACTTCCCTGCCTCCTTCCTGCAGAGAAAGACATCTATTGTGGGAAGGAGGGTTCAGCATGTTCCTGACAAGATGGGGGGTTTTGGTGTTACCTGTAAAAGCAATGGTTTCCTGCTTTCTCAAAAATCAGAAGATTTCTTCCCCACCAAAGAACCTGGCCAAACAACACCCACTGACTGCATTGTTCCCAGCAAGTACTGGGACTCCTCTGAGCTCCCTAGGAATGGCTTGAGAAGCCTTTGCCCTCTTTCATGTACTGTTCTGGTACAAGGGACTCTCTGTACCAGCCCTGACTGACCATAATCTCTTGTTGCAGCTGTGTGCCGTCCCCTACCAGTCACGTTTCACCGCGGTGAGTTGCTGGGGACAGTGGCCCAGGCGAGGACCAGCCTGTGCCCTGCTGCCAGGGGCAGGTGGGGCTGGGAGGGAGCTGAGCTTTGTGTGCTTGGGTCATGCTCTTCAGGGGGACAGCTCTGCAGGCTGTGCTGTTCCCCCATGAGGGTTCAGGCTTAGGGGGCTGTGTCACTGCACTTGTGAGAGAGGAGATGTCTGAGGAGCTGAGTATGGTGGCCCTGGCACTCCTGCAAGGGGAATGTTATAGTCAGGAGCTGTGGCTCCAGTGGGGCTGACCAGCTGTGAGCAGAATCCTTTGTATCATTGCCTGCAGGAGCTGGCTGGGGGACAGGGCTTGAGCACTGTGAACGAAGTTATTTCTGATCTGCTGTTCTGGTCTCTCAGCCTTCGACATGGTGCATGACCCTCTGGTGGCACTGGAGACCCTGATTTCTCTGGGGTTTGAGCGAGTGCTGACGAGTGGCTGTGACAGCTCAGCATTGGAAGGATTGTCCTTGATTAAGAGGCTTGCAGAACAGGTAAGTCTTCGCTGTGCTCCCCTGAGCTACTGTGGCTGCTTCCTGGGCATTGCCTGCAGGCAACTCCTTTCTGGTAGCCCTCCTTTCTGTAGGGGGACTTCTGTCAAGGCGCATTGCCTTCCCTCTCTTACTTAGCTTTAATCTGTTTTCCCAAGACCACGGGCCCTAAACTCTCGCACAGCAAAGACTGGTTGGGTCATTCTTGCCCACAGACAGGGGGAGGGTGGGGGCAATTGGTTTCAACAGGTGGTATGATGAGCCCACACAAACAGCAAAGTGAGGTCCCTGCTGGGTGTCTTACAGTTCCTATTAGGAAAATGCAACAGGTGTACCTGAGGCATAGCCAGATGGGATAGTGAGTTAGGAGAGAATGGTGACAGGTTGTTTTAGTTATAACGGCCAATTCTTTTCCACGTTTCCTTGTAAAACAATGAATAGATCAAAAAAGATGGGTGACGTGAATGAATCGTAGGCCACAGTGACATCCATGAGCTTATAGAAAGCGCTGCATGTGAAGTTTCTTTGCCACTCCACAAACGCACATGTGGATGTAGTGCTGAGCAATATTACTAATGTGTTGTTATTTTTTCAGGCGAAGGGCAGAATTGTGGTGGTGCCAGGTAATGTTTTTTTGTCATCCTGCAATCCCTAGCCCTCCTTCCTATCCTGTCCTGCGATCCACCCTCTGATCTGGCTTTCTGAGCCCGGTGTCCGGGAGGAACAGCTCCTGCCCTGGTGTATGTAAAGGCCATGTAGAGTCCTGCAGCTCCTGCTCACTGCAGGATTTGGGGACAGCTCTAGTTCTGTGGGAGAATGTGAGTCAAGGTTTCTCCTGTCTGTTTTCATATGCCTGGGTCTCTGTTGTCCCAAGTGCTGTCTTTTCCCTTCAGTGTATGTGGTGCTAGTTCCTTAGGGGTAGGTCCCAGGTTGATGTCAGGTCTGGGACAGTGTCATCTGCTTGGTGTGTGACATCGGGCTTTTTCCCACCAGGAGGTGGCATCACAGAGCGCAACCTCCAGAGGATTCTGGAAGGCTCCACTGCTTCTGAGTTTCACTGCTCTGCTCGCTCAGCCCGAGACTCAGGGATGAAGTTCAGGTAACAGATTATTTATGATTCTGTTTTAGCAGAACTATACAAGGGAAAGGCTGGATGAATGTGCACGAGTTCATAGAACAGGCATAAATTTCAAACAGCTTCCTGGGTGCTATTGCGCTCTTGTGCCTGACACTGTATTCTGCAGTGTGTGAATCCAGCAGTGCTCCTCATCTGGACACAAGTTCCACGCAGAACCAGATCCTTGGAGCATTTCTCTTGCTACTGCCGCCCTGGGAGTTGTGAGTGCAGTTGTGTGGCACTTGGGGAGGCAGGTTCTGGGGTGTAGTTGCCTTAGACTTTTAACACAAGCATTTGGAGATTTGAAATTTGGGAAGCCAATGGGATGTGCTTCAGAGGAATGAGCGAGGAGTGGGTTATATTTGTCCACTGGTCTGCACGGGGTTTCTGCTGATGCTATTGTTTCTTGCCTTTGGATTATTATACTTTCTATTACTGTCCTATCTTTGGTTTGGGTGACCCAGTAGGTTCTCTGGCCACTGCTGAGATGAGGGGAGATAGTGTTTTTTTTTTTCTTGGTTTTTTATTGTGTTCTGTCTTACTCATCTGAACCACCATCAGGTAGTAACGATTGGTTTTCCTGACAGAAATCCAAACGTTGCCATGGGAGCGTCCTTCTCTGCCCCTGAGTACTCCATAAAGGTGGCAGATGTGGCCAAAGTGAGGACCCTGAATGCAATTGCAAAGAACATTCTGTAGTGGAAGGCACGCAGTGTTGGGACAAGAACGCTGAGACTCCAGGATCTTCCCTGCCACATGGACAGATGGGTGCTGCTTCCGTCCTCAGGCTGCAGAGGATGTGCACTAGGTGATGAAGCCTGACACGTCTTCCCTTGGCTTCCCCTGAAAGACCAGTCCCTGGCCTGGAAAATGATGCTGACCATTTTAACTAAAAGGACTCATTCCTGGATGTTGCTTCGGCAGTATTTGGGAGAAAGGAACTGAGCAAGTAGGGGGACTGAATTGTGTAGCACTGCATGTGATTGTCAAATAAACACTGCAGCTGCCCCCCTCTTGCTGTGCTTTTCTAAAATTTATTTATATTTTCAGGTAAGACTGTGATTCACGTTGCAGAACCTGAGTTAGTCAGGCCCCTGCTGCAACAGAGAAGAATACAATTGCATCCAGAATGCCAGGGAGAGAAACATAGCCACAGCTGGAAAACAAGGCCTGCTGTAGTGAGACAGTAGAATAGGTAGGGATTAGCAATGCCTCAGCTGCTGAGTAGAGAGCAGCACATTGATACCTCCAGGTGATGAACATATTAACTTCTAATGGGAGGGAGCTTCTCCTTACCTGACTGATGAGATGAGGGGGCTGTGAGGCATCCTAGGCTGTGGGCCCTTTGTGCTTGAGGTGGAGTGGGCATGCAATGAGATTCTTGGGAGGACCAGGTGGTTTTTCTGAGGGAGTTTCCAGGTCAATTTCCCCACATGAAAGACAAAGTGCTTGTTCTCCAGACAGTGTTTGGGGAATGTGCCTTTTAGGTCATTTCTGGCTAGTCAGGATTGAAGCACCAGACTCATTTCAGTTGCCCTGCAAAAACCCAGTGAAAGATCAGAACGGCATCAGAGCCATCCATTAGTAGAGGCCCTGAGATATGTCAGCTTTATCCTTGCTGCCTCCTCTTCCATAAAAGATCATAAAGCTGAAGGGAATCCCTCTGACAGCAGAGATAGTGGATCTTCTTGGGAAGCAGAAGCAGGATTTATACTTCTCTGCCCATCTTGGCAATAGCTTACAGCCTGATGAGGATACGCAGCAAAAATACAGTATTTGACAGGTGGTAGCACCTTTGTCACCTTAAATCAGGTCATTGAAAGCTTATCATCAAAGCCTATCATCATGTTTTCAGCTCAAAGGGTACATCCACCCTTTCACATGGATCCAACAGAAGTATCACTGTCTCGTAAAACACACCTTGGGAACATAGGTGATAGTCCTTAACAGAGCAGCTGAGAAGGGAATGACTGCATAGTACTGGTGTCAGGACCTGCTTCAGCACTGACAGATGTGCAGGCAGGAAGGATCCAAACTTGGGAAAAGAAATTACTATATTTGTGGTTATAGTAAATATAGTTCAGAATATCTGATTTAAGAGTTCATGGTTATGTTGTGAGATTTCATGAGTCATTTTCATGATTAGGATACCAGTAGCTCAACTAAGACGGCTATTCTGCTGACACAGAGTTTGTCTCTTTCCTCTGTGTTTAAAGTTTAACAAAAAAAAAAAAAAAAGAGGCTTTTGAACTTGCATGGCATTACAGTGTGACAAAGAAGAGAAACAAATTCTTCAGAGAAGAGATGAGTAGTGAGGGCTGGACTGATTTGTAGATTGCCTGGCAGAAACCTCTGTCCTGGACCGGCATAAAGCAATGCCTGGTTTTCTTAAAACATGCTGGACAACAGATGGATAAAGGCAGGGGAGCACAGGGAAGCTGTGTGATGTTGTCAGCCAAAGAGGTGCTACTGCTTTGATTATCTTGGTCCCAGTGAAGATTTTCTGGGTAGTTTAGTGAAGGAAGCTTTATGGAAGGAGCTGAAGGGGACAGTGAAGTGGGTTTGTGGATTTTTAGGGGGAGCATGACCCAGGTATGAGGGTGGAGAAAGCGGGTGCACTTGCTTTGAACATTAAAGAGTGCTGGCATCTTGTCATGAGGGAAACACTTCAGCTCTGAATGAGACCAAAGATGGGGTGGGGATGGGCTGTGACCTGTACTGAAAACAGACAAGCGATGGACGGGGCGTTACGTAGGAAGGTGTCGTGAGCAAGTAGTCCCCTTGACAGCAGTGCTTCAGGTGGGTTTGAGCAAGGCCAGAGGGCACCTGTGCCAGTGGGCAGGCAGAAGAATTGGCAGTCTGGGGGGAGAAAGGCTGAGGAAGTGTCTGCTACATTCACTTCTTACCCATCACATCACATGGCAGCTCTCAGCAGCAGTGTATTAGTTCTGGCCTGGAGGACCTAGGGCTGGGGTAGCTTTATTTACAAAAAACATGTGGATTTAATCAGATAAAACAATAATAATTAACCAAGGAGTTGGACATTGAGTCTTTCTCTCGTATTGATAGTTCCTAAGCAATTACTCATTGTGTCACCCTTGACTTCTGAGTTATCTGCTAACTCATTGAACAATGAGACATCACGATCCTTGCAGTCACCCTCCTGTTCCCTTTTATCTACTGTTCTTCAAGAGCACACATGATAAAGCAAATCCAGTTCCAGCCTTGGAGTAGCACCATCCCCACGTGTCCCTGTCATACTTCCACCTTGCTAAGCAGGAGGTTGATGATTTAGTGGCAGTCACCCTCCTCAGGAATGTTGCTCTGTCTCCAGTGATAGGGGCTGCCTTGGAATGAAGATTCTAAGACTCTAGGCTTTTGTGGCCATCCAACTGCCATAACGTGCAGACAAACAGAAATATGGGTAAGGGAGAAGCAAAAGGAATAGCTCAAAAAGTCTTCAGGCGAGAAGTTGGTAAAAGGAGATCAGATACAGAGTACTCAGTCCAGTGCAGTGTGTGGTCAGCTCAGCTGCCATACACTGCAAATTCTCAGGCCTGGGGCACTGCCATTGTCATGAGCCTCCTTGCTGGGTGGCACAGGAAAAAAAGGGTACTACTGTCTCCTTTGGCTCCTATGGGACCAGCTGTTGCTGAACTTTTTGTCAGCAATTTGGCAGACTTGTTCTGGCTGGAGAGATCTCTTGCTCCAAAGCAGTGTCTTTAGTGGGTCCATATGAGCTTATCTCTGTTGGTGTGCACTGATGAAGGCTGTGGTTTCTGAACAGTGGATGCAGTGTCCTGCAGTGACTCCGGCTTCCCTGCCTCTTCCCTTTGTTTTCTTTCTTGGTCTTCTTCTCCTCCCTTCCTCTGAGCCCGTGTGGTTTCCCAAGCCCTTTTGGTCACTGCTTTGGTTTGTGGTGTTGTGCAATAGCACCAAGTTAATCAGTAACTGTGTGTCATCAGGGATTTTGTCCTAGAACTACTTGAGAGCATGAGGGGACTTTTATCCCAAGCATCAACCCAGGACTCACAGCCAGGTAGAGCGAGGGGAAGGAGCTGCTGTCTCTTCTCCCCTGAGCCATGTCAGCAGCCCTGGAGGAGTTCTGTGGCTCCGTCTTCTGGGTAAGTGGCTGCATCATCCCCATTGCCCATTCTCGGGGTAGAGCACTCAGTGGAGGGGGAGGGCAATAGACCCCAAGGTGTTGAGTGGGGAATGATGGGGTGGGCAGGACCTACAGGAGCGCTTGTTCTTGAGCTGTGAGCCAGGTGGGAGTCAATCCATCCCAAGTGACTTTGTTTTCTGTCCTTCCTGCCCCCAGAATGATTCCTACCTTGCTCGTCCGGATGCTGACCTGCCTGTGTGCTTCCAGCAGACTGTGCTGGTGTGGGTCCCCCTTGGCTTCTTCTGGATTTTGGCTCCATGGCAGCTCTTGCCCATGTGCAAATCCAGAGCCAAGAAATCATCTGTGACCAAACTCTACATCCTCAAACAGGTAGAGGGGCGCTGAGGGGGCACAGGTGACAGGCTGGAGCAGCCTGAAGTGCAGGTGGTGTGAGTGCAAAGCCTCTGCACTGGAGTCAGGTGTGGGGTGGAGAGATAAGAACTGTAGGAGAGAAAAAGCAATAGGAGAGGGCACCATCTGGGACAGAAATGTAAAGGGGAGTCCAGGACGAGGCATAGCTGGGACAGAGGAGACAACAGAGGGGTAGAGTGCATTGGGAGGGCGGACAGAATGTGTACTGGGGTCTCTCTTGGGGTCTGTTATCCTCCAAACTTAAAATGATGGCAGTGCTCCTGTGGAACTGTTGCAGCTTCACAAGGATGAAAGCTCTGCCAGGCCATGTTTGGGTTAAGAAGGGTGTAACAGTGTGTGGATTGCAGTGCTTTTATGCCAGACTGTGTTGTCTCCCAGTGGTTCCCAGTTTCCACAATGGGCTGGATCTCCTCTCTCAGCTGTTCCCCTCTTCTCACAGGTGCTGACTACTTTGCTGGTGGTGACAGCCGTGGCGGACTTGGCCCTGGCATTTTTAGAGGCCTCAGAGCAGGACACCGTGCCAGCTGTGCACTACACAAACCCCAGCCTGTACATTGCCACCTGGGTAAGGGATCAGCTGGGAAATGTGCTGTTTGTCACCAGAGAGACAGACTGTGAGACCACAGGGCCAAGCAGCAGAAAACTTCCATAGCACAGAAATCAGTGGGAAGATATGTCCACGAGGGAAGCATAGCCTGGAAATTGAGTAGGGATTAGCCCTGAGCATGTGTGAGTGGTGCATAAGGGGAATACATTGAGGGTGGGTGTCTGGTTGTAACAGTGCTCCCTGCTTTTATGCCTAAAACTGGGATAGGTTCTATGCCTGTGTGTGTAGCGGAGCTGTGTCTGACAGAAGCTTGACTAGCTGTATGGGTTTCACAGGACTGATTGTGTATCGTGGACCTGCTGCTCCGATGTCTCACAGCTTCCCATGGGTTGCCTCTCACTTTTGTTCAGAGAGTCAGGAAGTATCACGGGATGGCCAGGCAGAGAAAGCTGAGGACATAGGGGCTATTAGCTTGATGGAATATGTGCATGGAAGTTACACATATCTTCTCTAACAATCTTAACAAAGCTAAAATGCTCAGGAGCTACACTTAAAAGCAAAAGTGACACCTCCATGTCCTATCCTTCCTATTTTGTCGTGTCATTTAGCTTCACATGCTGAGTCCATGTGAGCTGATAAGGCAAGGGGACTGCTCATAGAAGCTGCACTGCTGGGATGTGACCTGGGTTTTGTTCCAGTTCTGAAGGTGACATGCAGGACAGAGGGTGTGACCTTCATGGCTGGGCATGTCTGAGAATCTGAAGTGAGAGCAGCTAAAAAGAGAAATAGTGCCATGCTTTAATGTCAGGGTGCCTTCAGACCTGATTGTACATCTTCCTGAAATAAACCTTTGCCCTGTGCAATTAAATCTGAAGCTTATGTAGAGTTGGCAGTGAGTTAGGCCCAGTGTATTCAAGGCAGTGAATCCCAGCAGATCACGAGTGCTGGCATCCCAGGACACATGATTCAAAGACACTTTTAGAGCCCAGACCTAGGCCTGCAGCCCTACCCAAATCTCTGACTCATCTTCTTTCCCCCAGCTCCTGGTCCTGCTGATCCATGAGGCACAACGCTTCTGCTTGCGCAGAGACTCAGGGGTACTTTTCTGCTTCTGGACACTGTCCCTGCTCTGTGGGATTCTGCCGTTCCAGTCACTTGTCCGGAGAGCCTTGCAGGTTGGGTTTGACAGGAAGCTCTGTGCTTCCCTACACTCGTGTTCTGTTCCCAAGTAAAGTTCCTTGGTACTTGTCTCTTGACAAGCTCTCTGTGGTATCACAGAGATCCCAGCTGCCCTGGAAACCTTGGGGAACCTGAAAAGACCTGAGAAGGAATTGCTCTCTTAATTAATTCTGTCTCTTTGGGGAGGTATAAGGACCAATTTCTCCCCTTACAGACTTAGGGGAGGAGGGCAGGGAGAAGTGTCAAAGGGAAGCTGATCCAGGATGTAGAGCGAGTTTTGCACTGCCTTGTTGTGCTCAACCATGTTCCCTGTCCTGGGGATGGATGTTGTCTCTGAGTACCAACTGGCCATGAGACAACCCCTAACAATAACCCTGGGCTTACCATTCCTGCAGGAACCAATCTCCGACTTGCCACAGTTTATCCTCTTCTTCATCTCCTATGGGCTTCAGCTGCTGCTCTTCCTTGTCTCGGGCTTCTCGGATGTTGCCCCGGAAACAAAGGAAATCGGGAAGAAGGTGCAAGGACTGTGTGGGAGTGGGCTCAGGGCTTGGGGTACCACATCCCATGTATTGTGTTGGGCAGGGTGAGCTCCATGCAGGCTCCGCGCATTGAGCCTGGAGCTCCATGTTCCAGGCCCCTTGGGGAGGGAAGACCTGAGGGCTTCAGCATGTGGCACAGCAAGAGCTGGAGCCTGCAGCCTGGGGAAACTGCATGTTTATCCAAGGGGGGCTGCTGCTGGCTATGAGATGGGGTTCCTGGGGCAGGATCTGGCACAGTTGGAAACTTCTGGTGTTCCTTAATGGCTGGGGGTACTAAATCAACTCTTGTCAACACCACTCCTTAACATCAATGACTTCTTGTTGCCCACTTTGCTTTGTACTACAGAACCCAGAGGTGACAGCTTCCTTCCTGAGCTCCATCACCTTTGAATGGTACACCAGGTGAGCAGAGCTCTGTGGGAGGTTGGGCTGGAAGAATACTGAGGAGCTTCAGGGCTGGCCCAGCCCTGTTTGAGGGAGCCTGCAGCACAGGCTGCTTGGAGTTAATAATGAGAGGTACCACATTGGGCTCTGTCTGTGCAGCCTGAGCCCAGTGCCAGGCTGAGTGTGGAGTCCTTGCATTTGCAGCAAGGACTCTCAACAAGTGTCATGCAGGAAACTTGCTGAGAGATTTCTCTGCCCCACAGCATTGTTTACAAGGGCTATCGCAAACCTTTGGAGATAGAAGATGTCTGGGAATTGAAAGATAAAGACAGGACACAGGCTCTTTACACTGTTTTTGAGAAGAACATGAAGACTGCAATGCAGAAGGCCCAAGCAGAACTGGAGAAACGGAAATGCAAGAAAAGACGCTGGGAAGGTGCCCTGGACCATGGGAACAACATGACCAAGGCCCAGAGCCAAGACATCCTGGTGCTGGTAAGTCCATTCCTGCTCTTGGCTTTGTATGGGACTGAGACATTCAGGTTCAGCTTCAGGAGGTTGGGTCACCTGACCTCCCTGCAGCCCCTCTTTGATTCTGCAGGGCTGTAGACAGGGATGGGGGGAACCAATGACAGCATCTTCCCTGTCCTCGGCAGATCCCCATCTTTTCAGAGACCAAGAAAATCTACATCCTTCTGCTCTACAGAAGGACAGGAACCACTCTCAAGTTTGCAGTACAAGCAGCTTCCTTATCTCTATCTTTCCCTGTGCCAGATACCTCCCAGCAATGAGATCAGAGTGAACATCACTCCACGATCATCCCTGGCCTCAGGTTCTGCTTGTGGTGCCTGATTTTTAGCCTGAGAGGTTCAGGGTGGTTTGGGCTTGCAACAATTGTGTTTGGCACACAAGAGATATGTTAGTCCTGGGTGTGTATGACACGGGCAGAGATCAGTGAGAGGGAACATGATAAGAAGTAAAGCAAAGGCTTTATTCAGAATACCTGATCTAGGGTCTGTGTCTGTGATGCTGCCCTGGAAGCATCCTTCCATGTGCAGGAACACTGCCTAACCAGCTCCTTCAATTCTGTGTGGTCTTCACTCCAGGAGGAGAAGCAGCCAAAGAAGAAGAAGAAGGGAGACAAGGGAGACTCTGGCCCTCACAGGGATTATGCTAGGGGTTGGTTGATGAAAACCCTGGGCAAGACCTTCTGGCAAAACCTTGTGCTAGCAGTGGCATTCAAGCTGGTGCATGATGGACTCGTGTTTGTCAGCCCCCAGCTGCTGAAGTGAGTCCTCTCTCTCTGTCACTGTCTATGCTGTGTCCTGACTTTGCACCCAGCCCCACCACTCTGTGCACTGTATCCAGGCCCACCATCTCCATATGTGTACTTCACCCAGCCTCAGACTCTTGGAATGTTTTGTGCCCTCACCAAAGCTGGGAGAATATGTTGGGTTACAGTTTAATGAAGAACTGATTTGAGGTGGCTGCCAGCTTTTATGGGTAATAGCTTGCTCCTCACTCCATGTGTCCTCTGTTATGGAGCCCTGCTCCCTCACTGAGGGCAGTCCTGGATCTTCTTTGGGGTCCTTCATGAGTCAGTCAGGCTCAGCCCAGCAGGGCCTCCCCTGTTCATTTTGCAGAGCAGCACAGTCTCTGTGGATGATCTGGCATTCTTGACCCACTGCTATGTGTGAAATGCAGTGTCCCTGGCAGAACAGGGACACCCAGCAGATCAAGGTCCCCAGCTTGCTGAGCATTGCACCAGCATTCTAGGCCAGGGTCTCAGTCGCTGGTCTTGTGAGGATGCTCTGCCTGCATTCATTTGGAGCATCCTGCTTGGGTCTGTCTCAGTAGAGTGGGGGACTCATGGGCTTCTTTGCCTCCAGGCTGCTGATTGCCTTTGTGTCAGATGAAGAGTCCTTTGCCTGGCAAGGCTATTTATATGCCATCCTGCTCTTCCTGACGGCGCTGATCCAGTCCCTCTGCCTGCAGCAGCACTTCAGCTTGTGCTTCCAGCTTGGCATTAATGTGCGTGCCAGTCTCATCGCTGCCATTTACAAGAAGGTTTGTATGGTCTTGTCTTCATCCCTCTTGGCTTCCTTAGAGCTGGGCTGTGGATGTGATCATCCATTGCCTGTCCCATCAACCTGGGGTGACTGAGGTGTATGGACTTTACTTCTTAGGAAGAGACAGGAAAAGCGTGGCTTGTGGGACACCCACCCGGCACTAGGGGCACTGTGGGTCCTAGTTCTGCTTGGGACCTGGGTGCTGCAGCTGTGTTTGACAGCTACCAGGGGCTGAGGCGGGTTTTGCTTCAGAGCAGCACAACACCTAGGGCAGTTGCCACTAGGATTCCTGCACGGGGATGTATTTATTTTCACCCAGCATCTGGTGGCTCCTGGTGCGCAGGCAGTGAGGAGAGTGCCTGTGGCCAGCAGAGAGGCACTGGGAGCAAACCTAGGAGCAGTTTCAGCCTGACTTGCTAATTGCCTGCTCTGTGCCATGCTGCTGGGCACCAGGCTGCTCCCAGACTGGCTTGCACTGACTATGCTTTCTCTTTCCAGTCACTCACCATGTCCGGTGCCACCCGCAAGGAGTCCACAGTGGGAGAGACTGTGAATCTGATGTCGGCTGATGCCCAGAGGTTCATGGACATGGCCAACTTTATTCATCAGCTGTGGTCATGCCCCCTGCAAATTATCCTGTCCACTGTCTTCCTCTGGGGAGAGCTGGGCCCCTCTGTCCTGGCTGGCATTGCAGTCATGGTGCTGCTCATCCCCATAAATGCATTCCTGGTTGCCAAGGCCAAAACCATTCAGGTCAGTGATGGGTGCAAGATCCTCCTTGGTCTCCCACTCCTGAGGCCCACTGTTGCTCCCTTCCCTCATTTTCCACACTCCCCTACCATTTTCTTGTATGCTGTGGATGTCTCCTAGCCTAGGAGGTTGATCTCAGTTGGGCTGGGGTAGCCTGGGCTGGGGGATGATCTGCTGCTATGAGCAGGAGACAGGTGAGATCTGTTCTACCATCACAGCTGAATTTGAGCAAGACTAGGGGCAGTCTTGAGGACTGAAAATGAGATATTACTAACCAGAAGATAAAGCTTTATCTTCTACTTGGCAGCAGGGTGTTGTTTTTCCCAAGGTTGTCCAGAGCTACAGGGAGCCAAGGCCTGGCTTTGTGGGATGACTTCTCTGGGTTCTGAAGTCCATCCCTCCCTTCCCTCTGGCAGCCCAGATATATGTCCAAGGGTGAGCTGCTGTCTGATGTAGGTGATGTCTTGTTCTTCTGTTTGTAGGTGAGGAACATGAAGAACAAGGATGAACGCATGAAAATAATGACTGAAATGCTCAATGGAATCAAGGTGAGCAGTGGAGTGGAGACTCCCAGGCAGCTGCTGCAGCCCTCTTCTTGGTGCACTGTACCTGGAGGGAGCACACCTGTATAACCCTACAGCACCAACATTATAGTCTAGGTTGGGACCCCTGTGTTTGGTATATCCAAGCCTCAGTCTCTGCAATTCCCTTGACTGCCTCACCTTTTGAAAAGTTGGATGGGAAGGAGCTCTGGATACCTGGACCAAAACTTGGGAGCCAAGAGAGGGTCTTCTGGGTTTTTCCTGGTAGTGAGCCCACTGCCATTGTGGCAGAGGGGCTGGCAGTGACCTGTGAGCTGAGACTGAGGGAGTGGCAGTGTGGAAGTGAGGGACTGCTATAAGTCATGGGGTAGGACAGGAGAGGGGAGATGCAATGGCCAAGCAAGGCAGGAGCTGGCTGGTGATGGAGGTGCTGGCCACCAGTGAGCAGAGTGTGGAGGGGGGCTTTCCTGTGAAGCCAGCATCTGCTCACCCTGCTCGTCCTGCAGATCCTGAAGCTTTTCGCCTGGGAGCCCTCATTTGAGAAGCGAGTTGATGAGATACGGGCACGTGAGCTCAAGAACTTGCTGAACTTCAGTTACCTGCAGTCAGTCTCTATCTTCGTGTTTACGTGTGCCCCCTTCCTGGTGAGTGACAACAGCCATGGGGAGGGCTGCAACTTTCTCTGAGCTGGGGTTAGGCTGTATCCAAGGCAATGGAAAATATTTGGAACCTGCTGGAGCGCTCCTCCATCAAGGAAGGGGCTGTCTGGTGGATGTCTGGGATGCTGAGTATGGTCCTGGCTGCTGGCAGGAGAGCTGTGGTGGAAGGGGGTCCCATCAGGGTGGTGAGATTGGGCCCAAAGGAGAAAGGGGAAGCAGAAGGGGAATGGGTCCGCAGCAGAAAGGCGCTGCTGGGGCCTCTGGGCTGCACACAACCACATTGATGGTGGCTTTCCCTGCTATCTATCCTAGGTCTCCCTGGCCAGCTTTGCTGTCTACATGATGGTTGATGAAAACAACATCCTGGATGCACAGAAGGCCTTTACTGCGATCTCCCTTTTCAACGTGCTACGCTTCCCCATGGCCGTGCTGCCCATGGTCATCTCTTCACTGGTGCAGGTCAGACCTCACACAGGGCAGGGAGTGCAGGGTGATCCTATGATCATTACCTCTGCCCAAACCAGAACATGAAGCTCAAGTGTGTGATGGACACCCAGGGGTCAGTGCACAGGACTCTGCTGGTAGTGGGGTGGGACAGGACTTACATGCATGACACAGGTTTGGGGCTCAGAGGTTGGATGGGGACTGTGTGATGTGGTGCTCTGCTTATGGGGCTCCTGCCAGCCCACCTAGCTGTGCCTGATGCCCATGTGCCATCCTCATCCTCTTTCTACCATGGCAGACCAATGTGTCGACTGCAAGGCTGGAGCGCTACCTGAGTGGAGAAGACCTGGACACCTCAGCTATTCACCACAACCCCATTCCAGGCAGGTGAACCTCCAGATTACTCCCTGTGGGTCACAGGCTGGCGCATCCCTGGGATTTCCCAGTCTTGAGAGCCCTTTCTCTGCTGACAGACAGTGCTGTGCGTTTCTCGGAGGCCACCTTTGCCTGGGAGCAGGACAGTAGTGCTGCGATAAGAGAGTAAGTGCTCTGCACCATATTGGGGGCAAATGGCTGGGGAGCAGGAGGCTTTTTGTCTTGTTAGTTGGCGGTTTCCTCTCATGGTGCTGCTAGACATGAGTGTCCCAGGGGTACTGCTCTGTGCTGGTCCCATGCAGAAGCTGGTAAACTACTGGCAGTGCTGCTTTCTCAGTCCTCATGTCTTTGCAGTGTCACCCTGGACATTACACCTGGGAGCCTAGTGGCTGTGGTAGGGGCTGTGGGCTCAGGAAAATCTTCGCTGGTGTCAGCCATGCTTGGGGAGATGGAGAATATCAAGGGTCACATCAACATCCAGGTGAGAGGAGCCGGCTGGCACAGGGGGCTTTGGGGCTGCCTGTGAGCTTAGTGGGGAAGCAAGTGGGCAGGACAGTCCTGGAGTGATGGCTCAGGGCAAGGACAGGCTGCAGGAGGTTGCAGTGCTCAGGCTGATGCTCTGATGAGGTATTCTTGTGTCTCTCCTTCCAGGGCTCCCTGGCCTATGTCCCCCAGCAGGCCTGGATCCAGAATGCCACACTGAAAGACAACATCCTTTTCGGGTCAGAACTGGATGAAGCCAGGTATCAGCAGGTCCTTAAGGCCTGCGCTCTCCTTCCAGACCTGGAATTGCTGCCTGCGGGTGACCAGACAGAGATTGGAGAGAAGGTATCAGCCCTGGGGACTATGGATTTCCTATAGCACCTGCAGCAGAGGACAGAGCTGTAGTCCTGTGCAAGTCCCTTGCCCAAAAAAGTCCTTCCCTTCCAGGGCATCAACCTGAGTGGGGGCCAGAAGCAGCGAGTCAGCCTGGCCCGGGCAGTGTACAGCAACGCAGACATCTACGTCCTGGATGACCCGCTGTCTGCTGTGGATGCTCATGTCGGCAAGTACCTCTTCGAGCACGTGCTGGGGCCAAAAGGGCTGCTGAAAAAGAAGGTGAGCACCCATGCCTCCCTACGCACCACACAGCCAGGCAGGAATGGCACTGGCACAGTGTTGATGATCCAGGGAAGTCTGAGGCTGCCTGCTTGGGACAGAGAAGGATCCTGTGTCTTTCATGTGGGGCTGCAGCAGGCAGGAGAGGCCCCATGGGTGTGCCCTGTGTCCCCATAGCCAGGCCTTCATAAGCAGAAAGGTTCCCAACTAGGAGATGGAGAGGCTGCAGGCCCATGGCTGGGGGGTGAAAGCTGCTCTAACGATCACTATTCCACAACCACTTTGTTGCAGACACGGATCTTGGTGACACACAGTATCAGTTTCCTGCCCCAGGTCGACAACATTGTGGTGCTGGCAGCAGGAGCAGTGTCTGAGCATGGCTCCTACAGCAACCTGCTTGCAAACAAGGGGGCCTTTGCCCAGTTCCTGAACCAGTATGGTGGCCAGGAGGAGGGTGTTTCAGAGAAAAATACTACAGGTACTGGGAACACAATGAGGCTGTGGCATTTGGAGGGGCTGTGCATGGATCTTGGGGATATGAAGATCCTATCTTTGAGTTGACCTGGCTCTATCCAGCCCAGGCACCAATGGTGGCTGCTGTGAATCCTTCTCAGCCTCTGGCAATCCGCATCACAAGGACTTCCTGCCCAAGATTTGCGTCCAAGCATTATGTTGAACGCCAGCAAAGGATCTGTCTAATTGTTTTACTCTGGTTTTAGTTCATTTATATATGTGTCCCAAAATCTTATGTGGCAATAGGCTCCATATTTTAGTGAGCTCACCCTGCCTGGGCTCAGCGCATTTGTCCAGCTGCAGCCTGGGTCTTCCCGGTCCATCTTCACAGGGCCCATCACCACCTGCTCAGGGAGATGCTCCTGAACTAGACCTACTAAATTAGCACAAACCTCTGCTTGAGGTCCCAACAGTGGTAGTCAGCAGCAGAGATTGCCTTCGCACAGGCCTTTAGCCCTATTTCTCCTGTCAGTTCTCCCTCCAGCACAATGGAATTCTTCCTCTTCCTGCAGCAGGGTTGGAGAAGGTGTGATAAGTGGTGGTAGGCCATAGCCTGAGCCTGGGGTGCGAAGTGGAGCTGAGTGCAGGAGAGGTGTGGTGTATGGGATCTGCTCTTTCCTCAGTGCCTGATCCTACCTTCCCTCATCCCTGTGCTTGTAGCTGTTGCTTTAGCTGGGGATGAAGAGCAGGGTGATGAAGATCTTGAGCCTTGTGTGGAGGGCTCTGAAGATGTGGTGACTATGACCCTGAAACGAGAGTCCAGCATTCATCGGAGACAATTGAGTCGCAGGTGGGATGTGACCTCAGCTCTCAGCTCTCTCCCCTGCCCCATGCACTGCTCCCTTGGAGACAGGGGTCTGGAGGCTTCTCAGGAAGTTCCTGCTGGGAGCCTCCCTGCCTGCTCTACTATAAGCTTGTCTGGGCCAGGAGCATCTGATCTGGCCTTTACTCACATTAATGTGTCACAGCCTTACTCTGTGGTCTTCCCTGGCTGGTTTTGCTTTTGGGCATGAGAGCTATGATTTCATGGCTGTAACTGCCTTGTGCTTCCATAAGGCTCATTCAAATCTGCCCCAGTTGGGACATTATTTTCCAGTGGGCTCCAGTGCTGGAGATCCAGTGCAGCATAGGGATGGACCCCCAGGAGATTAGGACCAATCCAACACCCCATGATTAATGATGCCTATCACCTCCCTGCAGTCTTAGTAAAAAGAGCACCAGTTCCTGGAAGAAGGCCCAGGAGGAGTCCCCAGAGAAGCTGAAGGGACAGCAACTGATCGAGAAAGAAGCTGTGGAAACCGGCAGGGTGAGGAGAATGGAGGATGAAGCACTGTGCTGCCCTAACTCAGTGCTACCAGACCCTGACAGTGGCTCAGAGAAGCTGGTGTGGGCTGGCTGTGGCCCCACTGCAGCCAATAGACACGAAGGGGACAGGGCTGCCTGGGACTGGTGGGCTAGGTGGTGGAGGGAGCACTGTGGGCAGAAAGGTGGGAGTCTGAAGTCTGTGCTGGATGTTATTGGCTGTGGTTTCCTGGGCAGTGGTAATGGGCTGAATTGTTCCACAGGTGAAGTTCTCCATGTACCTGCGGTACCTGCGTGCTGTTGGCTTGAGCTATTCTTTCTGGATTGCCATGGGCTACATTGGACAGTATGTTGCTTATGTGGGGACCAACCTGTGGCTCAGTGCCTGGACTGACGATGCGCAGCACTACCTGAACCAGACCTATCCCACGGAGCAGCGAGACCTGCGGATCGGTGTCTTTGGGGCACTGGGGGTGTCACAAGGTGAGCGTAGGGGGACAGGGCATCTGCTCGCCTCCACTGTTGTCCAGAAAGGATATGACTTGCAAGGCCTACAGTGAGCAGTGCAGCAAGGGGACCCAGCATTGTCTTTATTTGCCTGCTGCTGCCTTCCTTTGAGCTCCTGGCTAGACTGGGGACAGGTACCAGTCTGAAGCCAGGATAAATTGCCCCAGAAAGTCTGTGTTGCCTCCTTAGGTTGCAGATCACTGTCCTTAATCAGTCTGAAAATAGTGCTAGGGCCCAAGGCTTTCCAAAAGGGTTAGTGTCCCTCCCCTGTGGTGGAATGCAGTTACTGGGGTGTGCCAGGAAGGTGGGATGCAGGACTATCCCAATAGCTTGCTGGAGAGCTGCTGGCTTGTAACTGTGTGGTTAGTCTGTTAAACCAAAGGGTGCCTGGGGCCAGTGTCACACGTGAGCTGGTGTGACGCCCCTGTGCTGTCCTTGCAGCTCTCTTCCTGCTCTTCGCAACCATGCTGTCTTCTCGGGGTGCCATGCGAGCCTCCCGGGTTATGCACCAGCAGCTGCTCAGCAACATCCTGCGTGTGCCCATGAGCTTTTTTGACACGACCCCAACTGGCCGCATTGTGAATAGGTTTGCCAAGGTAAGAGAACAGGCCCAACATGGAGAAGGTGTTTGTACCAGCAGGCCTGGAGAGCACTGGGTCGTGGCATAACCCTGCTCCTGTTTAGCATGACACAACTAAGCCCAGATAAGGGCCAGGAAGGGACTAGAAGGGCATGGTGCATACAAGGCTGACTGTGAGGCAAACCACATCCTGGGCTATACTAGAAAGACAGTGTCCAGCAAATCACAGGAAGTTGTTATCTCCTCTGCTCAGTGCTTAGGAGGTTGCATCTGGATACTGTGTCCTGTTTTGGGGCCACCTGGTCAAGAAGGATGTGGAGAAACTGAAGAGGGTCCCTAGTAGATTACCAGGGGAGGTAGGAGCTTAGAACTCCTGTCCCACAATGAGATGTTCCTCTGGTTATGAACTTGCAGAAAACTATAGTGTCTTTTCTATGTAAGTGAAGCTCATAAAACAAAGAGAAAATTAAGAGGAAAATACAGACAGGTAATTTCAAGTGTGCTGCTACTCCATTTCTTCTTTGGTGCCATCTCTTGATTTTTGGGAGTAAAAATTTCTCTTGAAATCAAGCCTACAGGCCTGCCGGGTTTACTCTGAAATGAGAGAATATGTGATGCCCAGCTAAGAGATGGATGGGGACCAGAGGGAAACCTCAGTGCTCCTGTCTGCATGGACCTGGAGTTACCCCTGAGCCCCTTTCTGCCTCAATTCCTGCTCCTGCGTCATGGGTGCAGATGAAGATGTAGTTCCTAAAGCTGGTCTGTGCAACAGGGGAATATTATTGGAAGTTTCTCTGTTAAATCAGCTGTTCCCAAGCTAAGAGCTGTGGCCCTAAATGATGAGGTTGTGACCATAACACCAATTCAAGGTCATCCAATATTTTTACAAGTGTCTGGCACTGTGTTACCTTATGAGCATGTACGAACCCTGTATATATGGGGTTTTTGAGCTTTTCCCCTCTCTCCGGGGTCAATGACTGCTTCTCTGTACTTCTTCATATGCTCCAGGACATCTTCACAGTAGATGAGACCATTCCCATGTCCTTCCGTAGCTGGCTCTCCTGTTTCATGGGTATCATTAGCACACTGATCATGATCTGCCTGGCCACTCCATACTTCGCTCTCGTTATCATTCCCTTGAGCATCTTCTACTATTTTGTGCTGGTGAGTAACTGTGGCTTGAGTGAAGCTTGTGCCTGCTGAGAGCAGTATCTTTGTGGCTGGTGGTCTTTGTGTTGGTTACCAAGCTGTGTTCCTCATTTCAGCGCTTCTATGTCTCCACATCACGCCAGCTAAGGCGTCTGGACTCTGTCACCAGGTCTCCCATCTATTCCCACTTTGGTGAGACAGTGTCAGGTCTTTCTGTGATCCGGGCCTATGGACACCAAGAACGGTTCCTGCAGCATAATGAGACCATCATGGACATAAATCAGAAAAGTGTTTATTCCTGGATAATCTCAAATAGGTGTGTTTTACCTCTTATGCCACAGTACAGCCTGCAGCACCTCTCCCCAGGGGCTTCTGGGTTCTGAGGTGCTGCAGTTCTTCCTCTTCATCTCAGCATTGAGGGTAGGAAATGGGGGAGTTATGGATAGGGGTGCCATCTGTGGCAACAAGACATTTAGGGTGATTTTGAAAGCCAGAGTGTGGACCCTACAAAGTATTCAGGGCCTGGGCAGCGTGAGCTGTGCAGTCAAGGGCTGAGATGCTCTCAGTGGGTTCTGGGAAGAGGCTGATGCTCCAGGCCAGGTGGAAGTGCAATGTGGGCACTCTGGTGTTGATGTCTTGCTTGTAGATGCTTGGGGTGTGTGAGAGTTGTATGGTTGAGGCTCCTCTGATACATGGCTTTACCAGCACAGGAGGTTCTGTGTGAGACATGGACTGACATAAAATTAGCCTGCCTGCAGAACTGGCCACAAATGACCTGCAGTGTGTACGATGTGTACCGCACTGGGCTCAGGGCTGGGTGTGAGGGGTGCTGATGGGGTGCTGCTCTTACCAGTGGGCTCTGTGTTGGGCACAGACAGATAACTCTCTGCCTCCTCCACTGCCCTTCAGCTGTCCTCTCCTGACACAGGTGGCTGGCCATCCGTCTGGAGTTCGTTGGAAGCCTGGTGGTCTTCTTCTCCGCACTTCTAGCAGTGATTTCAAAGGGCACTTTGGAGGGCGGCATCGTGGGTCTTTCTGTCTCCTCTGCCCTCAATGTGAGTCAATGAAAGCACTTTCTCATCCCAGGAGACTGTCCCTGGGAGCTCTGGGCTGGCTGCAGGATGCTGCCCTGCCACCAGCTCTGATCCATGGAGAGGGAATTATCTGGGGTGTCACATCACCTGGGGAGCGGCTATAGAGCCAGAAGCACACATCCCAGTTTGAGTGGATACTTGCTGTGCATCAGAGATCCTGCAGCAAAGGTTTTGAAGAGCTAGAGAGGGTGGGCTGTGGGTGGGGGAGGGAGATCCCAGACCAAGGATGCTTGTGTTCAGTCTGAATCCCTGATCTGAGATGGGAGGTGGTTGTTCCTGGGTCACACTGAGCTCTGCACCCTCTGATTCTGCCATTCAGGTGACCCAGACACTGAACTGGCTGGTGCGGACATCTTCAGAGCTGGAGACGAACATTGTGGCTGTGGAGCGGGTACACGAGTACACGAAGGTGAAGAATGAGGTGAGGAACCCGGGGTCCAGGGAAGCACCTGCTGCACCACTTGGTGCTCACCAGCCTCTCAGAGTGCAACCCCCCACCTAATGCTCCTGTGCCCTCCCGCAGGCTCCATGGGTGACAGGAAAGCGTCCACCACATGGCTGGCCCAGCAAAGGCGAAATCCAGTTCATCGACTACAAAGTTCGTTACAGACCTGAACTGGACCTGGTTCTTCAGGGGATCACCTGCAATATTGGGAGCACTGAGAAGGTGCATCTGCCCTCACTACAGTCCTTAGAGAGTCACACTGTTAGTTGTTTGTTCTCCTTGGCTTCAGTCTGTGTGCTGAGGAGGGGTGGTGATGGGATGTTGCTCCTGGGGACTCAAGTTGCAGGAAATGGACCAAAGCAGACAGTCTGGGAGATGGTGAGGGCGGGAGGGCCCCACCAGACCAAAGATGGAAAGCATCTGCCCTGTTTTCTTCAGCCCTGTCAGCTGGTCTAAAAAGCTGCTTCCACAGGTTGGGGTTGTGGGCCGGACCGGGGCTGGAAAATCCTCCCTCACCAACTGCCTCTTCCGGGTGCTGGAGGCTGCTGGAGGGAAGATCATCATCGATGACGTGGACATAGCAACGATTGGCCTCCATGACCTGCGCAAGAACCTCACCATCATCCCCCAGGTGAGCTGATCCCCACCTTTCCCTATCCCACTGCTGCATGGCTCCTACAGGCTGTTTCCCAGGTGATGAATTGCCCTCAGTGCATCCCTGGGTGCTACAGAGACTCCAGAGGCCTGTGACCATGCTGTACCACCTCCCCTGCTCAGCTGCAGGCAGCAGCATGGGCAGGATGTGGCCGCACTTGGGAATCTGGGGCCATTGCCCCTGCTCAATGGCTGTGGTGTGGCTGAACACAGTGCTGTCCGTGGCAGGACCCTGTGCTCTTTACTGGAACCCTGCGGATGAACCTGGACCCCTTCAACCAGTACTCAGACGAGGAGCTTTGGAAGGCTCTTGAGCTGGCTCACCTGAAGACATACGTGCAAGACCGTCCCGAGGGACTGCTGCATCTCGTGAGCGAAGGAGGGGAGAACCTGAGGTAAGCAGAGGGAGCAGGTGCAGGCCCAGCTCCCTTCCCTTCTCTTGGTCCCTGGGACCAGCCTGGAACAGCAGCCTCCAGCAGAGGGGCTGTTCAGAAATGAGGGCACAGCAGCTTCTGGGAAAAGATGGTGGGAGAAAAGGGTCCAGGAGTTGGGCTCCCAGGGAGCCAGTGTGAGCCAACCCTTCTGTGAGGGCTCAGAGACAAAAAGATGCTGAGGGATGTGGTGCTCAGGGTGGCAGATGCAGGGTGAAGGCCAGGCATGGTGTTGGAGTCAGAGCAGCATGTGCCAGTAGGCTTGCAGAAGCTCTCATAGTGTCTGTGTTGTAACTCACATTCTCCATCTCATCCCAGTGTTGGGCAGAGGCAGCTGGTGTGCCTGGCCCGGGCCCTTCTCCGCAAAGCCAAGATCCTCATCCTGGATGAAGCAACAGCAGCCGTAGACCTGGAAACTGATCACTTAATCCAGACAACAATCCGGAGCGAGTTTTCTGACTGCACTGTCCTTACTATTGCCCACCGCCTCCACACCATCATGGACAGCAACAGGTACCCTGGGGCAAGAGGAATGGGAGTCTGCACTCCTAGGCTGGGGCAAGAGGTGGCCAGCAGTGGAAATAAGGATACAGCCCAGAGGGGCAGGGGTGGATGTAGTGCCTGGGGCAGTAATATACAGTGGTTGTAGAAGAGAACAGAGGGACAGGAAGGTTGGTCATGCAGTAGTTATGCCTTTGTGGGAAACAGTTTTTGGGATCATTCTTTACAGTTATAGACCAAAAAGGCATTTGCTGTTGAAACCTTACGTACATGTCACCCTGCCAGCACAGGGAGGAGGGCTGTGCCCTCACCACTGCTGAGAGGTGAACCACATAACGTTGCTGCAGGAGTAGTGAGGGTCGGTGGGAGGGCGGAGCTATCAATTCGGATCCTGGGAACTCAGACCTTTTTGTCCCCCACTGCCAGGGTGATGGTGCTGCAGGCTGGGCAGATTGTGGAATACGACAGCCCCGAGGAGCTGCTCAAGAAGCACGGCATCTTCTCCTCGATGGCGAAGGACGCTGGCATCAGCAATATCGAGAGTACCACCCTGTAGGCGGAGCGCTGCAGCGGATGGGTGTACACGGCAGCTCCCTCCTGCTGGCGCTGCCTCCCCGCCGCTCCACTGCCCAGGATTTTGCCTCTCCGCAGCTGGGAAGCAGAGAGGGTGGCTTCTCTGGTGGTCCAGAGACAGAGGACTCGAGTGAGCTGTTAACCTTGCTACCACGCCCTGCCTGATGTGTGCACTGGTCTGCAGCTGCTTAACTTATTCCAGTATGGAGGAGAAAAGCTATCTGCCAGGCAGGGAGATCATGACCCCCGTTGGGGGTGGTCTTACTTTTTCTACTTCACCATGCCAGGTGAACCTACCTTAAAGATGCTTTAATACTATGGAATTAAATTACTGTTTAATCTAGGAATTAATGTAATTTATTTACTTTTTGTAACTGTTTCTAGTCTTTCAGCTTAAGGGCTGACTTCAAGTAAGCCTCAATTTAACTTTAAACATGTTTAGGGCTTGGGGGAAACTGCCAACAGAGGTTACACAGACACATGCGTGGGCAGTCCAAATTGAATGGCTTAGCTATACCCAGGCATGAACGCTGTGGCGAAACCAGGATCTGCCTGCCTTCCTTGTGACTATGCTCCCTTTGAATGTAGCACAAAAAATGAGGCTATATGCAACCACTAGTGGTGCAGATTTTGGGCTGTGGCTCCAGACTGCCAAACCTGACTGTGGTGGAGACAAACTGAAGAGCTGCAGGCAGGTGTCTGCTACACTCACACACACAAAACATGGTGGTTACTCTTCACACTTCTTTGTTCCTGGGCACAAAAATCAGGAGCTGTAGTGCTGACCTCAGCACAGGCATGGAGGGAGCAGGTGCACAAGTAGAGCAAGACAAATGCACATACCAACCCCCACACATGCCCATGCTGTAAGGGTTAGAGGGCATGCAATCACTTCATTTTAATGAAGGTTCTTGTGAGGATTTCCTAGTGCCTGAGCTGCAGCTGGTAAAAGCACCAAGGCAGGAGAACGTTGGGTGCCACTGAAAGGGAAATTTCCTGGCCTGGCAGGGTCTGGCTGTGGCCCCAGTGCAGCACTAGAGCCAGGCACTCCTCCCAGGCTCTCCCAACATTTGCACAGGCAGCTGTACACAAGGACAAATCTTTATTTACAGAGCAGCAGTACAGGGACAAAGGGACTGCACAAAGGGAGCATCTTCCCTTCTGGGCATGGCAGCAGCAGGTATCACACACCAACCCAGCAAAAGGCACCACATCCCTCCCAGGGATGGTCCTGCCCTTACAGAACATCAGCACTGTCTCCAGGGCCGTGCAAGAAAGCATGGGTGAGGCAATTTTGGTCAGAGCCCTCAAAAAAATCAAGCCAGAGGACAGCCTGGGCTTTGCCTTCTGCCCTGCCCCAGCCCTGAGCTGCCAGGTGGGCATGTCAGTACACAGATGGGTCTTGGACACAGGAGACACAGCACTGACAAGGAAAGATGGTGTTTTGGACTTCTGGCTCACCTGAGAGATCACAGCCTGATGGCTGCTGGTACCAGCAGAGCTTGGAGAGGCTGAGCCCCTGGAAGAACCAGCATGGGTATAAGGCACACACTGGGGGCTTTCTTGTGAGGATTTCAGAGTCCAGGCCCATCCCAGCCCTGGAGCTCAATTACTCCCAGTGAACCTCAATGGTGCTTCCCCAGGCACTGTGTAGATGTCCCACCCTGGGTCCTGCCCAGACAGGCAAGACCCAGCTCCTGCTGCTGCTGAGAAGGTACAGAGACATTTGCACATTTGCAAGGTCTGGGCTCCTTTTAATACTACTTGACTAAAGACAGTCTCCAGAAACTCAGCATCTGCCTTCCACAACAGCTCCTCAGCCTTAGTCAAGCCTTACCCTCCAGGCAGGCCACAGCCCCAAGTCTTGCTCCCCTGCTCCTGGCTGGACAGAGAAGGCTCAAACAGCACAGGTGAATCCACCCTGGTCCTCACACAAGCTGCCTGCCCCTGCCTACCTGGCCAGCTCACCCTTCTTCCTCCCTGAAGGGGAGGTGGCACCCACTGTGTTGGGGCCCAGGAGCACTGCCCAGCTGTGAAAGGAACAGCCTCAGGGTGAGCAGTGGGGGCTGCAGGGCTGGTGAGCCTCCCAAAGACCCGTAGCAGTCCTGGCAGGAACAAGGCATGGGGTGCAGGCTTGTGCCTGCTGCCTCACGTGTATTCTGTCTTCCGGATGTAACTTGAAGGCACGTAGCCCTGCTTCCCATGTGCCTCGGCCAGCCACCACTCCTGATTGCCTGTGATGTCCTCAAACTGCAGAATCTTGAGTCTCTGGTTAGCTGACACACTCAGCTCATTAGTGTTTCGGCCTTTGAAGGTGTAGAGAGCGTAATAGACCTGCCAAAGAGAGGGAGAGTATCACCTGGATTGTCACAGCACACAGCCTTGCTGTTGCACTGCATAGGATGTGTGGGCTTCTTGTCCTTCTCACCAAACAGCACCAGCCCCAGCCTGGCCTCTGCCAGAGCTGCCCACCCCCCTTTCCAGCCTGGTTCTCTGTCTCTGCACCTCTATTGTTGGGAGAAAAGGTCTCATACTCCAAGTCTCACCTCCCTCTGGTCACTGCCAGGAAGGAGGATGATTCAATTCCCAGTCAATTAAGGGTATCAGCCCTCAGGATTCCCAGCCTCCTTGGGGTGGTTGAGGACTCACCTGGTTGCCCTCTGACTCACTGCTCTCCAGTCCAGAGTCTCTGTCCTCCACTGAGGGTGTGGGCCTGAGATGAGCTTTGGAGGGGTGCCCGTTGCGAGAGCTGGGGCTGCAGCCCAGCTCGGGGCGGCTGTAGCGGCACTGAGACATCCCTGCACCAGCCTCCTGTGCAGCTGTCCTGTCACCAGAGCCAAGCTGGGGCAGAGAGGGGGAGTCAATCTCCAGTGGGTGCTGTGGGGACTGGCAAATGTCTGCTGGGGAGGCAGAGTCCTGCATGGCTTTCTGAGTGAAGGTGACGGCCGCCCTGCTGGGACTGAAGGTCAGTGTGGCGTTGCTTTGGGGAGAGGAGCTGCTGTGCTCTGACTCATTGGAAGAGTGGCTGCCCACAGAGACATCTGACTGGCTGCGGCGTGGGTTGTAGGGCTTCAGAAAGGAGCTGTACACAAAGCCTTTTGTCACTGCAGAGAGGGAAAGACAGCTCAGACTGGGGCACAGGGGAACCAGAGGAAGGGACTCACCTCAGGCACTGAGGGCAGCGAGCAGCCACCTACCTCCATTGTCTATGAGCCATCGATTCTGGCTGCCCATGGGGTCCTTCTTCTTGATGACGCCCACAATGTCTCCTTCCAACAGTGAGACATCCAGGTCTTGGGCAGCATTGAAATTGCGATCTGCCTGGAAGAGACTCTCAGGGGGATAGCGGGCCAGGAGGGCAGCTCGGATGTCATCTGACTGCAGGAGGTAGGTAGGCTGCAGAGGAACAGGGCAGGTGTGAGTGGCTGTCCTGGGCTCTGCAAACCCTGACACTGCGCAGAGGGAACTCACCAAGCCAACGAGGGGCTGCCGCCGGGCAGACTGCCGTTCCATGCTTTTCCTTTCAAAAGTCTTCTTGGCAGCTGCGTGGGACTCTGGGAAGAAGGTGAAGGCCTGGAGCTGCTGGAGGACTCGACTGTGCTCATCCTGGAAGATGGCAATGAGGTTCCCCTCCCTGCCAGACACCTTCAGCAACTGGAACCAGAGCAGAATTGGACATCCTGGTTAGGTGACAGCTGCTGGGAAAAAGGGCCAAGAGCTACAGCAGGGACCATGACAGAGGCTCTGAGTCCTGCCTGTGACTTGCATCAGACCCAGATTTGCAGCCCTCTCTGGGATCAGCTCTGAGTTGTCCTCTAACTCATGACCTTAGATTCTTTCCAGGCAAATGTTCTCCTACCACTGCTCTAGGAGCAGCCAGAACCTTCAGCGTATCTGCACACAATTGCATCATGACCCCACGATCCCTGCCCTGACAGCATCCTACAGGAGCCCTCCACAAGTCACTTGTGGCCTTGAACTGCAGGAGCAGCTTCCCCCACGATATGACAGGTCCCACCGAGGCTCAGGGGCAGGCCCTGCACAGAGTTTAGCACTACAGTGAGCCCAGAGTGCTATCTGCACTCCAAGAACCCACCGACAACAGGGGTGTCAGCTCCTCCAGGGCCAGGCGCACAAAGTCACAGTGTGCCTCGGCATAGCCCCGCACACAGCTGGCAAACAGCTGCTTAGCAAAGCACAGGAACTTGGGCAGCTCATCCAGCAGCTGGGCATTGAGGGCCTCGTAGTTGTTGCGGGCTGACTGCAGCTCCTCCAGTGTTCGCTTGTCCTTCAGCTTCTCTGCTTTCTCCGTGCAGTTGTGGAAGTCGAGGAGCTTGTCGAAGCGTTTCTGCACCAGCTTGTGTGGCCCTGCAAACATGCTCAGCAGCTGGTTCAGGGGTGAGCTCACCAGCCGCTCCGTCCGCTCTTTCTGGTGGGTAGAGATGCAGATAGAAGTGAGACAAGGTGCTCTCTCCCATTGTGCAGTGAACACCAGCAGCTCATTTTCCAGCACACAACCTCCCCAGCACAGTATAGGACTGTCTTCCTGATGGCACCCACAAGAGCTCCAGAGGTCCCTTCCAAGAGGAATTATTCCATGATCTTACCTAACTTTGCCAGCATGGGTAACACCATGGAAAATACCCAAACCACTCACATAAAGAGCTGTAGCATTTCAGGTAGGGCTGAAAAAGTGTGTATCTAACAGGCACATCCATAAATACCCAGGCATCAAAGCTCTCAGGAAGAGCTAAACTGGAGCACTCACACCTCCCCCAGGTTACCCTCCCTGCAGCCTCCCAGGGGCTGCCCTTCTGCACCAAATGCCCAGGTAGGGCCCCAGAGGGGTACACCCCCAGCACATGAGCATAGCCTCACTCACAAAGTTGGAGAAGAGCTGGTCACTGATGAGACGATTCACTTTCTGGAACTGATCCAAGTCCCCACCTGCCTTCTCTGTGCAGAGGTCCCACATGCTCCCTGCTGCCAGTGCCTTCATACAAGCAGACTCCTGCACCAGGGAGACACAGTCAGCCCAACCATTCTTGCTGCCCAGAAGAAAAAGCCTTTCAGTGCAGCCCAGACCCCCTGAGACCACTCCCAGCAGGGTTGAGGCCAGGACCACTGGCCAGGCACTGCAGGTACACACCATGCAGACAGGAGGGACAGAGCATGGCAAGGTCTGCAGGTTTGGCATCACACCCAGACTGACTCACCCGGACATGCTGCAGGTAGAGAGAAAGGTCCCGGATGAAGGACTTGATCAGCCGCTCCTGCATCCGGAAATTTTTCTCTGTCTCTTCAAAGGCTTCATCCTTCAGCTGTTAGAGAAAGTATTTCACTGGAGGCAATGCAGAACTCCAGCACCTCCCAGAGTGCAAGATGTGGGGCCTCTTGTCCACAAGCTGAACAGCAGAGATGGTGGTTCAGACCCTAAGCTCACTCTGCCTCGCTGGCCTGGATCAGAGCTACACATTGTGGGAAGGGGGTGGAGGGACTGCAGATACCACTAGAGAAGGGTCTAAGTGCATCTGACACCTGATGCATATTACCTGAGGTGCAAAGCCTGTCAGATGCTTGAGGTGGCTGCTCACTCGGTTGGATTTCTTGATGATAGAGTGGAAGTTGAGCTTGGAGATCTTCTCCATGAGGCTATCCTCATCCCCCTTCCTGTACTTTAGCACTGAAGAGATTGATATGGAAATCAAAAACCTTGTAAGCACCTCACTCAGGTCCTACAGTGCCTCATCAACAATCACTTTGATGGCTCTCCCCCTCCCCAGTCTCTCTCTGCCCAGCTTCTCACCCAGGTCCTTCCGGCGCTTGTATTCATTGATGTTGACATTGATTTCTTTGACTGCAAGGACAGCAGCTGTGAGTGGTGCCTTATCAGGATGAGCCTCAGGAGTGGCACTCAGCAGCTCCATCAGCAGCAGTGGGTACCGCATCACCCTCTGCACTGGCTTGATGAGGAAGGAGCCCAGGTTAATGTAGTTTGTGCAGCCCCTGGGAAGTTAGGACAAAGGAGATGTACCAAGTGTCAGTCCAGCTCTGCCACACAAATTCTTCCCCCTCAAACCAATGCCAGAATACCACGTCTAAATCCACTCTACTCCCTAAATCATTCCAGCCTCATGTTCAAACTCATTGCACTCCTGAACTCCTGGTGCTCTCAGATCAACCTCCTCTCCATCACCAGACCTACCATGAAGTTCTACATATAGCCTCACACTTGCCACTGCACCACCTCTCTCAAGACTGTCCCACCACCCAACTGTGCTCAGTCCCTGCAAGGCTCCCCTGGCTCCCTGGGGCTGAGGGCTCCCAAAACCTCTTTCCTGCCCAAGATCTTCTCTCGTCTCATCCCTTGTGCTGCCTACCCGTGTGGCCCACCCACTGCCTCTGCTGCCATCATACCACAGACACTGCTCTCCTCCCAGGCGTGCCCCCACAAGGCACTGTTAGGGCCCCCCCACATACACCCAGCTGGTGGCAGCAGGTTAGTTACAAGGGAATGGCCAGGCCAAGACAGACAAGCAAGGACTAAGAGGAAGGATGCACTTACCACTCACTGTACAGGCTCCTGCCGGCCCACAGAGTGCCAAAAAGCAAAGAAAAGCAATGGGTTAATGGGGCAGCAGGTGTGCAATCCCACAGCCAGTGACTCTACCCTGCCAGTGAGGCTGTGAGGGCAGTGGGCAGCCCTATCCCCCCCCAAACAGCTGCCAGCTCCTGGGGCATTAACCTCCACAAGCTGGAGCCCTGGAAGTCGCTGAGCCAGGCAATGTGGCTCCTTCCTCACCAGCCATGGCAGGTCAGGGTTTGGGGAACAGGAACCCTCAACCCAGGATATGCCACCTTCTCTGTACCTTGGTGGCATCTATGCAGATTTTAAGGGGGTCTACAGGTTTTACAGCACCTGTGCATTGGGGCAGGGAGACGTGAACTCAGAGCCTAGTCAGCTATGCAGTGACACAGTCAGACTTGAACTGTCCAAACACTACTGACAGAGAGGCAGGGATGTTGGAGACTGAACCCCCCCCATCCCAGCCTGGTGGCTGCCAGACAGAGGCTCCAACCTGAGGCTATCCAATAGATCCAGGAGTAGTTTCTGCATCTTCTCATCCTTCTCATAGGTTTCCAGCAGCGCGATGGCCTCATCATGGTTCTGGCAATACACCCTGTAGACACTCTCCAGCTCTGCACGCTGTGCCAGGAACACTGGCCCTGCAAACAGCAACAGAGCAGGACTTCACTGTCTCCTGGTCCCCACCTGCCTCCAAAAACGTTGGTGTGGCTCATTGTGAGATGTCCAGTGTTCCCATTACACACACACAGAGGTCAGGAAGACACTGCTCCTAGAGCATGCAGGACACCTCCTCATCACTCATCAGCACACAGAGATCAATCAATCCAGGTCTCCCAGGGGTGAGAAGCAGAGAGACCGGTCACGGGAGCCACAGAGCAAAGGCACAGGCACGCCAAGACCTGAAGGGCACAAGCTGGCAGTGCAGCAGTGAGGAGTGGGGCTCGTTTTGGGGCAAGGGGCCATGGAGGGCTACAGGCATTGTGTTTCTCAGCAGTTACCCATGGGGCAACACAGATCTCCTCTGCTTCACTGTTGGACAGGTGAGCCATGACAGAGACCAGCAGGTGTAGAGCCCAGTCCTAGTGACCCTCTCCCACCATTTCAACTGTTATGCCTAGCCACTAGCAAAGCCCATCCCAGTCTTCTGAGAAAAGTTAACAGCAGAATCCATACCAATGGCATCTGAAGCCTCCAAGGTGGACAGCAGCTGCTTGGAGAAGCTAATCACCATGTGGATGTTTCCAAAAAGGCCCTCAAAATCTATGTTCTGCATCTAGTAAATGGGAAAAGAGATGTCCTGGATGGGGGAACATGTCCCACTCATACCCAACAGCCCCTCCTCACCCTCCTGCAACTCATCAGTCCTCAGCTTCACAGCAGGCATCTACTGCCAACCTCCTCCCATCACAGTGACTTCTGTACACACTCCCTTGTCTCCAAGTGCACTGAAACTCTCACTCCTTATGTGTCCTACCACAGAGTCCTCCTCTTTCCCAGCAATTCTATCCCTGCCTCTGCTCACCTGTTTTTCCCCCTCTCCTCCCAATAACTGTTCCCATGCCAAGACCCCATATTTTAATTCTCCTGACAATTAATTTAACCTACAAACCAAATGAAGAGGAACATTTCCTGCCTGGGGAAATGCATCTGTGATACTTCCTGCCAGGTCTCTTGCTCTCAGCAAGGATGAGAGCTCAGCAGGATGTCAAAACAGATGTGCTATTGCTACAAATGCAGGGTGCTGTGAGAACCATCCTGCTTCCCTCTGCATAGAGTCAATTTCCTTTATGGGTTCCCATGCTGCTGGCTCACCTCTGAGAACAAATTGGACTCAATATCCTCATCTCAATCTATCAGTGCTGCACCACAGCTTGCCCTCCCTCCCAACTCCTACCTGTGCCTGCTGCAGGGGCACCATGATCCTCTCCACGCACATCTCCAGGTCTCTGATATAGTCCCGCTCTGTCTGGAGCAGTTCCTCGATAACCTTGGACCTCTTCTCCAGCATCCTCTGCTCTGCACTCTCAGTGGCAGCCGAGGATGTCTCCAGGGATGGTGTCTGGGAGGACAGAAGAGTCATCTCTGCAAGACAGACAAGCAAGATCAGCGTGCTCCAACAAGGATGCAGGGACAGGAGACAAACTGATGATTTCAGAGGTCGTTTCCAACCTAGCTGATCCTGTGAGCTGTGACAAATGTAACCTGTGAGACTGACAAACAACAGTAATGAGAGACCAAGACTGTCCATCGCCGGGGCAGCGGCAGCCCCAGCCTGCTCCAGAGCCCACCCTGGCAGCGCCAGGAACGCTGCAGTGCCCTCGGCGGGCAACGAACGTGCTCCAGACGGTCCCCCCTGATGCCGGCCGGGCCCAGACTCCTCTCCCACCCTGGCTCTCCAACTCTGCGCCTTCAGGAAGCTCCGCGGGGCTGAGCAGACGGAGGGAAGCCCCCGAGACTCCGCTGGGCAATGGCGGCCGCCCCCTCTCTCAGGCTGGGAACAGGGTCTCCATTCTCCATCCCCGGGGCATTTCCATGAGAATGGCCGCACGGGGCTGAGGCACCCACAATGGTGCTGCCGCTGGCAAAGCCCGGAGCTGGAGCACGGCCAGCGGCGGGGCCGAGCCGCCCCCCGGCCGCGGTGCCCGCAGGGCCCGGGGCTGCACTGCCCCGTCCGCGCCCCCCCCCCACCTCCTGGTTTTCTGTCCCACCTGCGGCCGCAGGCCGGCCCAGCCCCCCTCGGGTTTCACTGAGACATTTTATCCCGCAGCTCATCCCTGGGCCCCTCCGCCCCACCTGCCTGCTCTAAACCGTGTGCCCCCGGGGCGACACCACACCACGGTGTCCCACTCACTTCCCCAGCCCAGAGGGGCCCCTCTCCGCGAGGCAGGGTCTGGCCAGGAGCGCTCAGCTCACCCCTCTGCAGCAGGGGCCACCCATCCCCTTGCAGCCCCCCAGCCCGCGTCGGGCACTCCATTTAATGTCAGGGGCTGACTTGACAAATGCCCGTCCACTCCAGCCGCCTCCCCCGGGTCCCCAGCTGCTCTCTCTCAGTGGAATTTTATTGGAGTTGCAGACGTGCCCCAGCTGAGACACTCCTAAGAATGTTTTTGCAGGACAGGCACTTTGAGATCACTTCCCTGACCTCTCTGTTGACAGCCCCAGGGAGCAGGGGCTCAGCCTGGGAGACTCCCAGGGCCACCCAGCAGGGCTTGGGTCGTATCCT
The DNA here is from genome assembly GCA_013396735.1 of Grallaria varia. Taxonomy (NCBI): domain Eukaryota; kingdom Metazoa; phylum Chordata; class Aves; order Passeriformes; family Formicariidae; genus Grallaria; species Grallaria varia. Next base: position 85,534 of record VWZG01004062.1, on the reverse strand, counting down.
GGTAGCACAGCACCAAGAGACCCCCATGCTCCCAGTCAGTTCTGCCCAGATGCTGAGCAGGCTGCAAGCAGCCCCCAGCCTTGCCCTCTGGGGTGATGGCAGTAACCAGGATGGCAGCACAAAACATGGGATGGGAAATTGCTGCCTCAGTCCTGCCCACTGCACTGCCAGGCTGGGTTTTTCACACCTGGGAACGAAAAGAAGAGACCCAAGATGAGATAAGACACTGACTCGGCCCATAATTATCTGAAACTATGCCAGCCCTTCCTGTTGCAGAGCGGCATAAATAAACAGAAACCAGGAGCACCAGCATCAAACAGCAAGTTCTCACTGCTGCCTGAACTGAGAACAAACCGCTGTGCCTCTCTGCAGAAAGAGCAACTTCAAAACCATTCCCATTTCCAGCCACAGCAAGTGGGACACCCGGCTGAAATGCTCAGAAGATGTCCTCGACATGGCAGAGAAGATATCGGTCTCTAAGCTGGCATCTCTGCTGCCCTGCCTTGAAATCTAGCCTGGGGAGAGGCAAAAGGGCCGGCTCCACAGAGATTTAGTGACACAACCAGCACTACACTTAGCGAGCAAGCAGTGGGAAGAGAGGAACTCACTCATTCCTACTGGCAAGTATCCTTAAGACTACCTGCACAAGGGTAAAGGCTGGTTTCAGCTAAGTCAATGGCTGTCTTGGCTTTCCATCAGTCCTTGATGATGAACTTTATCAGCTCAAATGCGGCAGGAATCCGCAAGGAGGGCCTGGGAGCAATCACTGGGTTTAACATTTGCTGTTTGCATTTCCACAGCATTTGCAAAGCCTCAGTAGCAGACCAGGCCCTGCTGTGCAAGGTCCTCTACAAACACTCACAGGGATATCCTGCCAAAGACACAGCACTTGGAGCCTGAACAGGACACAAGCAGAAAAAGTTAGAGGAGGGTCAACTAAACCATGACAATATAATCAGTAGGCCTCTGCAGCTCAGAAAGTTAAGGAAATAACAACAGATGAATTATTTTAAAGAAGGATATAGATTTTTTAAGGTATGGCATTTGTTTTGCAGGAGAGCAAGCTCATGTGGGAAGACAATCTGGAACAAACAGGAAGGTGTTAATCTGCAATGCAAACAGGTGTGTGAAACCCAGAGGAGGTGGGCAAGTGAGATGATACTTCTGCATGGGGTGGGCTGGGAAGAATCCTGAAAATGAAGACCAGCCAGAATAATAGCCCGAAATGACCCGTGCAGCAGCATTTGGGAAGACAAATAGAAAGGATTAAATTTGCCTTGTTAAATAATAGGATTTTATATTTATCCCCCGGCAAAATGCCACCAGATGAAGCTTTTTACAGGATACCTTATGAATTGACTGTACCACCAAACCACCCTGCTGTGCTCCAAGCCTTAGACATAGCTAAATTACTGTCACACCCTGTGTCTGGCTCCAGCTCACCAAAACAAAGCTGGGGATGCCCAGTGCTGCTGGCAAACACTGCAGCTCCTCACACTTCACCCAGCAAACCCCAGGCAAATAAAACTAGGTCAGGCCCTTCGAGAAAGTGCCCTGCAGCAAGGATTCAGCCAACATTTGTGACATTGTCATGGAGCTAGCACCCTTCTTCAGCAAGTCTCAAGCCCTTGCCTATGGAAGGGAAATTAAAACCTTCCCTGCACAGATTTTAAGCCCACAGTAGTCATCAGCTCAGCTTGGTTGACCTGGCACAATGCTGGGTACCAGTTCTACCCACTTACACCATATCAGTATTTGTGTCATTTTGAAAACTCATACAAATTAATTCTCCTCTGGCCTTCTTGTTCTTTCTGAATATTTCAAGATTCTTTTATAAACAAAGCAACATTGCAGTCAAGTCTCTTAGGACTCTTGCAGTTTATCACTAGTCTAGCATCCTCCTTCAGCAATGAACTCCAAAGTCCTGCTTCTTTCCAAACACTCACAGTTCAAAAAATTCAAATACAGAGTTTGTTTTTAATATTTGACTCTTCTATCTGACCAACATGTATAATACTTAGTATTTGTTTGTGATGCATTTAAAAACTCTCACTTTTTGTATTTCATACCATCTCTGTTGATTGTCATCAGATCCTTGTATGTCTAACAGCAGCTTTCCCTAAATGAGGCTCATTAAGAATTTAAATAAACCCGCCAGTTTCACAGATCTGGGTTTTGGTCATCAGTAAATATTTTTTAAACAGAGCTCCATTTTACTTCACAGATTTCCTGTTTAAATGTAACCTTTCAGTTTAAGTCATCATGCCCATCAACTTTGAAGGCACTTAGACCACAGCTAGAAGAGGCTCCATTAGCCTGGAGGAATGGGACTGGTGTTTCTAATGAAGCCACCAAATTCCAATCCAGTGACAAATTCATATTTACCCATGACACAGTTTCCAAGTGGGCATTTAGAAATACATTTCCAAAAACAATGTTCTCAATCACAATTTTCAGAGGCTCAGATTTTTTTCTCTTATAGGTTGTGCGAGCTCTGCCATTTGCCTCTCCAAATTCAAACCTCTTAACATCATTTTCTCTATCCCTTTTGGAAAACTTGCAACACATCCTTAGCTCTCTGGATTGGTTTGATGGTCTGCAACAGCCTCCCAGGAGCACCTGCTTTTGAGCTTTGCTGGTACACCTGCAGAGCCACAAGAGATTCAACACCAGATCACACTGGCAATGAGGTGTCAAAACGGAGCACATTCCAGCTTCTGCCCTTCCCATGGATTTACTAAGGCAATCACATGGCTCATCCTGCTTGCCTGAGAAACGCCCCTTTCATCAACTCTCTTCCAAGTAACGAAAACTTTGAATTCTTATTACCCAAGGTCCTCGCGGGAGCACACATACAATTAGAGGTTTTCCCTGCCCCACTCTGGAAGAAGAGTTGACCCACAAAGGCAAGATCCAATGGCACGCATGTCCACTATACACAGGCTGCAGGGCTCACCCAAAGGTCTGCCTCGCCACCCAGCTGCTCCTCCGCAGGGCTCACCTGCCAGGATCCGCCGCGGTTCGGCGCCGCCTCGCAGGACCAGCGGCCGCTGACGCGATCCGCCCACCAGCGCTGGGGACAGCCCCTCGCACCGGCTCGGTCCGCAGCAACCTCCGAGCGAGCTGCGCCCAGCCCCGAGGCGAGCCCAGCGCCAGGAGCCCCGCTCAGCACAGTCAAGCACTGACTCAGGACAAAGCAAACCAGCTGCAAATATTTGAAGTATGTGGAGGCCAGGAGGGGAGGAGCCACTGCCGACCACGAGAGGGGAGGCGATAAAACTAGGGCAGGGAATAATTAATCTGAGCAAAAGGCTAAATTCGCTGCCAAGAGCAGGATCTGGCTGGGGTGAAAACTCTTGCTCTGGACATTGGTAATATGCCAGTATGCTGAACAGGAACAGAATGAAGATACTTCCCCAGGGCCACTGGAACGGCTTGATGTCGGATTTAGAGCCTGCTCGGTGGGGCTGTCTCTATGATAGGTAAAACCACAACCACCACCCCAAACAGCCTGTGGTTGCCCAGACAGTCCCACAGCGTTCAGTAGGAACAGGGGATGATCCCAACCCGTGACACAGAAAAAAGTGAAGTGATATGATAGTGTACAAAGAGCTAACCTAAAACTGAGGCATGGCATCAACAAAAGTGTGAGCAAAAACACTGATGGAAAAAGAATGAAAGCTGAAAGTACTTTTTTAAAATATATAATCCAAAGAACATCAAGAGAACAGTATTGATGAAAAATCTGTCCTGCATCTGTGCCTCAATAAAGGTAGCAAATATAAATAAATGAACATAGAAAACTAGATAATAGACACTAGATACACCAGAAAAATTATAAAAGAAAGAAAGATATAAAGAAAAATCCATGTATGACAGAATTAAGAATTCAATTTTAATTTTTTTTTTAAATGAGGAAATAAAATGCTACTTTATAATGGACTTATTTCCATCCAGGACAAAAAAACCCAAAACCCCTTACAATGACACAATCCCACAAGTAAGCAGATATAGTAAAGTGTTTGGTAAGCCTGGCAAAAAAAGTAGAATTATTCAATAAATAGTCTGTTTATTTCTCTCTAAAAAGCAAAAAGAAGACCTTGCTAACTTGTACCTTGAAAACTCACTGCCGGTGGAGACTATGCAGAAAAGAGGGCATTTCTAATCGGGTTCTCCAGAGACTATAGTTAGTAAAGCCTACAAAAGATTTAAAATAAATGGAAAATCACTGCTGTCATGGAGAGGACTGAGCATCAATTCAACAGGATCACAAACAAAGATGAGGCATATGAGTCACTGAATGATCCGAGGTATCCTGAATGAGATGGAATTATTCAAACCAAGGAGGTTTAATGCAGACAAATGCATAAATGTTTTAATGGGGACAAGAAACACTGCCACATGCAGGACTGTATTCTGGGAAGTAATTCTTTTGCTTGGTGAGCCAAAACTCAGCAGGAGTTCCTGAAGTGCTGCAGAGGCAGATTGGAGTCTTTGGACAAGGGCACAGGAGCACAGCAAAGTGAACTGTGCAAGCAAGTGCTGACACCCACCCAGAATGCAAAGTCCACAGTTTTAAAAGAGTCTGGACTGAAAAATGAGTGAGCATTAGGAAGAATAAACACTGAGAGGGCTTTCTATGAGTCTTTGACACATGTATTTTAAGACTATTAACTACAAAGAACTGAAGATTGAAAAATTATTTAATTACAGTACCTGCCTGAGAAGAATATCCATCAACTAAAAAGCTCTAATTTTGAAGAAAAAGGTTGGAGTTCAGAGCTGAAATGCAACACATTAGCATGCAAAACCTTTAAGAGTGGTGGTGACTAAGCAGCAAAGCTATGACAGGTGGGTTCTCCTTCTGGTGATGTGTCAGGCAGACGCATCTGAGTTGCATCCCAGAAGAAGTGCTCTAACCAAGTAGCTGTCACCAGGTTACACCACACGGAAATCTGTAAGAAGTGTGATAATCCTACTTACAGAAAAGATCATCTCTACTGGCCTGGAAGAGTTTGAGGTCAGGCCAGATGGGGACTTGGGCAACTGGATCTAGTGGGTGGCATCTCTCCCCATGGCAGGGACATTGGAACTAGATGATCTTTAAGGTCCCTTCTAACTCAAGCCATGCTATGATTCTATGGTCTCTTACTGGGGTTTTCAAGTCCTAAATTCTGTTACTCTGTGGATGGAGGAGGAACTTGCAGGAGAAGTAGACAGCATTAGAAAGGGTGCCTGGAGCACAGACAGAGGGAAAACCAGAGCTGACTTTTTCCTGCCAGCTGGGCAGGAGGGTGTCTGCTGGGGAGGCTCCCAGGTGCTGGTGGGGTCTTACATTGAGGCAGATACCTCAGCAAAGCATTACATGCCAAGGAGGACTGTTGCTGGTCCAGCACTGTGCCCCAGCAGGGCAGGAGGAGGAATGTAACAGACAGTATGAGCCAGAAATGGGCCACAGGATGGACAGACCACATTTCAAATCCCTGGAGCCTTCATCGCTCCTTTCCTGCTGTGGGATACCAGCGCTGATGGTGAGAGCATCCTGCCCTGCACCTCTCACAGCCGCTGCCTGCCACAGTGGGGAAAAATTCAACAACCCTGACAAGCAAAGGCTTTCACTCATCATCGCACTCTGTCCCTTCAACTCTTTCAGAAGCTGGACAGGCCATCACTGCTCCAGCTTCCTAAGGCTTTCTGGACTGTTTCCCACCCCACTCCTTGGCTCCTCCTGACTCCCCTGTTGCCCTTTGGACATCTTGGCACTGCAAAGCCTCACCCTTTCCTCACCCTGGGGATACAGCTGAGCAAAGTCCCACCCTAACAGGGCACCCCAAGAGTGCAGAAACACAGCCACCAGAGCCTGCTTTATCAAAACTCTCCAGAGGACAGATTCAATTACTCATAGCCTCCAGCTTTGCCATCTCTTTGGCCATTGCACTGTTTTCCTCTGCATTTCAATCCCCCTTCAGAGAGAGTTCATACACACGGCTACCCGAGACACATGCTGGCAGAAAGGGCACATAAACAAACAGGTTTTCAGACACACAGCTGCTCAACGGGGAGCCCTGTCCATCAAGAAGGGATCCTTCATTCCCTCTGCCCAGACCTTAACACCTTGCTGCCACTTCCCCAACACACACTAATATTCTTGCAACAACAAGACAAGCTGCACAAAGCTGTCTGCAGCTGACTCTGTCTCAGACACAGCATCAATGGAATGATTTTTTCCCATGCCAAGACAGCCCAAGCCTTCCACTTTGGTATCTCTCCAGCTCCAGCGTGCTGGTTGATGGGACTGGAGACCCGGGGATGGCTTGGCGACCCAAAACATGCGACTGCTGTAGCACAGGCAAGGGAACACTGAAGTAGTGAGGGCCTGGCAGTGCAAGAGATTCCCAAGTGTGACAGCCCTCCAGCATACAGGTGCCTCAATGTCCTGCCCATATGAATTATGCAACTACAAGTACTTGCTCTCTGCTTATGTCTGAGTACAACAACTTCCTCTACTTCCTGCTTTGTGCTGCCTGTGAACAGCTGCCGTACTCACGCTCTGGGTCAGGAATTGGTTCCTACACACAGAATCTGTTTGTGGTGGGTTACAAAAGTAAAATAGGCAGTGGGAATAACCCCAATACCTCACCCTTTTCTCCATGAGGAATCTCCTCAGAGCCCTGAGAGAGCAGACAAAAAAACAGGGCCACAAGTTTTAGGGTGTACCTAAAACACTGGGAGCACAGATGGAGGAGCAACAGGAAGGACAGCAGCAAGTCTGTGCTGCCTGTGCTTCCCTACCACCTGGGCCCCTGCGAAATCCCCTTGCAGGGCAGATCAGCAACTGTTCAGAGGGGTAACAACCATGATGCTCATTTCAGCAAGTCCCAGGGAGGAGCTTTCTCATGAGCCTTCCCATCTATGTTGGCCACCCCCACCTGTGTCAGAGTCCCGGTGCTGCCCCAGTGCCAGGGCAGGGCAAAGGCACACCCAATGCAATTGCCCACCATTTCCCTGTGTACCTTGCTTTTTCTTCCTGGTCTGCAGGAACTCTGAGTGCCGCAGGGCACTGGGAGCCGTCCGTCTGTAGAAGCTGTTTCGTTGCAGCAAAGAGCCCACCCTGTTTGCATCCTCGGCCTCCTGCTCCCAGACCTGGCTCCAGTCCGGCCGGCCCGTGCGTACCCTCGAGCACTCTGCTCCACTGCTGCTCTTGGCCAGCATCCCAGGCCCTGGGGCTGCTCCTTCCAGCTCCCCACAGCCGTCGTAGTCAACATCCCATGTCTTGAACTGTGTGTAGCAGGTACTTGACCCCAGGCTCATACCACCATCTCCTGAGGACCTGACTGCCAGTGCAGGAACTTCACAACCTCTGTCCAGACTGCTGTGGTCTATGACATGGTCTTTGGACCACCTGTACTGCTCAATGTCTCCTTTGTCTACTTGGTCCCCGATACCTACATACCGCCTTTCCTGCTCTCTATATGCCCCAGAGCCTCCATCCTCTCTATACCACTTTTCCCCTTCCCTATATACTTGTTTGCCTCTGTCCTCTCTATACTGCCTTCTTCCCTCTCTATACTCCCCAGCGTCCCTCTCTTGCCTATACCACCTTTCCTTTTTCCTATAATGTTTTTCCTCCTCACTGTAGTCCCTAGAATCTCTGTAGTCCTGATACCACCTTCTCCCCTCTCTACAGGCTCTGGGGCCTCTATCATCTCCATACTGCCTTCCCCCCTCCCTACACTGCCCAGGTACTCTGTCCTCTCTGTTCCGCCCTTCTCTTATCTCAGAACTGCAGTTTCTGTATTGGATCCCCTCCTTCTCACACACTCTGTAGTGTCTACCCTCTGTATCCTGACTTTGGCCTTCCCAAGCACCACCTGCTCTCCTGCAGTCCACGTACTGCGTTTCTCCCTTCTGAAAACCTCCACAGTCTCCATTCATGCTCCGTTGGTCCATGGAGATGCCCTCCCCTCTCCTGTAACTGTGCCAGCTGCTGTCTGCTCCCTGGCTGTCCGAGTACTGCCTCCTGGTCACCCTGGGTCTGTCATTGCCACCAGCCTCCCTGCGCAGCGCAGCCACCCCAGCCACGTCCTCTCTCCGCATAGCAACACAGTCCTCATATTCCCAGCCAAGGAGCCGCCGTTCCTGTCTCGGATCTTCCATGCGGTGTTTCGTCTCAGGATAAGCGCACATAGTCCTGCGGGGTGTGGCGCAGGGGGAGGGAAAACCAGAGCTGACTTCCCTGAGCCCAAGTCCGGGCTGACGCTGCTTCTCCGCTCTGCTCCAGGGCTCCCGTCCCAAGTGAAACGCAGGTGCTGCTTCCTGAAACCAGTCAGCAAGGGGATGAAGAGGCACAGGCCCAATCGCTGCCAGCCCTGGGCTCCCCCACCTGCTGCCCAAAGTAATCAGTAACTAGCTCCGAGGAGGGAAGCCGAGACTGGGCAGGCTCTCACCGCCCAAACCGGCTCCGCGGCTTTGCCAAAGCCTCTCCGCAGGCAGCTCAGAGGCAGGGAAGAGGAGGGCATTGGAGCATGCAGAGGCCCTGCCCCAGACCAATGTCCTCAGGGAAGGGAAACAGACTGTGTGTGAGACCGCAGGAAGCCACAAACCAGAGATGGGATACCAGATCTCCTTCCTCTGCCTTCACACTCCTGATGGCACGGAGACTATACAACATGGTCTAGAAGAGGCTGTGCTCTGCTCAACACCTTGCTGGGGCAGAATGAGGCCTTCAGGCTGCCCCTGGCTCAAACCTGATGCTAAGCCCATCCTTTTTCCTGCCCTCACCCACAGTCACTGGAAGATCAGGAGAAGAGCTGCTCCCTGCAAGACAGAGCATCCCCGAGGAGTGCCTGCACAGCGCCCTGCAGCCACAGCTGCCTGGTTTCCTGCTCCAGGGTAAACAGCCTTGAACAGACAACCTGCATTATGGAGTCCAGTGCCAACACACAATATAAATTTGCAGGAGGCTACAGAAACACGCACTCTAATACCACCTCTCACTGCAGGGCACAACATATTCCCAGTTTTCCATCCCAAACACAGAACTCCTATAAGAAACCAAGAGACAACCACAACATACCATAGACAGAAAGTGTGAGAGTCTGTGAATGTCATCCATGTCTCAGGTTCTTTCAACACTTGTTAGGAATGCACAGCCCATGCTCTTAGCTGGTAGAAGACAAAAACAAAACCTATGTCCATATGACTCTCCTACTCCAGCTGCAGGAAAGCAAGTGCTAATTCTGCCCAAGCCTGGTGAACTACTAGTGTGCACACAAGACACACCAAAGAAGCAACTTGACAATTTTAAACGTGTATTGTAGAAAACCACATATTTTCTGTACTTTGGTTCCCCCCAAGGATAGCCCAAGGGGCTGGATTCCCCCAAGACTAGACCAGCCCTCCTTTGGTTGCTGGTCAAAGCTTAGTGAAAGCTTTTCTCCCTCCCTCCCAGTGTGCCTCCATGTTCCCCTAGGGATGGTAAGGCAGAGGTCATGCCTCTGCTGAGCTGGTGCAACACTCCATTACTGATCTGGCCTGCTGCACTAAAGCTGGGCTAGGAAGCCTGAGACATGCTCTCTGGCCACACGCAGATGTGCTAGGAGGGATGTGACAGCTAGGGTAGGACATGTCCTTTTCACAGGACCAGACAGGTTACTTACAAATCCTACGTCTCTTGAACTGGTGAAAAATCCTCTAGGACTACAGAGGGGATACTAACTTGAGGATGTCTTAGACAGTGCATTAGTTCTTGCCTAAAACTTCCAGTTTCAGGAACCAACAGGACATAGGTTCTACAGGATCCATCCCCTGCCAGAAAGCACTGGGACAATAGGAGACATTTCTCAGCAAGATCCATCCCATTAGAAAAATTCCCATGAAATTCAGTTTAGATTTTCCTCTTCCTAACTTCAAATTATTTCATCTACCCTCAAATCCTCTAAGCCTCCTTCCAAACGTCCCTCTTGAACATCATTGACATGGAGGCTGTTTGTCACCCTATTTTCTTGGTGCACCCGTATCAGCCTTCATTCCCACATGCTCTGCATCAGACACGATCGTGCAACAAAGTGCCTGGGCTCCTCAGCACTGATAAAGCAGTGGGAGGATGGAGGCAATGAAGTCAGAGTGAGTAATCCCCAGGCAGGAGCTGGCATTTCACTCCACCTCCTGTATCAGTGCCCACATTTCCTGCACATCGTGGGTTTCAGTAACAGAACTGCAGTGTCAGAGCTCCTGGGAGAAGCTGTGAAAGAGACTGTGGGATAAAATGTATGTGGTCCTGTCTTTACACTTTGTCGACTGTAATATCAAATGTAATGTAATTAACAGCACTGATCTTTACACGGCATCTTTGGGTTTCAGAGACCAAATGTGCTGATATAATCATGGCAAATTCCTCTTCCCTTAGTAAGTTTTCTGGACTGCATGGACAGAAGCCACCTTTTTAGCTAAAGATATGCCACAATTTAAAGCTCTTTGTTACTGTTACCAACAGCACAGTGTCATTTTCCTGCCCAGGATTCCAGGGATGGCAGGAGCACAGGGGCAGGCTTTACGTTTTGCCCACTAATCCATCACACTCCCAGGCCACATTCAGTCCCCTTCTGTGCATCCCCTCTGAGCTGAGTGACAAGTACCCAGAAGTCTGTATCCCCACCAGAGCAGACACCACAGGAAACGCAGTGCCCTGACAGGCTGAGGGCAGTCACACCACAGACATCAACTCAAATCTCAACCGCAGAACCACCAGAAAAGCCACTCTGAAGCTGCTGCTCACTCCCCTACAGCTAAGAGGGATGAGGCAGGGAGGCTGAAACTGCAGCAGCTATATTTTTGACTGGCAGCAAGGACATACTGGGAATGGATGAGATGAAGCCTCTGGATATATGGTGGGGCTGGATGATGGGAGAGTCGAAAGGAAAATGTGGTGGGCAAGACCAAGGTGAAGGGATGTCCAGAGAAAGACAGTGTGATTCTCCAAGGCAAAATCATGATGATTTGTAATGCAACATTGCTTACAAAATTACCAAAATCAGGAATTAAAAGAAGGGTATAAAAGCCTGGCTTCAACAGCATCTCTAAACAGCAGAGGCAGCTGTCCCCCTGAAGCACCCCCATCCCATGCTGCTGGAGACTCACCTCTCAGCTCCTGCAGCTCTATGCTGAGGCTCTCAATGTTGGAGTCACAGAAATCAAGGTTTTCCATGGTCTCTGCTCTCACCAGCTCATCCTGCTGCTCCTCCAGCATCAGTCTTAGCTCAGCACGCGTCTTGCTGTAAGCCTCCAGGTCTCGCTCCACCTCTCCAAGCCTAGTCAGCAGAATGGAGCAGGGGGAAGCAGATCCCACCTGTGTCAAGTCCTCACATCCCTCCTCGACCCGAAGCTCTGAGGAGCTGGGCTGAAGCTGTGCAGGGGCCACATTTTTCCGCTGGTTGCCTGATGGAGGCCGGGGTGCAGGCCGGGAGGGCTTGACCGAGAATGACAGAGACCTGCCTTTGGGCACATGGCCACCCAGCGTGTGCACAGGGGTTGTTGCAAGGCTGCTGGGCCGAGGAGGGGGTGGCCTCAGGGCCCTCCTCCTCTCTGCCTGCCTGGAATGGGGGACGGACACAGGAGACCCACGGACAATGTCCTTCTCAGAGCTGTAGTCCAAGATGGAGAAGTGACGGGAGACCTTCTCCTGCTCAGCACTGGTACTTGATAGACTCTTCTCAAACTGTGCCAGCTGCTCTGTCAGTTTGGAGTCAAGGTCTGTGCAGCTGTACCCCTGCACTGCAAGCGGGCAGCACTCGCCCCAGCTCCCAGCCCATGTGTCCAGGCCCACCTGGGCAGCTCCTAAGCTGGAGGAACAGGGCTTGGGCTTCTCCTGTTGACTGGCCATGCAATTGTCTAGATCCTGGGTGCTGCTCTGGATCTCCTGGGGCTCGGATGCTGCCCAGCTGTTAGAAGATGAAATCACCTGGCTCCTGTAAGAATCCTGGGGAAAGTGGGGAGCCTGCGAGGGCACAGTGGGACTGTCTCCATAATGCTCATGCAGAGTGTGAGTTTCTGAGTCTCCTGGGGAGGCTGAAATGGTTCCCCCAGGCTCTAACTCACCTGCTTGGCCAGGCCTGTTGCCCTGTGGGAGAGGCAGCTGAGCAGAGGGGAGAAGGCCATTGACTGTCTTTGTGCAGTCAGAGGGGAGGGAGTCCACTGTGCCTTTGGGATGTAGCCCTTGGTGTCCTGTGCTGGGAAAGGTTTGATGCTGTCTCAAGTCAGTCCCAAGAGGGCCCTCTGACCTCCCCACCTTGTGAGACAGAATGGTGGCAGGCTCAGGGAGTGCAGCCAAGCCATCTTCCTTTTCCCTGCCATCTTTCTGTGGCAAAGGAAGAGCTTCAGAGCAGGTGCTTTCTGGATCTTGATGGATGGTCAATCCACAACCGCCTCCACCTTGCAGATCCTCAACACACACCTTTTCCCTGCAGGCCTCAGAGGCTTCAAGCCTCACAAATCTGTGTGGAAAGATGCCACGTTTTCCTCTCAGCTCCCCCTCCAGCCAGCCATCCTCCAGAACACCAATAATCTGGATCCTGTCACCCACATCAAAATCCAGTTCCTTAGACTCTAGGGCTTGGAACTGGTAGAGGGCAACACCATAAGTACTCCCTGGCTCCTTCTCCTCCTTGGGGGGCATCTCTACTGTTCCATTGGTGTCACAAGTCTCAGCAGGCTCTGGATCCACTGAGGTTCCTGGTGCTCGCAGAGGAGTAAGCAGTTCCACAAAACCCTCCGGGAAGATGCCCCTGCAGCCTCTGAGCTCACCTTCAAACCAGCCAGGCTCTGGGACACCAACAATATTTATTACATCCCCTTCCCTGAAGTCCAGTTCCTCCTCCAGCTGAGCAGACAGGTCCATCAGTGCCCGGGCTTGGCCCAGTGAGTAGGCAGGCATCTCCAGGAGAGCACTCTGGGACAGCTGATGTCTCCGAACTGAAAGGCACAGCTCCCGCACACATGATGAGGGGAAAAAGCCCTTGGAACCCCAGCTGCTTCGTCCCTGGAGCCAGCTAGAGGCCAGGGACCCCCCCAGGATCACCAGGTCTCCTGCAGAGAATGACAAACACCAGTTCAAAACTGTTCTCATTATTGCTTCCCACTTTTTATTCCTGCCTTCCTGTGACCCTCCTGGCTGTGGGTGAGGTCTGGCGCTCTGTGAGAGCATAGTGCATGCTAGGGATGCACACCAGAACAGGATAGGGTAAGGTAGGAAGTATGAGCAGCTTCTTGCACACACATATTTAATATACACAGTTTCGGCTGCAAAGACATGAAGGTGCATTAAAGCTTTTGATTTCTCCCCCAAATGCAAGTCTAAGATTTGGGTATTAGAGGTCGGTTAAAAGGCAGCTGTAAAGTTACTATGATAGGTGACTCCAATCTTTGGAATTTCATGAGTAATGATAGATTATGAGAAACTGGTATCAAGAGTGGCAGAAGCCTAGAGGTGCATGGTGGATTTGACAAAACCCATGTCACGAGGTATTAGGAAGTTCACCTCTTTCTTCTGTCACTCTAGACAAGATGCTGTGACTAGGTTCATCTGTCTGGAACAACAGGTGAGGCTTATGAAGTGCAAAGCAAAGGAAGGGAATGGAGATTACCTCTCTGCAATGATAAGCTCCCTGGCTCTTGAGATGTGAAGTCATTGGTACAAACAAACAGTTTCTCTCCCTGCTTCAAAGGGGGAATATCCACAGGTTCAACAAAGCTGCTAGGAAACTGCCCTAAAAGGAGAAGCAGTTGTCAGCAATGAGTCTTACCTGTAACCCACCACTATCTCCACCCTCCTTCCAGACTCTGGGATCTATTCATCTCCTGCTAAAGGAAAATACCCATTTATCCTGGGAGCCTCAATAGCATGGTGGAAGAGGAATGAGTTTGGGAGTCAGGAATTCCAGAGGTTTTAAATGCTTACAGGGTGAGAGAGAACAAAAAGCTTTGTGCCCTCAGATCACTCCAGGCAATCAACAGGCTGTGTTCATTATTGGGACTGTGCCATCAGCATGGAGTTTCTGGGAACTGAGATACTAGGTTTTCTCTGCTTTACTGCTTCCTTCTCGACTCGGATCCATGATAAGAGATCCATAGTACTGGATGCTGTCTTCTGACTGGGCATATCCACCTGGTGCTCCTCCCTCTACAAGGCTTGGCTGCTGTGTAGCCTCTGCACAGAAGTCAGGCCACCACGCTCAGGATGGCCACATCTGTGAGTCACCGGCTCTGTCACAGCTTTGGCACTGCTGAGACTCCAGGGACCTTCACCATTTTGTCACTCTGTGCACCTATTTCATTGTGGCTCCCATTGCCAGATGCCGAGCTATTCTGAAATAGCCCCAGACTGGTGGGGCAGAGCACACTTGTTGGCCATCACAGGGTACTACTCTGCTACTAAATTCAACCCTAGGAGCACAGGACATGGCAGAACCTACTGCAAAGGCCACTAAAAATGTCATTCCTATATAACTTGAGGCAAGGGGATATGATGGAGTATGGGCTAGTAGCACTTCCAGAATTCCCTCTCGCTGACCCAACATTTTCTGACAAAACCTGGAAACACCATATCCTAGACATCCAGAGCTTTGCATTGGATTTAGGCTCTTTGGCGTCTGCTAGCCTCAGTTGCCTCCTTCACAGTTTGAACCAGCTCTACCTCTTTTTCCATGTCTTAGTTTCCTGCTCTGTATGTAGAAACAACATAATGCTGTTAGAAAGGAACTAATGGAGTTACAGTAACTATTCCAAACAGACTAATGAGTATTAGGCTGCAGCACCTTCACAGTTTCTATTCAAAAGTGCTTTCCCAATTTCCTACTTCAGTTTATAAAGCTGGGCATAAAACTACAGCAGCTATTCCAAGAGAAAGCAGGAAGGCAAACGGGTTTTGAATTAAAGGCCATTAAAAACCATTTGGTTTGACTTCAGTACATTTCTTTATCTTTGAGCTATGACACACATCTGTTTATAATTCCTTAATAGTTTCATCTTCTTGAGAACAACCTCACCACTTGTGCTGGGAGACAAAACTGTGGTGAGAACTGCAGGTGTCATTTTTGCCCAGTGACTTTGGTGGCAGCAGCAGCAGGATCATGCACATATTCATTCAATGCCACTTATCAGCTACATGGAGCACAGGAGAGAAGTCCTCCTCATCAACTTTGCTCTGTCCACTTTTGTTTAGACAGGAGACAGATTATGGCTGTTAGGAGAGCCCAGACTGCTGCTACAACAGCAGCTCCATGTCTATAGCCAGGGATGAAACCCCAGTCCCACCCTTCTGCTGAAGACAGAGGCAGGCTTATGCTTTGAAGTGGCCTGGTTTTCCTCTCCCTGAGAGTTCACACATCCTCTTAACATCAGTACTAAGATGAGAAAGTACTGCCTAAACAGAGACTATGAGACTCCAAGTGCTTCACTAAGAGCACTTTGCTGCTTCAGAAGTTTTTCACACCCCTCCAAAAGTTTGGAACTTGCACACTACTTCAGGATATCGATGACAGTTTGTGCAGGAAAATCCTTTGAAGCGGAAAGGAGGAAGTGGGACTGAATCAGAGGGCTTGGGGGGACATACAGACCCTGTTGCTGCATCTCCAACTGACTTGACCTGACAAGGTCACTTGGATGTGGATGTATTTCCAGTCTCAGTGCATCTGTTTCCTCTCTGCCCTTCCACCGCCACAGCGGATCAGCACATAAACTAGCCAGGAAATGGGCTGTCTCACCACAGAGAATGGAACAGCCACTATTGTGAAGCTCTCATCTCCTCGAGAACTGACCCTCCACTAATCTCTCTCAAAAAACAACAAACAAGCTGTCTGAATAATTGAGGCAAAGCTGGCAAGCAACCTGCACCCTCAGTCCCAATCAAAGTCCCATGAAAGACTGAGTAAAATCAAATCAGGTACTGAACAGTGCTGGCCAAAGGAAGGTGTGCCCATGGAGTGGATGTTTAGCTGAAACATCTACGGATACAGGTGCAGACACTTCCAGCTCTTACCTGTGACACCTTCCTTCTTGCCAAGGAGCCAGAACTCGTCCACCACAGCCAATACCTCAATGACATCTCCCACGAAGAGGGGCAGCTCTTCAGAGACGCTGGGGCAGAAATCAAAGACTGCTCGTACCACAGAGCCAGCCTCCATTGTGCAGGGTCTGAAGGCGGATCAGTGCCTAAGGCTGAGACAGTGAAAAGTTTGTTAGCAGCCAGAAACACCTGAAATAATCACACATATGCTCAGAAAGTAAAACTCTTCCTGAGCACAAGAAGCACAGGGAAAGAGGTCCTGTCCTGAGCTCCCTGATACCTCTCACCATATGCTACAGGAGCCAAGGGTCTCCAGCAATGCAGCCCCTGTGATCTAACCTGCCTTGTCCAGCGCCTCTGGCTATCTCTGTAGGGTCATATGTTTCCACTGCGAGGTGGGGAGAAGCAGCAAGAAATTGGAAGTGAATTCGCATCAGGAAGGAAGCAAGAGGAGGGGAGGAAGCTCAGCATTTCCCTAACATACACAGCAAGGCTCTGAGCCCGCCAAGGCCATGTGGACAGAAAGCACCACGCACTTGCACGTCCCACCACACATGCCTTGGATGGTCACAGGAATCCCCCTCCCCACGCTGCCACTCAGGGCCACAGGAACCGCATGCTGAAGCAGTGGCACACTCCTGGCCCAGCAAGAGAAGAGGCACAAAGTCCGCTGAGGCCACTCATGCCACCATTCTCTTTCCCACCGATGAACTCTTCCTGTCCCCAGCTGGGCTGACCCTGCCTGGGCATCCTCAGACCTGACTGAAAATATCCCTTCTGCCTTCTGGGTACCAGGCTCAGTCATCCCCTGGGAGGCAATACCAGGGTTCTTGGCAGAAACCAAGCTGAGATGAAGGTACAGACCCTTTCCAAAGCTCTGGAATCCAAGGCTGAAATTCCCTGTAGCAGGGGACCTGAAGGCAGACAAAGACCTACTCATCAAGGGCTGTGTCCTGGATCCCCCCTTCCTCTGGAAATGGCTGCTGAGCCAGGACACTCTCCGGTATCATTTCTGCTTTTCACCCTCAGCATCAAGGCAATACATTGCACCAGGGCAGCAGCAGTCCTGCAGCTTAAGATGCTCCTTTGTCTCCTCCCAGATTCCTTGGAACGGGACTTGAAAAGTTCATCCATCCAAAGCAACCAGGAACTTTAAGATTATTCCTCAATATCAGCACCTCAGGCCAGTGAGTATTTGCCTTCACTTTCTGTCCTACTGCAATTACAGGCACAGGATGGCACTGCCAGCACCTCTCCAAGGTGCTTCCAGAGCCTTGCCCTCTGCAATGCTGGGATGTCAGCATCCTCCCCACGAGTCCACTTGGCACAGGCTGCTTTCCTCCCACATCACAAGTGGAGTCCCTGCTCTGTCCATCTGGATCCAACTTCACTGCAATGGGACCTGATCTCCTCCCTTCCCAAGGTGCCTCTAAGTGCTCAGTGAAAGATTACACTCCAAGCACTACCCAGCCAGTGATACCCACTCCTTACTCAGCATGGCTTGTCAAACCACCCTGACTACCCACCAGCAGAAAGAGCACAGTGACAACACAACAAAACATACACAGGGCCCAAATTTCTCCATACAGCCACACACAGCCCACCTGAGCCCTGGAGAGTCAGGAAGACAGGAAACCAACACAGAGAAGAGAAGAATGTCCCTGCTGACTAGGTGTGGCCAAATTCCAGTGAGAATGCCAGTGCGGGATCCAGCCAGGGAAAGGCTTTCTGCTGACGGGACCACTCTGTTTATCCAGTCCGACTCACCTCCTGGGAACAAAGCGGGTTTGTACTCAGCAGGAACAGCTTCCTCAGCATGTCCCTTCCCACCCCCAGACCATGGCCCTGCTGTAGCCTGCATGCTGTGTCCCAGACCCTAGCCACCCTCACCTCTGCTGTCCCATCCATTGATCCTATTACTCTCCACTGCCTTCCCCAGAGCACGTGGGCTCCTGGGGACACAGGCTGTCCCTTTGTCCCCAGCTTTGTGCTGGCTGCACAAACAAAGAGCCCAATATCCAGTAGCCGACAGCACTCTGCCACCAGAAAGAGATGAATGGACTGGAGTGAATCAGGAGCACAAAGAGCTGCAGTTCAGGATAGCAGAAACCTACTGAGGCAGAAGGAGTAACAGTATTGAAAACATGACCATGTGGAGCAGGGAAAAAGATGGAAGAGCCATCAATTAGCTTGGAAATACTAAAGAGAAGTCAGGATCCATGGGCTGTTTGAGGTGGGGTGGCTGGGACATGCTCTGACAGGAACAGGAGAACAGCAGCAACATGCGCAGCAGTAGAAGACGTTTGCAAGCTGCTCTCCACCCTGCAGTGAGCTCAGGGTCCTAGGAATCCTTGCATACTCTGAATATTCAAACTTCATAGCAGCATTGGACAAAGAGGGGAAAAGGTACTGCAGACATAAGTGCTGCGTCGGGGTAGATTCTCCAGGAGCACAAGATGGTACAGTAAGATTTCTTGCACTTCTGTTAAAGGTGTAATGTAAGAATGGGCTGAGGTATGCAAGAATTACAGCCGTGTGCTGCAGACTCAAATGCTGGCTTTGCTGCAGTCACTGTGGCTGAGGATATGGCCCTCCCCCCAGTCCTGCCCATGAGAACTGCAGTGTCACTTCCTTAACACACCTGCAGCTCTGGGGACTCATAATTAAAATGTGCAAGATTTTCCAATGAGACAAAAGATCGAGAGTGACAGGCAGGACTGCAATTGTTCCATCATGCACATATTAATTACAGATATAATAAAACACTAACGTATTCATGTCAAAAGCATTCCCTGAGAGGCAGCTCATAAGAAAGTGTGAAGTAACTCCTAAAACTGCTAAAAAAAGAATCCCAACAGGCCTGTGTTCCCTCAGCAGTACCAAGAAGAGCAGGATCACTCCCTGACTCCATCCAAGTCTAGACAGTATGCCTCTGTATTCACAAGCAGTAAGTCAGTCTTGTGGGGTTTGCTTGTTCCATGACATGAATCAAACATAAAAGATTATGTTTTCCGGGACCTTGGCCTTGTTTTACTCCACACAGTCCTGTCTGCCAACATTTCCTACAAATCCCCACCTAGAGTAGGAAGCCTCCCAACATATTCCAGACTGGAAACTTACTGCGTCCAACTCTTCAGGCTTAGCAATGGACCTGAGCTTCTCCCAGATCCACCCTAGATCTGGTGAAAACAAACATTCAGCCACAGCTCACGCAGAGGCTCCAGAAGGAAGAGCAGATTGCAGGGAGAGCAGGGCTCCGCCTGTGATCCCCAGTGAGTCACGGCTTCTGACAGCTGGCCAAGCACCATGCCCTCTCACCTCAAGGATGGGTGATCCTTGCCTGCCGGAGGGAAGGAGGGAGGGCTCCGCCACCACTGAGCAGACGCAGGGATTTCACACTGGGGGAGGTCAGGAGTGGCAGGACTCCTGCCCCCACCCACCCAGCAGCAAACCCGCATCCAAAGAGAGCCTCACTGTGCAAGTACAAAGCTGTGGCAGAGCAGCGAACTTGCCCCGCTGAGAACACACGGGCTCTGTCTCGCTGCCTGGTCCTGCACAAACCAGGTAACGTGTTCCCGGGTTCCTGGCGCCCGACCGCAGCCTGCCTGGTGCCAAGCTCTGGGCCTGACACAACAGCATTGTGCAGCAAGGCAGAGAGCGGATTCCCGGGGCATTAATCACCCCCCAGCCTGCCTGCCTGCATGCTCAGCACACATTAACATTACCTCCATGGAAGACTGCCTATCCCATTTTGCCATTAGCTCTGGAGCGTGTCTGGTCCAGCGTGAGCTGAGGAAAGCAGGGACCAGAATGAAATAATGGCTATTAACTCTGTTACAATATTGTTTTGAGACCTCCAGCACAGACTGGATCAAGTCACAGCAGCCAAGAAAAGACATTCACACATAGACTCTGACAACTTCTTCTCTCTCTCTTTCTGCAGCTGAAATTGAGTAAGAAATCTCAAATAACGGACTCACCAGCATCACACATAATTGTTAGGCACTTGCTCAAAGTACCATCACTTAGATGGAAGCAGGCCTACTAAAGATGCTGAAGCAAGAGTTTCAACCACTTAAGAGATAAGGCAGCAATGTGAAGAGATCACCACTTGTTTCCCCTCTCAATAAAACATTTCAGTTTCTCACTCAAGAAGCAGCACTGTTAGAACTGACTAGGGTCAGTATGACAGCACCATAACTAAAAAACTAACATTTCACCAAACAGATCCAAACATGCCATGTGGGCTTCCACAGGCACACTGGATTTGTTCAAGCAGGACAAGTGGATTCTTGTGCAGCAGATGTCTCAATCTCTTTAAAAACCTTACAGCCTCCATGAGCAGTAGACCAGGAATGGGTCAGACTCACAAAAACATACAAAAGGCAAGCTTGTCACAGAATGACTAGAGAAATTAAATATTAAAAAAAAATACTGCCAATGATATTTTTTAAAAATGAAAAGCACCTTGCATTTCACCTACATCTTTTCATGCCTCCTTCCACTCATTATAGCTCGATGTCTGCTCACTGAAAACACAATCCACTCCCAGAGACAGAGGTGCCCCTCAGCCCTGTTCAGTGAGCCCTCAAGCTGCTGGCTCTGGCTTCGATGAGAGATGTGCTGCAGCTCTCACTGCACTCTGTGCTCCAGGATCAATACACAGTGCACAGTGGGAGGAAAGCAGGAGTTCTGCTTGGCTCCTCACGCCACTGTGTCAAGAACAGAAGCTTACTAATTACATGCTGAGGCTTTTCTACCCTTTTCCTCTGTTACTCCCCATGTTCTCCAAATCTGGGTAGCCCTCCTTCCCTCATCCTTCCCCCACTGTATCTGCACAACCTGCACGTCCTCATCCACATTTCTAGGGTAGGACATTACCTGCACACCAGCATGGCCTTCAGAGCTGTCGCCACCCGCAGTGACTCTCCCTGCTCAGAGCAGAACATGTTGCTCTGTAAAGCTCCCCAAGGTCCCTGCTTGCCTGCGCATTCCTGGGTGGAACAATACCCCGTTGAGCCAGGCTGCCTGGGCCCTGGCTGGAGATGTTGCCAATGCCGGGACTGCGGCTCCGCCAAACTACAGAGCTGACCCTATGAATCCCAACAACAGACAACACAGAAAGCAGGACAAAACCCCAACAAATGGTGCTGGGGAGAGGAGCCTTCTCCCGCCAGGGAAATGCTGATAGCTGCAGCTTCTTGTTAGGATGTGCTGCTTGTCTCAGCAGATCCCAAAGAGTCCCGCTGCCAAGCTTCACACAGTGGGAAGTGAGATCTCTTCCACACTCCACCTCCCAAGTCCACGTGGCTCCCAGGAGAAAGAGGAATCTCCTCTCTACAAAAAGAAATAGCTTCTTTTGCTTTGTATGTGACCTCATATAACAAAAATCATTGAAATGAATACATTTAGGATCACCAAGCCCTCCAGAACCAGAACCACCAAGGACAAGGCTGCTTAAGCAAGCTCTGGCCTCCCACTACGTGTGGCAGTTTGGGGTATTTGCCACAGGAGCTCTGACAGGTACCACACAAGTCATTCAAACCACTACTTCTCTCCAGCTGGACTTGTGCTGGGCCAGAAGGCAAGCAAATTAAAGTCATCTGGAAACTAGAGCACAGCATCAATGTTTAATGCAAAGCAGAACGCCTTGCCACAACATGTGAGCAAGATGACTGTGATGAACATTTAAGCTCTGGCACTGGGGACCCAAACATGCAAAGACCAGAACACCAGCTTAGGAGTTTCCCAGATTCTCTACGGAGTGGCTGTGCACACCTTACAGACTCTGTTACTGAGTTCTGTCTCCTCTCACCCCAAGGCACATGGTTGTCTCTCTTGCTATTTTTGTAGATAGACTAAAACAATATAACATAGAATACGGAACAGACAAAACCCCAAGAGCAGCACCACTTCTGCTGTGCAGCACCTGTGGCTGGGCTTCTGGGGGTAAGTAGTATACAATTACAAAATTAGTCATTACACTTTGAGTATATATCCGAAACAAGTTGAACTGGGGCTACAGGGACATTCCTTAACACTGCAGCACTTGACTTTGCACTCCGAACAATATTCTTCAAGATAATTATTGGACAAAAGCCCATTATGATGCATTGGGCAGGGAGTCCAGAAATCTGAAAATTACTCAAGTTTGATTTGGAAACTCTGCTCTTAACCCTCCATCACTCTTGTTCTTTGCTGCTTGTTATCTCTAAAGAATCTAAATCTCCAGCAGGGACTCTGCTGATACCTGGACCTCTTCCTTTCAGAGTCCCTACGTGCTCCTGAGAAGAATACAAAGAATTTGATTTCCTAACAGAAAGGTTCTAAAAATAAGACAAAGTCAAATCTATGTCACTCAGAAGTGGGGTTGAGTAATCCTAAGAATGTGATTAGAAATATACTTTTGCTGAAGGTTGAGGGGAAATTACCAGTTAAGGTAAGCTAAGGTAAGCACAGCTCAGGCTGTCCCACCCAAGCTCACATCATCACTGTCACAAAGTCCGTCTGAACAGTCACCCACTGCAGGGACACCTCAACTGCACTCAGAACCCTGAGATGTCACACAGCCTCACCTCCCACAATGTCTAGCAGAGCTGGTGCTCTGCAAAGCTTTGAGTGTCATTCCTTTCCTCTGCCCTACTGCTCAGTTCCTCACATCCCATTGCCAGCTTAACAGTTCTTTAAAACTATTGCACGTTTACACTAGTTTTTAATGTCACTGCTAATTCTAAGCAGAGCAGCTGGACAGAGAACTGAAACCTTTGGCCTTGGCAGAGCAGAGGACTTCACAAACAGAACAGCAGTGGCCAGCTCAGAGACGTGGGCAATATCAGCGCTACGCAGGGCCTCTCACACAAGCAGGACACGTTTAGACACTGCCCAGCACGACTCGCAGACAGAGTGAGTCAAGATGAGGGGGCTGATGGTGACGTCTTGCAGCACGGTACAGAGCTGTATTTGGCAAAGCATCTGCAAAACTGCAAATTCTGTATCTGTGAACCCTTTCAGAGGGAGGAAAAGATAGAACTGGAATGGAAACAAAGGAGAGAATGGCAGAGGCAATAGGAAAGAGAGCCTTTTCAGAAGAAACTGAAAGTTATGGAATCATGACAAATCTCCAAACATATTAATGCCTATGACACAACTAACGGCTTCCTAGGTACTACAGCAAGGAGAACAAGACATGAAAGGACAGAGGTGGGGGGTTCAAACACCAGGCACAGCAGCAGAGGTCTTTGAGCCCAGAGGCCAAATTACATCAAGGACAAGATCAGCTGAGGCACTGCTTAGGGCCAGCAAAAGAGACAGGAGAGCAGCAGCAGACTCTCAGAGCAAGCTGAGGGTGACCCAAGCCTCCATGCCCTGGCGAGGCCACGGGACGAAGAGCCTCCAGTTCATCTCTGTTAAAGTACAAGGTGACTGTGTCAGGCTGAAAGTGATGCAAGAGGGATTTACATTTGCTGGAGTGAAAGCAAACAGGGAACTCTCCTAAGTTTCTCCTCTCAGGCTGGCTCAGAGTGGACAACCTCAAAGGAGCACCTGGGAAAGGCACAGCACTGCAACCTGGAGCTTCTGTTATCTGTATACAACCACCTGTGCCACCCTCCACCAGGCCCCCTGCACCAGACCACTCTGCGACACCCACAGTGTTCCTGAAGGGCCAGGTGCTCCTCTGCAACCAGCTGTCGGGGACACGCCAGCTACCACCAGCATGCCCGCCTGGTGGGTGAACACCCGGGCTCCCACCGCCTGCACAGACACGACTCAAGAGCACAATCCCACGGGATACAATGTGCGGAGCAGACAGGCGGCTCCCGCTGTACCGCACAGCGGCTCCGTGCAGCCCAGATGCCCCAGCTGCTCGCAGGGCAGCGTGGCCGCTGCGGGACGGAGCCGGCGGGGCACAGCGAGAGCCCGGCGGGGCACAGCGAGAGCCCGGCGGGGCGCGCAGGGCTGGGGGGCCACACGGTGCCCCAACCCAGCTGCGAGGGGAGCGCACCCACCCGAGCCCGCAGCACCCCCGAAGCAGCAGCACCTCCGCCAGGGCGGGCGCGGCCCCGGTGCGGGGCGGGGGCCGGGCCGCG
>VWZG01004062.1:14388-61271 GCA_013396735.1 Grallaria varia | reverse complement strand
GGGGGGCCCCCCGGGTGACGCGGGGACACCGTCCCTTCGCAGCGTCGTCTGGCCCCGGGCTGCGAGGCGGTGCCGCCACGGGGACACCCCGGGGCGGGACACGGAGCCCCGCGTGGGTGCCAGGCGCGGGGACACGGCGTGCAGCCACCCCCGCAGGCTCCAGGCTGCTGGCGGAGCACCCGGGAGCCCGGCAGGCAGCTGTCTGTGCGAACCCCCTCCCACGCCCCCGTGGAGCGCTGCCGCCTCGCGGGCTCCGCCGGGGCTCCCCTTCCCCGCTGTTGCTTTCTCCGGGGAATTTCTCGCTGCCTTGTCGCCTTCAGCTTTGGCAGCAGCTGACGAGTGGGTCTACACTGTCCATCTGGTGCAGGCAGCTAGCTTGGCTGCTTAGATACGCTACTAGATCATGCCAGAGTCCCAAGATGGAGAAAAAACAAACAGCTCCCCAACAGAAATCCGCGGCAGGGCGGGCCAGTTTGTGCATCAGTCACAGAGTAGGGCACACCAAGTACAGTGGGTCCTGTCCTGGTGTTCCTCTCAGGCCCAAAAGCCTCCACGTCCCAAGGGACACCATCCCTCAGCAACACGCTGTAAAGCCTGGAGTCTCTCAGCCCCCCTGAGCAGTTACCACCGTTCGACACTTGTTTGTGCATTTCGCTACACTTCTCCATGGCAACCGCACAGCTCCCAGTCTGACGCCGCCCGGCAGGAGCGGGCGTGCGGAGCGCGGCGCTCGCAGCTCTCGGGGCGGTGTCAGTCTGTGCACAGGCTGGGCGCTGACTCCCCGTCTGCTCCCCTGAGGGGGACCCACACTGCTCGCACGGTGCCATGATTTTGGCAGGGGGCCTGAAGCTGCACAGGGAACTGGGTGCTTTCTTCCTCGCAGGTATGGATGCCTTTAGACGGTTTACTGGCGCTGAAGAATGAACACCAGCCCCCTGCCTTAGGGCTCTGGATG
Source organism: Grallaria varia (assembly GCA_013396735.1). NCBI lineage: Eukaryota > Metazoa > Chordata > Aves > Passeriformes > Formicariidae > Grallaria > Grallaria varia. The sequence goes on along the minus strand of VWZG01004062.1, from coordinate 60,316 downwards.
TCCTCTGACCCAAAATTTCTGCTGTTCTTCACTCCCAAGGAAGGTTTTGAGCTTTTTTCACCATCCCAATTCTTCTCGCAGCCGTTCAAGTCACTGTCATTATCAACTCTCCTTTGCTGACATCCCTGTCAAAACTGGCCCACTGTTCTTCGAGTTATTTGTATTTTCCCTTTTTCTGCTTCTTCCATGCTGTCTACAAAAAGCAGAAGGCATCCACCCTCCTGCTTCTCCCAGGATCCTCCCAGTTTTGCTTAAAAGAATTTTGGTTCATTTTACTACACTGTTTTTCCAGTGAAGTCCCTTCATCTCAGAAAGGGTAAAAGAGAATGGAAGAAGGTTTGGAGGCATGCAGTAAGGCTGCTCAGAGATATGGGAACAAACCGTACAGTGAAAAAGTGTGTAGGCTAGGACTCTTCAGCTTGGAAGAATGACACGGGGTGGAGAAGAGGTCTGCCAAATCATGAGTGGCCCAGAGAAGATGGGGAGGACTGACTATTTGCTGTGACTTCTGACACAAACCTGTCAACTGCCTTTGCCTTGACTGGAACCTCAAAAGCATAAGAAACCACTGTGCTGCAGGTGTTACATCCAAAGGTTCAGTGCCCTTTTTAGCCCACGCTTCTTGCAACACTGGGGGCGAAGTTCATGACAAGCCTTTGAGAGGCGTGCTTAAAGAATCCTGCCTCAGAAATATTTTGTAACCATGTTTTCACGTGGAGAGCTCAGCCATGGCCAAGTGGAGCTTTACCAAATTGTTCAACACAAAAATATTCAGAACTGAAAGGAGAATGAGCTGGACAAATCCCAGCCCAGAGAGAGTCCTCCAGAGGGTTGTATCATGCAGGAACCCTCTTGCAGGGGAAAAAGTATGTGACTGAGACTGTAATTTTTCTGCTGCACTGCCAACCCCACAACAGCCTGCAAGGGTAAGTGCCGTGGCCTCCTGGGCTGGTTGTCCTGTTCTAGGGAAGAAATCCCCCTCCATTGACTCTGTCCTGGATAGTAAGTGGAATTGAGATGGTTCCGCATTTTCTGGGACCACAAGAGGGCAACATGAGAGCGCCCTGCAGCCACCAGGCTCAGAAAGATAACCTGTGACACTGCTGGGATGCAGGTGGCATGGGCAGTGCTGTTCAGTCTCAGCATCACCCTGTCCAGGGACTGCCCAGCTGAATTAGCCAACTGAAGTCTGCACCTGGGAGCCTTTCCGTTTCCCTCAGCTTCATACACACCCTCAGAGGTCAGCAGTCAGCTCAGCCAGCAATGCCATAGATGTGGGCAACAATATCTTCCTGCACATGGGTAGGACACAGTGACAAGCAGACCCTTGCGTGTGCTGCATGGGGCCAGGCTGTGGGACACAGGGTGCCCTCCCTCGTCCTGTCTGCATGTCCACCAGAAAGTCTTTTGGGTGAATGTGCACTGACATGGCTTCAAGTAGGAGGGTCCAGCATCTGCAGTGATGCTGCTGGGCTTGGCCAGTGGCAGAGGTGTTAAAGCACACAGAATTTTGAGCATCTCAGCCTCACAATCCTCTTTCATTTGGTTCTGCCACAGGAAAAGAAAAAAAAAAAGAGAAAAAAAAAGAAGACAAAAAAATAATTGGAATTCAGCTTTGGCTGTGACTGCTGAACTGGCCAGTGTCTCTAGCCCACACTGGCCTCTGTAGACCAAAATCACTCTCAACCATGGTTAAGCGCATTACCATTCCTGGCACTTTTTTTGCAGTAGTCTGTATAATTAACCTGCAAGGGACAGCTTCCTCTGCCTTTACAAGAACAGGAATGACCGAGAAAGAGCTTCTGTGAGCAGGCAGAGGTACAAGAGTGTGTGTGTGCTGCTAATGCTGAAAAAGCCACCAGCATCTTGTAGCACAGACAGAGGAGGAGGTCATGATGCGGGATGAAGTGCAGAATATTGCTTATGTGGAAGGATGGTATGTGTTGCTCACAAGAAGTGATGTTTGGAAAAGAGGAGCAAAGATGTTTCAGTGACATTTTCTGGACAGGCTTGAGACAGAAACAGTGTAACCAATGGCTGTGTAGGGGAGACAGGGACAACTAGCCAAGGGAAAATAAATGGCTGGGGCACATAGGTGACATTGTTTATCCCTCTGGAGTTACTCCTTTTGAATGAAGAATGCTAGAAAGGTTTTGCCTGCTTAAGGTATTTTTATCAGGGACATAACCAGCTTTGTTTCTACCCTTGCTCTTAGTCCAAAGTTGGCCGCACAGCCTAAGAAGCATTTTAAGCCTCAGTCTGTAGAACCCCACCTCACTAAACTATGGATCCTGTCTCTCCCAACCCAACTTGCATAGCTTATTATTGTACCTGCACAGCACACTGCTGGCATCAAGCACCCACACTTCCCTGTTGCACATTGATGAGACTGAGGTTCAGGGTATTTGTCTCAAAGGAATGTCAAATAACCTGGCTAGGATTTCTACTCATCACTAGTTGCAAAACCTCACCTAGTTGCTCCTGTGCTCAGACTAATAGCTTGTGTTGGATAGAGCAGACCCCTCAGCAGACCATCTGGTTTGGGTCTGAAGACATAAGGAGACAGGATAATCCTTGGCTTTTGCCAGCATGCATCATTTCGGCCTGTCTGACTACAAATAATCCGAACCAGCTCCTAGAAAGTCCCATCTGCACATCACGATCAGGAGATGACCTTGGACCACCAGCTCCCAGTGTTGCCAACCAGCAATAGCTGTGCTAAATGTGGTTCAAACTGCGTTCAGAGCTGCTCACATCACTGCCTGCTTTAAAACTGACCTTCCCCTAACTTCAGGGTCTACAGGCAGCAGGTGTCCTTACCTGAGGGAGAAGCATAGCACTTACATCCAGAGGACTAGTGCCAGGGTTCATGTGCCCAGCTCTTGACTGCAGCATACACCAGGGCCTGGATTCATTATCCCTGGTATGCACTACTGTCTGGGCACCTCAGGTGTGCAGTAGCAACTGAGTCCAGAGTAAAGGGTGCAGAGCTCTCCGGGATGGATTGAATGCAGGAGAACTCAGCACACACAGCCACCAGACCACTGCCCCAGGGAACTGTAGCACAGGTCCATTTTGTTGTGAATGACTTCACAATTTGATCAGGGATTAAATAGTTCCTTGTTTAATAACCTAATAATTTGGGCTAATTTCATGCTGGACTGTTGGAAAGTTCACTGGCTGGAGTCATCAGCCAGGCCTCCTGTAAACGGCTTCCCCCAGCTCTCAGCCAAGTGAGCTGTCCTCATCTTTGGGTCCCCCGGCGGGTGGCTCTTGGCACAACCTTCTTGTGAAGGGCTTTGTTGTTCACACGTGTGCCTGAGGCTTTACGGTCTGGGGGCTTCCTCGCCACTTCTTGTTTGAGATGGAAATGCACCTGGAGAAAGAACAAAAATACCTGTGTAAAAACAGTGCATGTGCTCTGCTGGCTCAGGGGTGTGCAGGACTTGTCTCTACTGCTTGCCTTCGAAGCTGACTCTGGGACCAGAACAAACAATAAAGGACCTCAGTGAGTTTTAAGGGAGCGCAGTTCTTAAAGCAGATGGAAAGCTTTTTTTTCCTGTGGAAAATGCTGTACAAACAATGAGCTACATTTCTTATGCAGCGAGTTGCTTCTATGGCAATGTGATGTCCTAGGATGGCTTGGAAGGAGAGCTGTGAAAGGCAAGGGACTGACCTATGCTCTTTCTTCACCTTTTCCAGAAACTAGAAACATAGCATTGCTTTGCACCTCTGTGGATATTTAATACACAGGATGCTTTAGGACAGGCAGTTCTTTTACAATTGTATCTTGTTATCTGAATCCTGCTTAATCAGTCTTTCATTAACCAGTGCTTCCAATAGATCCAGGCAAAAAAATTTCAGGAAAGAAACCTCCATCCACTACAGCCATGCAAACAGGTACAAGAGGAAGAAGAGGACAGTAAGCATGCAAAACACAGCATCAGATAAATGGAGAATGGGGAGACCATATAGAAAGGTGAAACTGGAATGGGGCTGTATGGGAGTCCTTGGGGAGGGATGGGGTGAACAGTGGGTATGGGAGGTACTGTAGAAATGGGGACAGGAAGGCTGCTGTGAGAGGAGATCTGAAAAAAAAAAGACCATCAGGGAACAAATCAGTCTTCTACAGTAACACAGTAAAATGAAAATCTATTTTAAAAAGGAAAGCCAAAAAGCTGAGTGCTTAACCTAGCAAAACAAAGGCTAGGACTAGGCTTGACAGCTCTTTATAAATACACCAGGGAATAAATACCAGGGAAGAAGAGTAGCTATTTAAAGCACAGCACTGGCATAAGAACAAATAAGGATAAACTGACCATAAATAAATTTAGGATGAAAATTAGAAGGTTTCTAATCCTGAGAAAAGGGCAGTTCTGGAAGAACTTCAGAGGCTGGGCAGAGTGGGATGAAGAGATGCACGGTGGGAGAACAACCACAGAATATTTACAGCAGAGCCTGACCGGCATACATGCAGTGAAGCAAATGATGTGCCAAGATGCCACAGATGGGGGGTTCCTGCTGGTCCTTAGAGCAGGCTGCATTTTTGGTTCCACCATGCTCACAAGGCAACAGCAGGGGCAGGGACCACCACCATTTTTATAACCAATTTCTAGTTGTCCAGCCTGCCCTCAGAAAGGTACTGTAGGAGACACAGAAGTGACAAGAGCACTTCATCTCCCAAAGGCGCTTGGCTTTCTTTGTTGGCAGCCAGTTCCCATCTGTCTTGGGTGCCCTCAGCAGAAAGAAAGGCAGACTTCAGCCTCTTGCTATGAGTTTGAGAACATGTTTGGTACCAGGCAGAATGCAGATGATATCAGAGTGCTGAAACCCACAAAGCCAGGGGGATAACTGAACCTCCGGGAACAGATGCTGTCTCTCTATCATCTCATCCTGGAAAGTGCAGAGGATGGAGAGAGAGCTAAAGAGCAGCAGTCTCAGCCAGCCAGGGGCTCTTCCCCATGGCCAAGAGGCAGAGGGACACAGGAGCTGCCATGGCAGCCCAGTGCATCTGCAAGCCTTCAGTAAGGAATTGAAAGGCACGTGGCATTGTCTTCCCCATGATCCCCTCTGTGAGCTGCATGGAGCCCTGTGTCTGCCAAAGCAGACAGCCTATGGCCACTGGCAATGCTCTACAATGCATCTCCTTTCTCTGCTGCTCACTAGACATCCCCTACTGCATTCCTTTCTCCCTGGGGTGAAGATACTTTGAGAAACCCTTGTGACTATGCAGCCTAACTCACCAATGAAGGTGCAGCTGGGCCCACTGTTGTTGTCACCGTCTGGGGCTGGTACCCCTCCGCAGAGGCTGTGACAGTGTAAGTGCCAGGCAGCAGCAGCCGGAAATAATCCCCCATATCACCTGGAACACAAAGTAGGAAGAGAAAGCACTCAGGATGCTCAGGGAGCAAAGCAAAAGACATTCCAGTTGTTCTTGCTGAAGTACTTCCTCTAGGATGAGTAGTCTTCAAAACCTAGAACTTTTTATTCCAGATCTGCCGGCTACTGCAAGGCTGGATTCACACCGATACACGGCAAGTGATGTCTCATTAGTGCCAAGGAGGAGAGGTCAGTCTGCAAGTAAATACCAAACAAAAGGGGACTGTACAGCAGCATTGGCTGTGCCTGTGTAGGGAGACTGCAAATCTGAGCGCTCGCCAGTCAGATGACAGCAGACCTCAGGGCAATCACAGCTCCAGTCTGACTCCTTATGCATAACACAGTCTGTAATTCTTGTCATACACAATTCTGCCATATTTGCTTATATCTGCTCATCAGCTTAGCTGCTCTCTGATTCTTCCTGCATAAGAGAAAGCTTGATGAACCGTGTACTGGTATAATGTGTGTGGCCAGCATGGTTTGCTTCCCAGAGGCACTAGCTGTGAGTCACATGCCAGTGCATCCTTTACCAGAGAGGACGTAGGAAAGCCTAGGAAAGACAAAGACAAGAACAGAAACAGAAGACAGCTAACAGTGAGGTAGCACCACATTATGGATCACTTTGACAATTTGAGTATAATCCCATCTACGGAACTGGATGGGTGTTGCAACTTGCTTCAGGGTGGATCAGGGAGTGTAGCTTCACTGTGAAGGTGGTACATCCCTGGCACAGAACAGCAGAAAGGCTGCAAAAACTCCATCCTTAGGATCAGTGAGAATTGGCAGGAGAGAGCAATGGCTGATCAGAGCCAATACTGGTGACAATCCTGCTCCAAACAGGAGGCTGGACAGGAGATCCCAGGGAGCCCTTGGCAGTCAGTTCTTCTGCAATTCTGTGATTTCTTCCAGTCTCCCCTTTCTTATGCAAGTTGACATAATTTGGCAAGTATTACAGTGTTACTGAGTCACAGACCTACAGCCTGAGGCGTTTGGATTATTTAGTAGTCTGTCCTCTGAAGAGCCATAATATTGGCTATTTTCTGCATCCAATCTGTAATGTTTGGTCTGCTTAGAGAAGGGTGTTCATGAAAAGGAGGTTAAAATTGGCCAGCAAAGGAGAAACAACCACAACTTGTATAAACTACAGTGGTGCTTCATTCTCTGTCTAAACTTGTCTGACTTGAACTTTCAGTCTTTCATCTTATTCTGCCATCATGTTCTTTGCTATCCATTGTTTCAGCTCTTTGTAGACAGTTAGATGCTTGAGTAGATTATCCCCTCAGCCATCTCTTTCAGATAAAACAGGAGCTGAGTTTTTGAAGTCCTTTACAATAGGGTCTGCATTCCAGTTCTCGCCTCTGTCTTTCCTAGGCTTTTCTAAGCCCTCTCTGGCCAAGGATGCACAGGCATATTTCTCACAGCTGGTGTCTTTGGGAAACAAACCATGCTGGCCACACAAAACTCCACCTGCTAACCTCCACCCACATATCCAGATAACCTCTGAGCGGCTGCTTTTAAAAGGGACAGCATGCAAGAGGACCAGCAACTCACCAGAAGTGATGTCATGGCTGATTCCTTGGACAGAAATCACTGCTCCTGCAATACCATTGTTGTTCTCGTCTGACACCAGCCCTTTGATGCCCTGGTGAACCTGCCGGGAGGGAGACAGACTGAGGGGTCAAGGGCCCTCCTTTGCTCAAGGGGGTATTGTCAAGCAGTGGAGGAGGGCAGAGCTCTGGGGACAAACCTACCTTCCTCCCTACCTTTTGCTCTCCTGGTTCTCCTCAGCCAGTCTAGGACACAACAGCCTTTCCAAAGGCCACTAACCAGATCACCCCACGAGCTCCATAACCAACTCCCTTTCACCCCTAGTGCCTGCTGGTCCCCTACCACCAGGGCCCATGGGATCTGCAAGAGAAGGATGTAGGTCTCAGGACTGACCCCTTACCTCTTCAATGAAAGCAACAAGGGCCTCCCGGTTGGCCATCCACTGCCGCTCTAGGTCCTCCTCAGGGGGAAACTTGTTGCAGCTCAGCTCCAGGGTGATTTCAAAGCAATTGGTGTAGAGGTAATTGAAGTCCTGCATGCCTGGAAGAGAAGAAAAGCCTGTGGCCAGGGCAAGGCCCCCTCCCCATTCCTGTGTCCCAGTCATCCTGGCCCATGTCTTTCTTCAGTCAGAACCATCTCACTCTGTTTCTTTGCACCACTGGGACAGCCTCCCCCCTCCAAGACAGTGCAACTAGAGCCTTCCCCCTTCATGCAGCCCTCCCCTGTGGCTGCCCAACTCTGTCTGTCAGCTGGATCATTCACCATTCTGCTGTCAGAAGCTCAGGGAGGTTGGGTACTGTAGGGGCTAAATACCTGTTTCCAGTTCCATTTCAATCTTTTTTCTAGCCTAAAGTGTTGATTTTTCAGTTTACTCGTTATTCCTTTTTTAATCAGATTTTTCAGGAACCAGCAGCTCCAGGAAATGTCTTCCCTTTGGTCACAGTTCTGGGTTTTGATGGAGTTATGCCATAGCATTTTCAAATACACCAACAGATTAATGCTTCCTTTGTCCAGCAGCACACAGCAGGTCTCTGCAAACCTTGACTATTTCTGTGCTTTTTCTTCAAGCTGCTTCCAGTATTCCCAAGCCATTTCCTGGGCTGAGATGCAGATACCAGTATGGTGTCTAGTGACGGGCACAGTGCTATTGCCACACTCCTTTCCTGACCCATTGTATCCTGAGGTTTCTTGTCTATCCCTTCACCTCTCTTCAGCTCAACACTTTGCTGTGGGTGGGGCTCACTTGCCCAGCCCTTACCTTTGCTGAGTGAGTACCAGGATGCCCCATTTGTGATGCCATCGGCAAAGTAGTCCCCGCAGTTCCAGCCACGGTGCATCCAGCTGTGGGCGTATGAGTAGGTCTTGGCCAGCTAGAGGGAGAGCAGCCAGCAGTCACTGCTCCAGCCCCGTGTGGCTGGGGAACCTGCCTGGCTCTGGACAAAACATGCTCCCTTCTGCACAGGCTTCACTGAGGAGCATGGAAGGGAAGTCAGACAGGAGACAGCTCTTGCATTTTACTGCCACAACATACAACAAGAGGTGTCCAGGACCTCTACAAAATGTATGCAGAGGAAGGCAGAGGAGGAGGAGCAGTTATCTAGTAAGCTGGAAGCTTGCTGATGGCACTGAGAAGAGGGGAGCAGAGGGCACTGGGCCATGCAGGCTGGGCCCCACACAGCAAAGGCACTAACAGGGGGAGAAGACAGTCAAAGAAAACTAACCAGTGTCAGTCCTGATGCAAATACTATATAGGTCAGAGGAATTTGGATTAGGAAAGAGTTTGGACAACTTCTGGTTCTAGCAACCACTTGTTTATTGCTCTTACTAAGATTACTGCTTATTTTTAGACATCAAGGCAGAGCTAAAACTGGGCTGCTGCATTCAAAGCCAGTCCTTTGCACAGGACACAGTTTAAGAGAGACTGGGATTTTCGTTTTCTAATGCAAACTCTATATCCTTGTATTATGGCTCAGTGCCAGTGTAAACTCATTCTGTCAGCAGGAAAACAGTTAATTCTCTACACTTCTGACTCCTGAGGCTACGTGGGTATCATTAGCCTACACCCCAGACTGCAGTCTTTTTACATCTGGGTCTGAGCACAGCCGTGATCCCAGGAGGTCCTGGCAAGCCCCTGCACAGATTTTGCTTCCAGAGAATGCGGAACTCCAGCTCAGACTTATTTTTCTCATTAACTGCTCTGACAGAGACTTGCTTTTTTCTTGTGCTGCGTATTTCCTAATGGAACCAGTGACTTAAGGCATTGTTTTCTGGGATAATGGAGAAAAACCACGGGCTGCAGCTAGCGCTAACAGGATCAGCAGCATGGACTGCTGCGTGTCCTGATGTCTGCCTATGCTCCCAGTGGTCTTGCTGTTTGTTGTAATTCTTGTTCTTCACCACCTGAAAGCCCCTGTTGGGCACCCACCTCCCTTATCCTCCTCTTGGCAGACCGTGAGCCAGACCCTGCCACCTCTCTGCGAAAAAAATCCTATGCATGCTAAGACGGTGTGGCAAAAGTGGGGGCAGGCTCCAGCTCAGAAAGAGCAGGTTGGTATTGAAGACATCAGTGGTACTGGGGTTATGAGGAACCCAGTAATGGCACAGATGAGGAAGGGACTCCCAAGGGTTAAGACTGGCCTGTCCTTGTGGTGGGACCTGCTCACAGTGGGACTGCCCTGGTCTGGCTCACAAGCCAATGGCTGGCAGAAATGCTGGAGTCTGCTAATGTTATTTCCAACACGTTTCTTGGCTCAGCTCCTGCATGACGCAGTGACCAGAGACTCCCATCCAGCTCCCACACACTGCACCCTGCCAGGGAATGCCCTCTTCCAATGTGGCTGTGCTCACCTTCTGAAACAGCTTGTCATCAGGGGTAGGCGTGCTGACCCTGCGTCGGTGGCTCCTGAACCGCTGATCATGAGACTTGTCATAGGGGTAATTTGCCACCACTGCTCCACCGTGCAGATTGGCTGAGAGAACAAAGTTGTAGCTGCTGATCCATTGGATTACAGCCAGTGTCTCTGGCTCCACCTGTGAGGAGAAGAGAGAAGGGGACAGGAGGAAGAACTCAACCACCTCTGGGTCAGCTGCTGCTCCATGCTGAGGTGTGATCGGTCATGTCAGACCCTCTCCTGCAATGTGTCTGCTGCAGCCCTTGCAGCTTCCTCTGCTCTCCACCACCTACCCTGATACACAGAGCAGGCTCCTCCTGTGCATATCCTGCTACAGCTGTCCCAGAAAACCCCCAAAACCTGAGACATTGACATTAGACAGCATGTGCCACCTCTTCTGCTCTGTGCATTGCAACCTGTTCCCCAAGCGGGCTGTGATGCCAGCCTCTCCTTCTGGCAGAGGTGCAAGTTGTGATATGGGACTAAGATTACATTTCTCTGCATGCAGAAGGCTCAGAGGAGACAAGCACTGTGCAAGCCAAATGACAGTGCATTTGCTTGTGTGCTGAGACACTCTAAGAGGATCCTGTAGCTCTCACAGCATCCCAGACTGGTACCTGGCTTTTCCAGTTGTCAGGCAGTGGGATGTGATGATTTGGCCCACTGATTTCCCTGCTGTAGTACATGAGTGTGTTGAGGTCAGGGAAGTTGCGGTTCAAGTCCACTCCATTGGCATTGTTTCTCCCCGTCAAGTACCCGTTGCTGTCTGGGCCCTGTGGGGCAAAGGTGCATCACAGGGGTGAGTACAGGGTGGGTGCAGGCAGCTTGGGTGTCAGAGAGGCAGGGACTGGCCATTATAACAGCACTTCAGTGCCTTTGAGTCACAACAGGTGTTATTGTGGGCAAGATAATAAAGAATATTGGTATTGACAGGGAAAGTCAGTAACAGTATCTTCATTTTCCAGGGTGACAGAGTAAAGCACAAGACATAAACAATTTGCCTCAACTGAAACAGCCACAGATATCTCCACAAAGTCTAACAGCATAAAGAAACTGGTGAAGATTTTTGAGAGGACTAGGGTGCTTACTCCCCACCATCTCTCATGTCCCCACCTGTTCATGACAGTGGCATTCAGCCGCCACTGCTCCAGCCTGGAGCAGGGGATTTGCAGTGACCCTCCTGTGACAAATAACTTCTAAGGAGAGTAAGATGGTGCAGGAAGTCTCCTCCACCAGCTTCCGAGGTCACCTGTGGCAGGACACACACCATGAGCCCTTGGCACAGGGGGTGAGAAGCAGCGACACCAGCTGAGGGGACGAATTTGGCAGGGCATGAAGAGGAAGGATGCCCACTCCTCCTAACTGTGGTGAAGGGGATCCCACAGGGATTGGAAGGGCTTTCTGCCCCTACCCGGCTGGAGAAGGTGATCGCTGCCTGGTACCTGCTTGGCAGCCACTTCGTACCCGTCGGGGTTCATGGAGGGCATGATGTGGATGCGTGTGCCATGGATGAGGCGGGTGATCCGCTCGTTGCCCCGGCGGTACTCCTCGCACAGGAACTCAGAGAGCTGCAGGAGCAGTTCACGGCCCAGCACTTCATTCCCATGCATGTTCCCAACATACTTGAATTCTGGCTCCACTGGAGAGAGCAAGAGAGTGACACCATTAGCCAGGGCTGGGACAGGGGGAAGGAACTAATTCCTACCCCAGGGAGCCCCAGGCAAGCCCCAATAAACAGCATGAAATAATCCTTTCTCTTGGAAAATGCAAACCTCAGCAGGTAAAAGCAGCACAATTGTCATACGGGCTCTCCTCAGTTTTGCCACAGCACCCTGGGAGCAGCTCAGGCTCCCCACCAGGTTGCTTTGGGCCTTTGGAGCATACAAGATGAGTATTTGCAGGTGGTTTGGCCTTGGGTTGGGGAGATGTGTTCTTTGACTGGAAGGGCACAATTGCCTCTGACTGCTGTTGTCAGCCCCTGACTCCCAAGCTGAGGGGAGGCAGCAGCAGTTTCCTCCCTCCCTCCCCTTTACCTGCCTCCAAGGTCAAGGTTTAAGGCTTTCCTTGCCCTGAAAGGACAAGAGACTGGAGAAAGTCTCAGCAGCTGAGTTGAATACGGATCAAACTGTCCCTCAGGCAGCTCCAGTATGAGCAAAAAGGTCTCTTGCCACTGACTTTTCTAAAATAAGGTCTCAAAATACAGACTTGGAGACCACAGGCAGGCAGTGCCCAGAGAAGGACATGCTGCTTTGCTGAAGAAGAGGCAGGACATGTGAGGGATGGGTTATACTTTCCCGGAGGGATTTTTAAAGCAGTTACTTGTGGGAAAATAAAACGTTGAATTGCAGACTGGAGTCAGCACTGGTAGTATGAAAGACACCAGGGGAATTCAGCTAAAAAGGGAGCCTGACTGTCACATGGAAGGGTTGGGGATAAAAAAGGGTGTTGTTACAAATGTTGGCTTGCAGAACTTAAGACTCACATTGCACTGTGAGTTTTCTGGTCACCAGCAGGGATCAGCGTCACAGTGGCAGTGTGCAGCCCTGATGCCATGTATGGTGTCCATGAGGATCCCTGGGGATAAAAAGCCTTGCAGTCCCACATTGGGAGCTTCTGCTTGCAAAAGCCCCTGCATCTTTGCTGCACAGGGAGGAGACACTGCATAAAAAAAATAAATCTAATTTTGACTAAAGATTTTGCTTTTCCATATCTCAACTGCTGTGTCTCAGGGCAAGATAACAGAGGTGGGCAAAATATTTTGACCTTGTTAGATTTCAGGGACATGAGAACTGCTTTTATTAGATAATTCAGTTATTAAAAATATAGAAAAATCCTGGGCACATGTGCAGCCTTTAAAAAAATAAGGTCTCAGCAGGGATTTTCTGTTTTGTTCCAGTGTGCAGCAGGACTTATCAGCCTTTTTCAGCATGTAAACCCCTAAATTTTATGCACATGGATGCACAAGCCCAAATTAGTATATGTAAACCCATTGACTCCAGGCTTACTTTTTGGAGTTCCTTTCTATGTCCTTCAAGGAAATCCACAGTTTCCCAAATTCCTCGTGTGACAAGCTGAAAGTCCCAACCTGAGGGTAGCCCATGCTACAAGCAGGGCCACAGGTCCACACTGCCTGCCTGGGGCACACTGCCTGAGTCCCTTCCTAGAGCCTTTCCAGCTGCTCTTCTGTGGCTCTGCAAGTCTAAAATCAGAGGTGCATTGCCAGTGCCCTTTGCTCACTTCTTACTTTCAATCAGCCCTTGATGCACAGTGGAGGTGCCCCAGGTGTCAAACAGGTCTGTTGCAGAGGCGGTCAGGGTGGGAACTCTCCCATCCCACCTCCTGCTGTCCCTGAAGATGATACTCTGGGCCTCAGGAGTGCAGCAGCATGCCCCCATGCAGTGCATCCTTGGACAAGCTACTGCCAGCCATGGGGTGCCGTGGGGTTTGCAGGGGCTGTGCCACTGAGGGAGGTACAGGTTCAGGTTTCATTCAGCTCTGCCGGCAGTTTTCTGCGGGGCTAGTCTGCCTGGACTTGTTGGCCCCTGCGTTCAATCACAGCCAGGATTTGAAAAGGCAAAAGATCACGCAAAAAGTAGGCAGAGCTCTGCCCTCATCTGCAGCCCAGGGGCACAAGGCAGGGATGCAAGGGAGCCCTGTCTGCAGCCCCCGGTCTGGAGAGCCAGCCAGTCCTTTCATTCCCCCAGGGGCATCTGCCTGCCAGCAAGGTCTGGCTAGGCAGTGTCTCCACGCTACACAGACAGCTGCTCAAGGAGCCATTGATGCCAAGGTTCCACAGAGCCACGTGGCAGCAAGTGGAGATGCCTGAGAGCAGCCTGTCACAGGGGCCGCACAGCCCACGGGGCCGGCAGGGCTGGGGGAGCCCGGCGCCCACTCTGCAGGGGTCCTGGTCACTCTCCTCCTGGCTTTGCGACCTAGAGGAGGAAGGCCTGAACTTTTCCCTGCCAATACTCAGTAGCAAAAGGCAGACGGTGGGTGCCGCTTCTCCTTGCCCGAGCGACACCGTTTTGGGAGGGAGAGGGTGGCACGCCGACAGGGGTGCTGGGATGGACTCGCCTGGGTCCTCGCATTAGCTTGCGCTGAAAACCCAGCGCCCCGTCCAAAGTGCGCGCCCGGGTCAGCGCAGCCCACGCGAGCACAGGGCACGCGTGCGGGCTGTGTGTGCGCGCCCCTGGGCTGGCCGCGGGGTCCCCGCTGGAGACACCCCCCAATCCCTGCCCCAACGGTGCCGCGTGGCAGGGAGTGTGGCAGCGAGCCCGGTGCTCCCGGAGCCGCTGTCCCCGTCCCCCCGTACTTACGGGGCTCGTGCACGCCCGGGGAGTCGCTGAACTCCAGCACGTAGAGGTGTCGGCCCTCGACGCTGCGGCCGATGCTGTAGATGCGGGTGACGTAGGGGCACTGGCTCTGCACGCGGAACAGGGCCTGCACCAGCTCCTCGTAGCGATGGTGGAGGAAGCTGAGGGCGGCCGCCCCCTCGAGCAGGAGCAGGGCTCCCACCAGGGGCCGCAGCCACCGCGCCATCCTCCCGCGGCGCCGGCCGCCCGCACCAGCTCCCAGCCCCGGCTCCCTCCCAGCCGGGAGCTTAAAGTGCAAACTCCAACCAGCTCTTTCCAGCTGCCGAGTGCCAGCCCCCTGCACCTGCGGGCGGGGGGCGGCGGGAGGGGGGCGCGCCGGGGCCCCGCGGCGCAGGAATGCTCCCCCCGCCCGCCGGCGAGCCCGCTCTCCGCCGGGGCAGAAGTTTCCCCCCACTCCAGCTCACTTATTAACCGGACAGCAAACAGGCCCCCGCAGCCACTGCCTGTCACTGCAGAAGAAGCGCAGGGTTGGAAAACTGGCTGCGGAGGGCGTCGGGGCTGCCAAGCGCACGGGAAGCGGCGGGCGGGGGAGAGGAGAGCAGAAGAGAGAAGAGGAGAAGGGGGGCGCCGGGCGGGGGGGATGCCCGACACCGAGCCCGCTCGTGGGGCAAGAGCCGAGCGGGGTGAGGCTGGCCTGGGGGCAGCCTCACTGCCCGCACGCCTCCCGCAGCGCTGCCCGGCGCAGGCAGCTCCCGCGTGTCCTCCCCGGGGCCCGACCCCCGCCCCGCGCCGCGCCTCCTCTCCTGCCCCATCTCCTGGGGAAGCGGAGGAGACACCCCCGCGGGCTCTGCGGGTCAGTCGGATCCTCTGTCCCGGCCTCTCTCCGGCCCCCTGCTCCCGGGACACGGAGGCAGGGACCGCACCGCCCTCCGCACAGCCGCCTGCCCAAAGTGCCGAGCCGGGACGGGGCGGGGAGAAGACGGGGCAACGCGGGGTGCGACGCGGGAATTCTCTGCTGGGCGGGTACCAGCACGCATTGCTCCACTCGGTGGTCTGGTATTGCTCTGCTCTGCTCTGGGAGCGGGGACGAGAAAGAGCTCCAGCAGGCGCTGGGCAGCAGGAGATTGCTCAAGAGCATAAAGGCGGATGAAAATGCCCTGCTGTTTGCCAACAAAGAGTTGCAAACCGTGTGTGGAAATGGGGGAAGCTGGTTCCTCGCCACCCCTCTGCCACCCTTGTCCCAAGCGTGCAACAGACACCTTAGGGTCCCTTATGCTCTTCCCGCAGATGGCGCAGTTGCGGGAGGCAGCTTTGCCTTGCAGCCTTGCCCCACGACGCTAAAACTCTGATCGTTGTTAGGACAACCCTGACACGGAGCCCAAATAGGCACACAAAAAATTTACCATCATGGCTGGATAGGCCAGGAGAGAGAGTCCCTTTGGTAATATGCTATTCTGCTCTGCACAGGCCATGCTAGAAAGGAGCTCCTCCTGCCATCAGCAATCAGCTGCTCAGGATAATCAGTGCCATTCCAAACATTTGTCTTTTCTTCAACTTTGAGGTTGGGATCCATGCAGCATTGCTCCTAACTCTGTGTCTGCTCTAGCTGCCTTTTCCCCCAGCAAAGCATCCTCTACCAGCGCTGCCCAGCACCACTGCTTTCCTTCCTGTTCTCCACATCTGCTTGGGCTGCTAACTGGCTTTATACCTCAGTTTTTCAGGAAGAGCAGTGGTAAAAACTGGGAGTCTCTGTTTATAGCCTCTAATGCAAACAGTGCAGGCTGGTGAGCAAAGCACATGGCTTGCCTACTCATGGCATGGCTTACTCAGACTTTCCCACTTTGATTTTCTTCTGCCCTAGCCCCACTATAGTGGTCCTTTCCCTCCTTGTCTCTGTGCCTTCTTGGTCTTCTGCCCCATCTGCACAGGTCCTCTCCTCCTCCTGTCTTTGAAAAAAAATATCCTTTTGAAGACATGACCAGAAAAAGAAAGAATATTCGACATTTATAAAGATAGCAGTAACCATATTAATACCTTCTCCTAGTTGAGCTTCATCCCACCACACCTCTGCTTGTCAGCCAGTCTGACAGAAGCACACAATCAGGAGCAGGAATGGCACTGTAGCCAGGTAACAAGAATCAGTGCTGGAGGTGACTTCTCCCAGCGCATGTAAGAAACCAAGACAAAGCAGCTGAAGCTGTGGCATGGGCATGGCGAGCATAGTTATGGTAGGATAGCTCTTATCTCTACAGCAAGCCACGTCTGGTGGTATTTTGCAGAGCTGGCAGCCCACACAGCAGCAGGAAATGCCCTCGCCTCCTTCACATCCCTGTTCCTAGGGCTGCTGGGTTCCTGTGGAGCTGCTCTCTCCCCAGCCTTCAGCAAGGAAGGCAATGTGAAAGATGTGGGCAGGTTTCCAGCACTAGCCAGTGTTACTTGGCAGCCAGAGTGCTAGGCAGGACTATAGTAAAATAGCACAAGCCTCATGTTTGGTCTGTTTCCCCTCTCCCTTTTCCCTTCCCAGGCTGCTTTTAGTAGCCTGGGACAGCAGTGGCAGAGTTGGAACTGCAGTGCTGCCAAGGGACACACAAGGAAAGCTCTCATTTTCCAGTGGAGGAAAGCAACACTGATGTGAGAAACAAAAGTAAAAAAAAAGAAATGCCAGACCATTAGAGCCTAAAAAGGAGCCATGAGCAAAATCTTGGGTGGGCGGAGAACTCATCTCACACACTACTAGGTCTGCAGAGTTAGTCAGCCTTATCCATAGCACAGGGATGCACAGGCAGCCTGTTATCAGGCAGCAGGTTTAAAGCAAACAAAAGGAAATAGTTTTGCACAGAAGACACATTAAAATTACCTTGTCAAAGCTGAAAGTTAAAATAATGTAACAGAGGATAGGGTGAATTCTTAGAGAACAGAGGCACCCACAGCTATGAGATCCTGAAGCAATCATTTGATCATGAATTCCTTAAGCCCTTGATGTCTAGAATAGAAGGATTATGCCATTTCCCTAATTATCCCTCTAAATCTTGGCCCACCACGCAGCTGGACGTGAATGCCAATGCACTGCCTGTTTGATCTGACCTAGAATGGCTCTTATACACTCTAAGAAAACAACATCCTAATGAAGCTTTAATCCAATAATGAATTTGGACATGTTTTAAAACACTGATGAAAGCAGTAACAAACAATATAAGATGTTAGAACTTGGAAACTGTGCAGGAAGTAAATGAAGACTTAGTTTGGAAAGTATGGCTAATACATCTGGGATGGATCATACACTCCTCACCCCCCACCCAGATGTTCAAAAGTGGAGAAATCTTGAGAGAGTGGGAGAAAGAGAGGAAGCAGGAATGCTCTGTGCCACAGTTGTGACAGTGAGAGGAATGTGAATGTGAGTCCTGTTCCCTCTATTGCTGCCTGGCTGATGGTCACAGGCAGCAAGGAGCGGATCCCTCTGGAGCCAGCTATGGAAAGACTCTCCGATGGGTTCATTTTAGTTCTGTCCGTATTGCTACCAGAGGAAGACTGGAAAATCTGAGGAAAGTTCAAGCTAATAGCCCTAAGAATGAGCAAACTGTGGAGAGTGCAGACTGAAAGAAGAATAAAGACCGTGAGAAGCATGTTTGCCTTGGCAGAGCTACAGCTGTGGCTGCACACAGAGGCCCAGTGAAGAGGGGCACAGGCCCACCGTCCTCCACCGGTCTGGGGGAGGGTGTGAGAGGGTGGGCTGCAGTGCTAGTGGCGCCGCCTGCGGGAGGGAGAGGGAAAATGCGGACAGAGGACTGCATCCATCAAGTTCACAAAAGGGGAGAACAAACTGCTTTGGGAAGGCCAGAGTGAAGCTAAAGCAAGGAAAGATGGGGTTTGGGCACTAGCAGCCTTCCTGGGAGTGAGGTGCCCACAGCCTGAGAAAGACAACAGTGCCTTACCCTACCAGGAGCGGATGCTGCCCAGCTGCCAGGAACTTCAGAGTTGACCCCAGCGAACATCAAGGAACTGACAAGAGAGGAAATCGTATCTCAGGACTTTTCCATGCTAAGTGCCAGAAGCTCCTTTCCACTGGAGGCAAACTCCCATCTTCTGGAAAAGAGTATGAAAACTTTTCTGGCATCGGTTCAGAAATCTTTATTATGATAAGCATACAGAGACTTGTGTGTGCATCA
This sequence comes from Grallaria varia, assembly GCA_013396735.1. NCBI lineage: Eukaryota > Metazoa > Chordata > Aves > Passeriformes > Formicariidae > Grallaria > Grallaria varia. The sequence continues at coordinate 42,019 of VWZG01004062.1, read as the reverse complement.
AAACAAAGGTCCGTTTCTTTAGGGCTGAGCAAAGGAAAGAAAACACATAGCCTGGGTGGCAGGTACTGTTGTCCTCAGCGTGTCCCCCCAGCCCCTCCTGAACAGGCTGCAGAGCCTGTGACAAAGCTGGCAGCTCTGCAGAGCCCACACATCCTTCCTGGCACAGAGCATGGGAAGAATTGGGGTGGAGAAGGAAGGGGTACACATACGGCCCAGAGCTGATCTCAGAGAAGCTGGAGAGCCCTGGCCAGCCCCAACACTTCAAATCAGCCTTCCACTGCAGAGGTGATGGCCTCACTCACTTCTGAGAGCTTTCTTTGAAGTGGAGTGTCCGCTGGCTTTGCTGTAGGGCTGGAGAAATCAGCTGTAGCCTGTGCACAGAGGAGAGGTAGCTTTATCAGGGAGGAGAGCAAAGGGTACTTAGAGCCTGTGGTGGGGGCCAGTTGTTTTCTGCTGTTTTCTGGGTGCTGCAGGCACCCAGGCTCTCTCTTCTGAGAAGCTCTGATAGCTTTGCCCCACACTTGACACTTAGGTCAACATGGGAGAGCTCACAGAAGTCATCAGTCCCAGTGAGACCAGACTGCTCCTGCACTATCCAAAGCTATCAAATCCCCCTGCAGAGAACCTTCCCAAAAATGGACCAATAGACATTTGAACCCAAACCAGAGACACTCATCCCAACTTGCTGCAGCACATCTCAGGGCTTCCTAGAAGCCCAGGAGAGCCCTCTCTTCTAGGAGAGACCAATGTCTGAAGTCTTGGCAGCTCAGCAGATCTGAACAGTGTTGCTAGACAAGAACATGTTGTGTTAAAAGGTGCTTTACGCCAGAAAAGCAAAACAGTGCAGCAGCCAGTGGCCAGAAATTAAAGCCAGAAGCTATCAAATTAGAAATAAGGCACAGATATTTATCAGTTAGGCAGATAAACTGTAGTAACAAGAGAAGGGATACATTATTACTGGCATATTTTGGAAATTCCAAAAGACCATCATTAATGGTTTTCTCTACACATTGGGTGGCTCTGGAACACATATTTGAGCTGAATACAGCTGTGTCAGATGCAACACAGAAGAAAAGACATGAATATGCATTAAATTTGAACTCTCTGACCAAGGATTTTCCATGAATAAAGTCCTGTAATAACAGGAGAAAGAGAGAGTAAAAAAATCATAGGCTGTTCTGTGAAGGTTCACATACTGGCAGTGACATGCAAGGGTCCCATCTTGACAGTATCCCTTCAGTCAACCAGTTCCTAGAGCCTCAGTCTGCTCAAGTGATTTTTCAAATGGCATGTCTATTGTCACCTTAGAAATTCTAATTCTGGAGAGCTTGATTTATAAATGGGATTTAAAAGTCACAACGTTTAAAAAAAAAGTTAATGTATTTTGTATTTATCTTACTTTGGGCCCTTTAGGTTGTACTCAAGTCACATTTAATGCTTTAAAAAAACACCAAAACTGAAACCAAAAAGCAAGATAATTAAGACGAGAGAGTAAGTGAAGCCCCCAGCTGTTCACCTGACTCCAGAATCAGGAGCTAACAATATTGATACTATGGGACTTGCAATAAAGATACAAAACATTGTGAAAGCTCTTTTCTGAGGTTCTGTGTTTGACCTTTTCCTTTGGCATAAACCCTTAGCAGGGACCAGAAAAGCAGACTGGCACAACCTTTCTTTCCATGCCAGCTTCCACATGAAGTTTCTGCATCAATTTCTGTATTGTCCTAATGGATCTGCCAGTTCCCATCATGGACACAACTAAGCAGCTGCCAGATCCCCACAGGGATCTCAGGAGAGGAACTGCAATTTCGCAGGTTTCCATGCTGTTCATGGGGAGGAAGGATGCAGCGTCACATGTGGGGAGCTTCTCCAGGACATCTGATCTGTTACAAAGACTCTGTACGCAAGGAGAGTGGCACAAGATGGGGTGTGTTGCAAATGAGGCTGTCTGGGCAGCAGAAGCAGCTCTAATCACACATTTCTCCTGCATGCCTTCCAGCCATGACCAAAAACTACTGTTATTCTCTCATCTACCTATCTTTGCTGAAAACTGCTGAAGGAAGACTGCACTTCTAGCTGAATTCTCATATTGAGACAGTGATGCACAACGTGAGACAGTGGCTGTCCTGGAAAGCAACAACTGGGAAAAAAACCCTAACTTGTGATAGTCCAGCTGGTCACAACAGTCTCAAACCTTTCTGTTAAGTGAGCAAACTGGGCCCTGAAATACATGAATGGGGCACCCGAATATAGACCAAAACCAGGAGATATTACTTTATACACACTATTAGTGACTCTACTATCACTCACTGCTGAAAACTTTGGTGTCCCAATTTCAGAAAGATGTAAAACTTTTAAAAGAAGTGAGGTCAGTACAGAGCACTTTACAGATTGAAGATCAATCTATTTAATATTATATGACAAACTTGCAAGCACCAACCAGGAAAAAGGGACTTTAATAGCAGAGTTACTCAGTCCTTTGGAAATGGGCAGAACAAGATCCAACTGAAGCTGAAGACAGCTAATTCAGAGCAAAAATAGGACACAGGTCTGCCCAAAGATCTTAACACAGGACAGGCTAGATTTTTCCCTTACCTTTAGGTCCTTCAGTATGTTAGGGCTTCTACTTCCAAGCAGGAAGTAGAAATAACTGAGTGACATTTTCCAGCCTGGACTATACCGAAGGACAGGCTGAGAGAGCATGAAGACCCTGAGCTCTGTGTCTGTGCTCGCCTAAAGGAGAAGGTGTTATAGAGGTTGCACATTCTGACCCCCCTCCTCACTGCCTACACCTTTGCTCAGGGAAACAAGTGAAGGTATGTGTTTGCTATGCCTTTTTCTCTACAATATCTGCTTTCTTTTGACCTCCAGCACTTAACAGGTCATTAGGAGAAGAGATATCCAAGATTATGTGGGAGGTAGACAGGCACCAGCGGTTTCTGAGTGTTTTTACAAAAATGGATTTCTGACTTACCTCTTCTCTTTTTTTTTGGACCAAGGAATGGAAAAATGGAAGAAAGTGTTTCATAAACTAAATCAGGGGCATTATCCTAGTTATGTGCTAGAAGATGGGCCACAGTATGTGCGCTCACAAGCCCTGGGTCTTATGGCCATAGGATAAGCCTATGCCATGAGGGAAGTAAAGGCAAATTTTCACTAATTTTGCTGGTGGAAAGAGTGGTTCAGTCTGTGCATACTCATGCTGGTTAACTGCTGCTGGCTGGCTATAGGAATATTACTTAATAAACACTTTCCCTAGATTGGAGGCTGCTGTATTATCAGCAGAGTGACCCTGGATTGCTTTAGTGGGTCTATGCCTCTAGGTACCCTGATCACACCGGAGTCCCTGCAGGCATAAGCACTCACTATGCTCAAGGATCCTTGGCTAGTACAAGCTGTTCCTGCAAAAAACAGCAGTGCCTGGCTGAGAACTCGTGTCTTGATATACCCTAGGGACATGGGAATGGCTCAGTGCGACAGTGAGCCAGCTTTGGTCCAGCAACAACATCAGGAAGACGTGGGAAAAAGGCTTCTTGCCACCTGCAAGATGAGCTGACAGCCATCAGAGTCCAGATAAGGGCTGATGACCACCAGCATGCGTAGTTTCTTCATCCTCATCCCTTCTTTTCCCAGAGTGGCATATGGGAGCCTGACCCACCTTCAGGGTCCAACCAGGTCCCATGTGTAGGGCTGTGAGAGCTCAGGGCACAGGGAGGTGAGCAGAGGTGTGCTGGTGTGGAAAGGGCTCTTGGGAACAGCTTCAGCAGTGGAGGAGCAGGATCACCCTGTGTGTGACAGCTCCCAAGAGCTCGGTGGGATGTGTGACCCTGAGATTACCCTTGCAGGAGCACTGGCTCCCAGACTGCTGCCACTTTTCTCTTTATAATGCTGTGCACAAGGCAGAAACCAACAAACAGCAAAGTTTCATTGAATGAAAGTACGACCCATTCAAGGAGGGGACACCAGCTTGTCTGTCCTTGGCAGGGAAAGGTGGCAAGCCTGATGTCCCAACATCTGTCAGTGCAAGTGTGAGTCAGAAGAAATAAATGCCCTTGTTGTACAGTCAGTAGCTTCAATGAGAGGAACTCTCCGGTACAGCCTGCTCTGCTGGGGTCTCCTAGCCCTGAGCAGCCAGGGTGACATGGCCCCTCTCCCCTCCAGGTTCTTCCTAAACAATCCCCTTCTGCAGGCACTTGGGCTTGTGGAAGAGAAGCCAGGCAAACAGGAGCACAGACACCAGCACAAGGGAGCACAGCACCATCAATCCCACGTAGCTGCCGTAGGAGAGAGGGGGCGCAGCTGGCTCCTCTGCAGGGATCATGTTGGTCAGGTTCAGCATGTAGCCCAGGGTCCAACCTGCATCGCTGCTGCCAATCTGAAACAGGAGGGGAGCAGAATCAGCACTGTGAGGTGGAGGGGCTGTTTGTAGCATTGCTGGGGCAGTGACCCTGATGGGGATAAAGGGCTGGGCTGTGCAGTAGGGGTGTGTAGGGGAGAGCCCTCCCGGGCACAATACACACCTTTCCAAGGAAGTGGATCCTTTGCCAGTTTTCTTCAGTGAATGCATAGCCATTTTCCAGGAGAGAGAGGATGTAGGCTCCAGAAAAGCAATATTCACTCAGGTACTTTTCTTTGGTGTGGTTATACGCAGTCTTCACCTAGGGAAGGAGGCAATCACCAGGTTGTTAAACACCTTCCCACTGCTCCAGCTTGTGCCTGAGCATCCACTGCAAGTGCTGGGGGAATCTTCCCCATATTGCTTTGGAAATTAACTCCAGCCATTTATGCTACAGAAAAGTATCAGCAACCATAGTCTGCCGCAACAAGTGTTGCTCACCTCTTGCCAAGGCCGGGAACAGAAGCTCTCAATGGTTTCAGTCACTTTGTTCAGGGAAAGGGGATGTGAGTCACTGGTCAGGTTCAAAAAGTTCATCACAAAATAGAAAGCAGAAAAAGCCTGAAGGAGAAAGATTATTTTAATCTGACTGGACCTTGGCATGAGCAGAAAAGCAGAAATTTCACAAAAGAAAATGAGTTTATTTACAGATAGAAAAATGTAAGAAGAAACACACAAGAACAGGTATATTTCAAGAGTGTCGTGATTTTGAGACATACCCCTCAAAACTGCTTTACCCATGCTGGTGGCACACAGTGAATGCTGATTGCCATCACAACTGTGATCCCATTTTCACAACGGAATGAGATGAGCGTACAACCAATATCACCACAAAGAAGAGAGGTGATGGTTTGAAAGGACTGTAAAGAGCCCCATTATATAATCCTAAATCCAGAAACCCCCTTTCTGACCATGGCCAGTAGCTGATAAGTAGGGGGCAGCTTATGAACTGGACAAAGGTTCCCCAGAAAGCCTTGCAGTCACTGAAGTCTGGCAGCTCTAGGACTGATGGTCAGCACGGTGTAACACATAATGTGTACCAGGCAGACAGGTGAGCTGACTGGTTTCAGTAGCACTCACACTCCTGGGTGAATTTCAGATCTGGTTCCACCACTGACCTCAGGAGACAAGGCTTGCAGGGCAGGGTACCTGCCTGAGGCAGGCTCTCCTACCTCTGGTGCTGGCCATCAGGAAGAACTGCTTAAAAATTAATTAGTAAATAGAGAATCCCAAGGAGATGGGTTAGAATGGGAACAGTGCAGTACTGGCGGGCCAGTATTTACCGGGGTAGCTCTTACATGTCTGTCCTCACCACAAATGCAGCACTACTTTTGGAGTTACATGTTCAAAAAGCCATCTTGTAAATGATTTCCTGCCTCAGTCGTGAAGAATGCACTCTAGCATTACTCTGAGCTTCTGCTCTTCTGACATTCTGGATTATACAGAGTCGAAGGCTGTGAAGACTCACCCCAAAATCCCCTTGTAATGGAGGTAGGTATATCCCATTGAAGGAGCATCTGGAGTAAGGACAATTGGTTTTGTTGAAGAGTTTCTGGATGCTTTCTCGGCACATTTGATAATTCCCTTCTCCCTCTATGTCCAGCTGGCTGAAAGGTAATTGCTTTTTCTTGTCTGATGTACAAGGGTTTTTGAAGAAGTCACTTATATTTATAGTCCTCTGATACCCCCGGTGAAAGCATGGGTCGAAGAGTCTGCTGCTCTCCATGGTCTGAAATCAAAAATCAACTCAAGGTGTTACACTTCACTCTAGAGTAACACCCTGAGAAAGAGCCACAAGGAATGGTGGCCACAAGGCACTTGTCACAGTACATCACATCAAGCTGCACACATCAGGTCAAAGGGATGAGGATGGCCTAAGGCACTGGCTCTGAGGGGGAAGATGTGGGTACTGCCACAGGCTCCCCATAGGACCCTGCACAAATTACTTTCAGCCACAGTTTGTGAAGCTGTTGTTGATATGGGATTCTCAGAGATGGTAAAATGTCACCTACCCTGAGTACTTCAGTTAAGTGCAGTTTTCTTGCTATCCTGTGTGCAAGAATTGAGGCACCTCAAATTGGTAGTATTTTTGAAAGCACTGACTGTCACCTCTTTGGGGACCTCATGCCCAGTTTTTGTGGAGGACAATCAGGTTTTCCTAATCCAGACTAAGAGATGAGGCATTTATCTGGGACACAGCAACATTTACAGCACCAGTATGCCAAAGCTGGGAGAGTTCAGGATGTCCATGTGCAATTACAGGTGTAGATGTACTTGCCTGTAGGTCCCTGGCTAGTTTCTGTTGCAGAGCCTGGTCCTTCCCATAGCAGAGAAAGCTGTGTGTGTACACTTGGTAATCCTTGCCATAGAGACGGAAGTAGAGCTGGTTCTCTGGGGACTCAGAAGAGAGTTCATTTGATACAAAGGTAATCTGTGTTGAGGCTCCTCCAAGGTCTAGAGCTCCTGATGTCTCACTTATGGATTTCAGAGCATGTAGAAACTTTTTCCAGCCAGACTTTAAAAAAACCAAATAATTCAAAGTAAAACAGATATGTCAGCCATAGAGAAGATTTTATTTTGGAGGGAAAAAAAAAAGAAAGACCTATGAGGAGAGAAGCACAAGCACAAAACACAAAAAACACATGAAGTCCTGAAGAGGGGCACAACACAAGAGCTGGAACAAGACACAAGAAAGATGCAGGCTTGTGAATGCAGAACATGGATCACATCACAATGTTTGCAGGAGGCTTAAGAATATATGTAACACCATTGTTACAAGAAAAAAACCAGTCAACTTACTGTTTCAGCTCCTAGATGATTTATAAGCCCAATAGTAGAGAATCATTGTCAAACTTTACAGACACAGAAATATTTTAGATCAGGAAGTGAGAAGGACACTATACCCAAGCAAAATTATTGAAGATGCTGGTGTTTTATTTCAGTGCTTTGAGCCTGACTTACTGATGCATCCTGATATCACTAAGTATCAGGATATACTCACAGTAACTGCTGAGGCAAGATGTGCAGCTTCCTGATCCTTGGTAAATGGTTTACAAGGGATGATAATGCCTGCAACAGCTTCTTGCAAGACATGATTTACAAAGTGTTGCAAGCCAATGATTCAGATATACTTGCTACTGATATACTACCTGCTTGAAATTGCCCAGAAGGTAATTAATGGTTATCCATCCATAGGCTCCTTCTTCCTGACCAGTGATGATTCTGGCACCCTGGAAGCTGAAGGGAGCTAAGCGTAGTGTCTTCTCTACTGAGGACAAGACTTTGTCAGCTGCACTTTCATTCTCCAACCTGGACGTATGGAAGAAAGGATGGAGTGACTCTGGCTGACACCTCTCAGTAGTCTATGAGCTTTATTCTGAGTATGAAAGCTGCAACCCCCCACTAATTGTTAATTATAAAAGAACAGTCATTCATATGGGTCATCCAGCTCCAACTGGCCATGTCCCTCTCTGTCACACCTTGACAACACAGCTGCCACCAGGTCTGACACAGGCCCTGTGGCTAAGAGGTACGTGGATCAGAGACCAGAGCTCTTGTTCTCCTGGAGCATGTATCCCGATGGGAATTGCACTGTGGAGATTTTCTTGCTCTTCACCATCACCATTATAAAAGTTATCTTAGCCTCTGATGGCCCCAGGCTGAGTCAAGATATGTGGGGAATTACAACACGGTTGGACTCAAAAATTCTGAGTTAGGCCTAATACCACACTGTGGGGATGTCTGAGCATCCCTTTGATGTGGCAGACGTCTAAGCACCAGTTTGGGCACTGCTGATCTCCTGGTGTCTCTGTGTTGCATCTGGGTGCAAGAGATGATGGAAGGTTGGAGTAAGTGGTCAAGCAAGGGAAGAGCCCCAGGGACTCAGCTCCAGAAGAGGGTGTCTGGGTACAGTGTGAGCTGGCAGTATCTCCAAGGTCTTTTCCCAAGAGGCCCTCACTGAGCATGCATGGTGATCCCAGGTGCAGTTCTGTAGGAGAAGGGGACAAGCCCTGCAGTACCTGAGAAGCCTCATGCCAGCAGTTGCTCCGAGGTAGACGGGTGTCTCTTTGTGCTGCATTGAGGGAATCACCTCTTTTGCTTGTTGTAGGCACTGTGCCAGAGAGGGACCTGCCTTCTCTGTGGCATGGGAGTAACCTGAGATCCCAGGGCCTGCAAGAAATAAAGACATGTCATTGTTCTGACTCCAAGAATAACCTCACAATGCTTCCACGAGCCGGTGTGTTAAACCATATCACAGGCAGCAGTGTCCAATTCAGCCACACCATTCCTGAGGAGCTTTAGAAATCCTACAGAACCAACTAACCCAGTGCATGGGGCGATAGCCATAATGCCCAGCATCTGCTACCTGTTCTCCATGAAGCAGGCTATGAACTAGCGATGGGGACTGCTGCAAGATAAATCATTTCCTTAGCATGCCCTGAACATCTGCAGACTTCTCTGAGTCTGCCTGGGTGTACCCTGGATCTGTGCCTGAAAATCGCTGACCCTTCATATGCTGGGTCCTCCGGGGGCAGATGCTATCAATTTTTTTGTGTACGTTATAGTCACACTGCAACACTGGGTGTTTTTTAGCTGTTGCCTTTTGCGCTAACCCAAAGAAAAATTCACTGTCCCTCTCTGCCACGTGTCCCCTGAACTGCCCCAGGACCAGTGCTTGAGCAGCAGTGAAGCCCACGCTGCACTTGCTCCATGTTGCCGTATGCTCAGCACGGTGCTCATGACATGGGGTGCTGCAGCGCCGAGCAGCTTGAAAACAGTATGTCTCTTCCTTGCACTGCATGGGCCTGAAAAGATCCCAGGAGAGTCTGACACCACCTCTCATCCTTTCAGAGTGCAGTGATCCGTGATGGTCTGTGCTGCTCCTTCTTGTGTGCACCCTTGGGCTTCATTTTTGCCTTCCTAAGCCATAAAATATCTACACAGCAAACAAATAGAATAGAAAATAAACTATGATATGCTTAAGCTGAGCAATCTTGGGCCTCAAGCCCAGTGCCTAGCTTGCACAGAAGCCTTGAAAAAAACCAAACAATGCCCTCCCCTCTCAGTTTCTGATATTCATCAGCACTTCAGCAAGAGTGCAAGCAAACATTTTATTTATAGAAATGTATTCTTTGGTGTAGTTCTTTCTGAAAAGCACTTACTTCCAAGCATCCTAAGGAAAAAGTGGATCTATTTTTCCCCAGGAAGGTCAGGCCCATGGGAAGTGGTAGAGTATACATTAGCTCACAGATTACAAAATCAGAATATTCACAGAATATTCTGAGTTGTAAGGGACTCAAAGGGTCATCGAGTCCAACTCTTAAGTGATGTAACACTGTTTTCAATATTGGTCTCTTCTTCCAGGTTCCTCCTCCCCCAACCTTTGATTGCATTATCGCTTCTTCATCCCATGCCCCTCCTATAGCTCCCTCTTCTCCTCTTACCTTCAACTTTACACACCTCCACCTGCTTCACCACCCCAGTGTCGTTCTCCTTCTCTGCTGGCCACTCGTACACATAGAGGTTAGTGTGGGACGATCCTGCATCCAGCACAATCCCATACTGCAGGTAAAACAGAGCCACTGTCACACCCGAGGCACCAAACCAGAGACAGTATGTGCTGGCCTCCACACACGGGGGGACCAGAAATGAACAGCGTATGTGGCAGCTGTGGGAAAGTGTGTCCTTACTCTTCTCAGCAGTGCCTCAGTGCAAAGTTTCCATCAAAAGATACAAGAGCAAGAAGCAAAGAGAAGAAGCAAAATCGAGACTGATTACTAAAAAGATGATGCCATATCTGGTTTTATGACAAAGATGTGAAACAAGATGTTGAGGTGCACGGAGTGAGAAAAAGAAGTTAGCCAGACCCAGCAAGGGCAGTTACATGTCCTTGAGCACTACAAACACCTAATGCCCCAGCTTGTTTTCGTCTAAGAGTACCAGCTTGTAATACCTTAATATTCTTCGGAAGTGGCTTGTTTTGGGTCACTGCTACAGCAATTAAAGCAATTAGAGCCAAAGTAGAGAGGAATCCCAGGATTAGTAGAATCTTTCTTGACGAGGACATCTTTGGTTTGGTACCTGTGACTGGAGCAGAAACAGGATGTTAGTATCCCAGCAGCCCATTTACTTCATACCCCAGAGGTCTTGAGGCACATTCCTGCAGTCCCCTTTCACTATGAAGCATCTGCCTTTGCCCATCCTTGTGCGAGGTTTCGTAGAGGCAGAGCTCAGCCCTGGTGTTCTGCAGATGTGCTTTCATGGTCAATGCCACATCTCCATGGGCTGCCCTGTGCCCAGTGTATTTCCCAGATTTATAATCTGGATGTAAATTCAACACATACAACAACCAAACACCTCCAGTGGACATACTTGCTCCCACTAAGATATGAAATCCATTTCTAGCCATACTGATGCTCTATACTCAAAAGTACTGATTATTTGATGGTTCACATGGATATTAATTTCTATTCTCCTTATACAAATACTCCAGGAGATGTTTAGAAGTACATTACAGGTCATCCAGGATGATGACAATACCTTGGTGCAGGCAACCACATCAACTATCGCCACCCTCCAATAAGGTAAGGTGACTGAACCTGCTTTGCATCTGCATGCCAGAGCCAGGGTTCCAGAGGTCTCCAGGCCTCAGGTGATACCAGGTCAATGCTCCAAACCCAACCTGGAACCTCGTGTCATACATGCAAATACAAAAAGCATTCAAGTTCTGATCAGAGTCATCTTCTAACTACTCTAGTTTTATGTGAGAGGTGGTCCCAGGTATCAGAAATCCATAGCGTTACCTGACCTTACAAATGATCCCAAATCTTAGAGTTATTTTCAAAAGCTAAGCAAATGAAAAGAAGGAACATATCTCTAGAAATCTCTAACTATAGACAAATAATGTCTTCCCACCTACCTAGAGAAAATGGAACCCAGAAATGCCAGGAGAGCTTGCTTTGAAGATACTACAGACAGGTCCATTGGAAATGCAACACAGACCTGGAGCTCTATGCTCCCTCTCGTCACACTCACCTGTAAATCTGCTGAGGCTAACAGTGAAATTTGGAAGCTTGTTACACTCACATTTTGCGAGTGCCTGTTAGGGGCACAGCTTGCTTGCCAGTATCTCCAAGAATGCAGCTTAAAACAATAGTCTAGTCCACATACCAGACAGGAGGAAGTAAGAATGTATTTTATCCAGCTTTATTAAAAAATGCCCCAGAACTCATGGCTTGAAGTGATTAGAAACAGCAGAGCATGACAGCTGGGAGACTTTTCTTCTTATTGGAAAGAGTAGTTGGCCCAGGTTATGGTAGCGCTGAGCATGTTTGTTGAACAAAGATTATTTTAACCCTAGGAAAACAAATAAAAACAGATGCTATAATGTAAAATTAGCTGCAAAGTATAGATATGAAGTTAGTGTGCTTGAAAACTGAAGTGCTGCTGACAGTTTCATAGCATATGCACGTAATTATTGACGCCCTTACTCTGAAATCTTGCCTAGAGGCAGCCACTACCAGCTTTTTGGGGTGTTTGCTGTCATAGGAACAAAGGGTGGGTGACTTTGCACAATTTCTAAGATTTTAAAATTTCCTGTTTTGATGGATATTGTCTGACCACTGTATCTTTTCAGTAGCCATGCTCTGAAAGTACCAGCATTAGAAGCAAAATGGGAACAATTTTCTCCCTGTAATGGACCATCCCAATAAACAGCTGTAGAAATCCCTTGTCTGTAGGCAGAGGCATAATGATAATTGTCTGCATCCCACCTGTAGCCTGAGATCAGTAATTTTTTTGCTAAAGCACATTATTTCCTTAACCTTGAATATGACATTTGCCTGAATTTTAGTTCAGTATCAAGATAATTTTGTAGGACTCTGCAGGCTGTAGATCTGTGACTGTATGAACTCTAATGCTACCAAGGAGCATTTTATTGAAATGTTTCATACAAGAAAAGATACAAAATGATAAGCATAATCCAGAAGGTAGCCTAGCAAAGTAATAAGCTTCCAAATAGCACTCAAAGTGTACTCAGCTGAGTACTTGATGATTTAAATAAACCCAAACAATAAAACCCAAATCAAATAACATCGTAAATCCAAGATTCAACGTCATAAAAATTCACCTGCCATTTGTTCAGAAAGATGAGGTATTTCAACAAGTGCCCTTTTCTGCGCTCTTGGTTACCTCCATCAGCTCTAGGTGTAATTGCAGGTTCTGCAGTGGCTAAAGAATTAACTACTGCTCCCTTCCTCCAACTCCTTTAACTTTTGCATTCACACTGCTGAATGTCATGCAGACACTCCTCAGTGTCCACCAAGCAGTACTTGACCATCTGGTTGCCAGGCCCTAGGACTTTTCTTCCACTAGCAGTTTTCCTCAGCTAAAGATTAAGCAGGCATGATCTTCTGTCTCTGTGCCCAGGCAGAACCCAGAGACATCTCTCTACTCTTTCTCCCATACTGCCCACTGTAAGCAGTGACAAAAACATCCTATAAGGCCATAAGTAGGCATAGAAATGATGCTGCTTGTCTTCTCCCAGACCTCAGAGCAGCTTGGTGCTGGAGCCCTGCCTGGCTACACAGGCATTAACTGCTCTCCAGATGCTCAGGCATCTCTGTCTGTTTCTAATTTTGGTCTCTTTGCTTTTTTTAGGGGTTACCCTTGGTTTCATCCAGTGATGGTCCCAAAACACACAGATCTAATAACCTTTCTGTTTCCAAGACAGAGAACTGAGAAGGGTGTTGTCAGCCACTCCAGCTAAGAGCAGTTTTGCTGCAGAAACCCTGTTGCTCTCAGTGAATAACTCATGAAGGACCACACCAGTGTGGGAGGCAGCTCTGTGTGAAGGCAGGTTTGACTGTTTTGTCTTGCAGAACCTCCAGACAAATATGAAACTACCCCTCTAGCCAACAGTACACCAAGTCACTTGCAGCTCTGCATGCCAGGAGATGTCACTCACAGGCAAGGCTGCCCACTCCCCAGCTCCCTTCTCACCAAACAAGACTTAGGAAGAAAAGTTAAAAGGAATCAGACAAACATTTGCTTTTAGAGGTGAAATAAGGAGACCAAGGCTTGTTTAAAGTCTGAAATTAGGATTGTCAGGCAGAAAACGAAAGATGCTATGCATAGTCCAAAGCTGTGCTCAGTTCAGATAGCCTTACTGTGAATGATCACCTCTAATAAATACAAATATTTTTGTAAACTCTGGCTTAGCACAACAGCTAAAGTTGATGTTTGATCTTTGCTTTGAATGTTCACACTCAGTCTGTTACAGAAGAGATTACAAGGGTGCATACTGCAAGGCCATCACTCTTCCACTGCAGAAGTGTCACACTGACAGAGACAGTTCCCACTGTCACATTTGTGCTCTCAGCACACCTCTGTATGGTCAGAAACATTCTCATTTTCAGTCTTTATTTATTTATTGCCAGTCTATTCCTTCTGTCTGTCTTCCACTTTGATCTCATAACTTCTGCAACTCTCAATCTTCTTGGAATTTATTCTCTTAGTCAACTTACAAACAGTGATCCTTTCTGGATTTTTGTGTTTCCAGCCTTTTCCATCTACCTGAAGAGTCCAGCAGCATTTCTCTGCATACAGAATAATCTGCTTATATTTCCCTTGAGCATTCTGACTTTGCACAGTAATGAACACATTACACAGGATATGATACAGTCCCAGCCTAAATAAAGTGAGGTGAGGACCTGTACTACCTCAGAAACACGATCATCTACCATCATGGCCAGAGTTAAGTCAACCCCGCACCTCACCTATGCAATCCCAGCAAACCCATCCAGTAGAGAGGTGCTCTGGCAATGCAGTCTGTGCTCACTTACAAACTGCAGGAGTTCATGCCTGTGGAGTTCTGCCAGCAGTGATGGCAGGGAAAGGGCATGGGAGCAGTCAGTGCTGCTGTTCAGGGTGGAGGGGAGACACACACATTATCCTCCTGGTGAGTGAAAATGAGAATTCGGTAATCATGAAGCTTGTCAGGCTGAATTGGCTGAAAAATTCACCCTTTACTCTGTGAAGGTCACTGAACTTGCATCAGGTTCTGATGCACGCTTTTCAAAAGGCACTAATGTCTTCAGTTTCACCACAACCAAACATCTGAGACCATAAACACTCTGAAGAGCCACACTGCTTCATTTATCAACCCTTTTATGAAATTTCCTCTGTCCCCAGATGACTTCTTACTCATTCTTTATCTGCCTTTTTCATTTAAATATGTTTTTATCCTAGTTACCCAGGAAGACTCTGCTGCAAAGTAATGTAAACCACCTGTTTCAGGCCAACGTGTCTTAGGCTGTGAAGAGGCTCAGGTTTTTCTTAGAATATACACACAACCACATATACGGTAAGTAAGTGGCTTTGGTTTAGGAGGGTTTATTTCAACATATCAGGGCAAGGCACTGAGTGTGTTGAAATTTGAATTTAAGATCCAGATCAGGATTTTTACAACTGTTACATGGAACAGTGTGGGAGTCCCTGCTCCAAGTTTTAATTATTCATATGTCAAAGACTGTGGCCTAAATACTGGTGTGATCGCTGTCCCTTCTAGCAGTGCTATGTAGAATAAAAAATACACATTTACTGGATTATGTTTTTCCAGATTAAATACTTGATAGTGCTGAAGTACAAACATTGAAGTGTCAGTGCAACTGATAAACTAAACAATGTAATGATTTTTTTGGATGCTGTCTTTCAGAGACATTTGATACTGAAATAATGCAGCCCTACATGTCTCAAATCCCATCAGACCCCTATAAATCTATGCTACTCAGTGGGGTAGAGTGCTTGAACTAATCTGTTCCATGTACACACATACCTGTGCACTAGTGAGCTAGAAGAGCGTGCCTGTCTCTGAGACAATATCAAGCTGGGAACAAAGCACACTGACACATAGGACCGGAATGGAAAATGAATTTGACAAATAGGGGGGAGCCTGGTGAAAACACTTAACTCACTTAAGGACAAGAGCAAATATGACATTTAGTTAACAACCCAAAGACAGTGTGGTGAGCAATCTGTTAAGCGGTTCTTCCAGAGTAAACATTATTGCAGCTACAGCAGTTTATAGTAATCCCTTCCTCCATCTAAAGCTGGTAAAGCCTCCCATGAGGTTCTATGACCAATTTTGGATACCACCTTTGAGGAAAGATGTAGACCACTTGGAGAAACTCCAGAAGAGAACAAGAAGACAGATCAGAAGTCTAAAAGTTTGACCTATGAGGAAAGATTGAAGGAATTGGATTGTTAAGTTTGGAAAAAAGAAGAGCAATTAATTGTCTTCAAATGACATATCTATCTGCCAGCATTGTGTTAGCTGATCCTGCCTCAAGACAGGGGTGGCTCATGGACTTTCTCCCAGCTCCAATTCCTTGGTTCAAAAGGTAGGGAGTCAGCAAAAAGAGGGTGATGAACTCATAGGCTATGCTGTTAGCAAAGGCCAATGCAATGTGTATGCTCTCCTTGTGGGATACAGATGCAGCTGAATAAATGTGTTCCCTCCTTTCCCCAGCAAAGCCCTAGGTTGCATTCAAATGTAATTCAGCCATGGCAACCACCCTGCTAAATGCTATCCATGTGTACAACATTGCTCAGTGTGGGAGCAACTCATCCTTTTGCTGCTTTTAATGTTGTAACTGGGATGTGACCCTGAGAAATTGCACAAGACACGCTGGAGGAGCCATGTTTTCCTGGAAAAAAGAGAAGCACATGAAAATCCTGGAGAGCTGGCGGGTGCTAGAGGCAGCAAAAGCTGAGCAACAGCATCAGGAGACAGACAAAGCAGCGGGCAGCACACAGGCCCCTTCTCTCCCTTCCACAGCTGCCCACAGCACAGAGGGGCTTTGTGCTCGGGGCAGTCCCACGGCCCTGCTTACACCAGCCCTGTGCTGCTGGTTTACTGCTGGAGAGGCAACATCCGGGGGGTTCTGGGCACGAGCCCCAGCAACCCGGGCTGCCACACCAACAAATCCCCCATTCACCCTGTGCACAAAGCAGGTTCCTCTGTCAGAGACCTTCCCACAGCACCCTACAGTGCTGGGCATGGTGCTCAGCCTCCCTGGCTCTCTGTGAGGCACTCACACCACCTCCCACCTTGGCATCACAGCCCATCTCCGTGCTGTTATACCGTGGCCCCACCAAGCTTTCCCAATGCCTGCGCATTAAATAGTCTCTCCACAGGAAGATATTCTGGCTTATATCACAGCAGTCAGATGCAGACACTCAATACACAACCAGGAAGTGGCAGGATACTGCTGACACAATGACCTTTACACAGTTATTTTTCATATTTATATACTGTTTACTGGATTTCTAAGCCTGTACCCTACTTGTAGTCATACTCATTTCTTTAAGATTCTCACTTCAAAGAGGTTTTTCAAATCAGAAAAGAAAACTGTTATCAGTTACATCAGTCTCCCGTCAGGAAACTTCTGGTATTAATTTGCTACCAGCCCACCAAAGCTGTATTTTAACTTGAGAAGATTTATTGCCATTACCCATAAAGCTTGAAGTTTCATCAGAAAATATCCAGCGAGCTCGAGATGGCTTCCCCTCCTCACCGACTTATCAGCTATGTTATTGCTTGAATATATGTGACTATCACATGCTGTGAAGGCATTTGTTTGTCTTTTGAGAGGAGGGGAAAGGCACATCAAGCTCTGACCACTTTTCAGCTTTGTCATTATTGACAGTTCTGTCTAACACACTGACTTGCAATGGGCCAACAGCGCTGCCAGGCTTCCTTTTGTGCTCCAGATCCTTACATTCTTCTTTGCTCTTCTTAAATCTCTGGCCATGATTTTTTCCTTATGCTTCTTTTGACTGTCTTTTACACATTCCAACTTTAAATTTCCACTAATTTTAGCTCCCTTTTTTGCCTCTAAATATGCATCTTTAAGAGATTTTATTATTTGACAAATTAATGTAACTTCCAACAGTCAGATTATGCCTTTTGTGGAATAGAACAAGTGAATAGGCTCCTTCTGATTAGCATTCCTATTTGCCCGTGTTAAAGACTCTTCTGATTCAGCTCAAGTATTTTTTATTTTGTAAAATCACTTCTTTTCAAGAGCTACTGGACATTGTTTGTTGACACAGAGTAAGTGTGGATTGCTTTTATAATGCAGAGTTTTCACAGCAATGTCTCTTTTTCTGTTGAGACTGGGGCCAACATACATTTCTCTTGAGCTGGAAGTAATGCATTGCAGATTAAGAAATGAACACCCTTAGTTTTGAGGAATTACCCTGTCTTTCACTAAAATCCTCCATCATATCAGCTTTCCTGTCACACCCTTCTCTGTCTCCAGCATCCTGGCTGGTAACAGGCACTAACCTTCATCTGCTTTGGTCACTTGCTCCCAGTTCAGCCCCAGGCAGCTGTGTACAGGTATTTAATTATTAGTGCTGTTAAAGGCAGCAGGGCCACTGCTTTTATTGGAAGATGGGTGATGAGTGCATCACATCATTCACTGAGAACAGCCCACCCTTCCATGTGTCCCACCAATCACGCACACACAGTAGGGTGTACAATTTGTCATGGAAAAAAAGAGAGGAAACAGCTTCCAGAAAAAAAACCTCCCCCTTCCTCCCCTCCACCCCCGCCGCCCTGCTTCAATATCTCCACTGGGCCAACAAGTTCAAAAACTTCCTGGAGAACACAAAGTCCCGGGCACTCTAAATCCTGCTACGCCCCACAGGAGGTTCTGACAGGGAGAAGAACCACAGAGAAAACAGATCCAAACCCCTTGTTATCCTCAGAACACTCTGCACCAGTGCTTACAGTGTGTCGAAACACAGCCCCTAGAAGCCACCAGTTTCCCTACATGCCCTCTCCACTGATGGCCTTTCCTGCCTTGGACTGGCTGAGGCCATCAAGCCTCTCAACACGTCTCATTTTTCTGAATTGCAGATTCCTGGAATCACCTTGTGTGTTGACCAACACTACTGCTTTCCGGGGCTCACTTCCCTGGTTTCCAAACAAAATAACACAGCTGCCTGAAGTGCCACATGTGAGCAAGCAAAGCCACTGCCCCAGTTGCTGCAGCCAGTAGGAACCTGAACTTCCCTAGTATTTCTGCATGGCAAAGCAACCAGCTTTTCTCCTGAAGTTTCACTTCCCATCCAGGACCCAAAACAATCGGAGACTGATCACAGAAGCACAAACACTGTTACAAGCTGGTGAAGCATCAGCAGCGCCACAGGCAAAGCCCCTGGATAACGGTGCCCATCCTGCAGCAGCCATGCATGCAAGTGCGTAAGCTGCAGTGCTTATCTGTGCCTGGGATTTTGCCTACATGCAGGCTGTACCACCCCTTAATAATGTGATTTCCAGCACAGGTATCTGCTCTCTTTGGGGAGCGTATCTTAATCCTGCAAGATACCCAGTGAGTTTTTCCTCCCTTAATATGCATAGAACCCATTTGCAGCAGAGAAAACTGTAGGTACCTTCCCTTTGCAGCTAATCCTAGCAGATGGAGCAAAGGCCTCTTGCTGTCCAGGCAGGGCAGCAGCCCTGGTGCCTCCTTTCAGTAAGCCAGGGTTAGGGTTGCATGCACAAAAAAAGATAACGCTCCGCTTAAACACTTCCCAACCTTCCCCTTTACCTCCAGCTGTCAGCACTGCTTTCTCCATTCCTCATTGCAGAGCACAGGACAGGGAACAGCTGGATAGTTTCTGTCTCCTGCTGAGGAGCACATCCACTGTCCAGGCCTTGGGGAAAAATATTCTGCTTTCTCAGAGGTCAGCTTTAATAACTGGGATTCCCACAAACCATGAGAATTCAGCTCATGATATTTGGCATGAACATCACGCTCTGTTCCTCATGCTGCTACAATTTCCATTTCAAATAGCAGGAAACAAATGATTCTGTGGCATTTCTGGTGACAACAAATGGGAAGGAACATGGGCACAGGCCTTGACAAAGTTCCGGAGCGTAAGAGAAGAAATACTTCTTGGATGTTGCAAAGGTAATAAGGTAAATATGAATCTAAATTTTCACAGCCAGAAGAGCACTTTGAAAAATCTGAAGCCTCATGATGACAGACAACAAAACAGCAAAAGAGTTTTGCTGGATGAATTGGCTGGCACAGGATGTTATTAATCTCTGAAGTTCAGATTATTTATTACTGGCACGTGTGTGCAGTGAGTCCTGAGGGAAGTATTAGGCTCAGGAAAAGAAAATCATTTATAATCAAGCTATAGTTTGGATTTCAATTTGTACTTCTTCTTTAATCTTCCCTGCCCCTCCCCCCTCTATCCTTGCTTCAAATATTTCAAAATACAAACATGAAATATTTTGCATTAGGCAGCATGGGCACAGAGGGACAGTCCCAGCAGCCCATCCTCCTGATGAGTACACGAGCCTAATCAGAATATTCTGAGTTGGAAGGGACCCACAAGGATCATCAAAGTCCAGCTCAAGTGAATGACTCATTGAAGGATTGAACCCACAACCTCAGTGTTATTAGCACCAGGCTCTAACCAACTGAGCTCATCTCAGGGTTGGCAGTCCTGTCTGTGCACATTAAGGGGCTGCAGTGGAAGCATCAAACCACCATCACCTCTGGGTGACTGAGCAGCCCTCAGGCATCTCCAGAGACTGCACCCAGGACTGGGCATGGCAAATGGACCTCACAGCTCTGACTTCCCACTGCATCTCCCCCAAAGCAGGAAGAGCACCAGCTGCTCTCCATTTCCAGCAAGGAGATGCAAGCTGAGAAGCCCAATGCTCTTCTGTAACACTCCCTCCTGGTTTCCATGCTCTAACCTGTGAGTCCAAAGATGCTTACTTAAGGGACAGAGAAATCAACACTCCTCACTATCAAAGCCAACAAAACAGAGGTTACTTCAGCTGATGAAGCAACAGTCTTGTGACACAGCTGCTACAAGAAAGAGGACAAATCTATAGCACAGAAAAGAGCCTCCAGCTGGCTCTGCTAAGACAAGCACAATGCCCCAACAGCAGGACTGGCCAGCAGCCCTGGGCCCATGCACAAAGCAGCTACAGGTCTGCTGCTTCCCTGCTTTCACTGTGTTTCCCAGCCTCTTTCAGCGCCTCTAATTTGGACGGGAAGTCCCAAGCTCAAGATGGAGCCCACCTTCCAGGCATAGGATTTCCAGCCCAGCTGCAGAGCTTGCAGCAAGTTCACATGAGCACATACTTTACATCTGGAGGAGCAGGGGCATTGAAAAGGTTATTTATTAACATCTCCTGGACAAACAAGAAAAAAAAAAACAAACCCCAAATCCATTTATAAATCAGCTGATGAGAAAACTTGTGACCCTACTGGTCTCCCTTGTAATTCCTTAAATGTGGCCTGGAGATGCCCTGGAATCACTTCTTGTGATGCTGAACCAGCAGAATAGTCCCAATTGTGCAGTAAATAGCCTGATAAGAGCAGATTTGACCCAAGGAAGAAAGCATGAACTTAAGCCACATCCAGGTTTTTCTTGGCTTCTGCTAGGATTTGGGGAGACTGATAGTGGTCGAATTTCTCACCACTAAATACCAAGCAGTGACTCACATTAACATCTAGTTTTGCATTCCAGAATATATGCTTTCCTCTGGGACAAGGTGGAGACAGGATAAAGACAGAAGACTCACGCAAGAGCCATTTGAAAGAACAGCAGTCAGTGCTAGCTGAGCTCTCATATGGAGGCATACCAATCCTGGACACTTTGCCAGACTTTGTCCTTTGATAACATTTCTCATGGGGGGGAAGGAGAACAAGAATAACAAAACACTGTTTTGTTTAACAGTTACCCATAGCAGAGAAAAGCTGAGCTAAAGTTTCCAACAATTATCCGAACAAACTTCTAAATTAGACATGCAATGTACCATATTTGAATTTAAAATTGGCTGGACAGGAGTTCCGTCATGCAGATTGAAAGCTGTGTAATGAGCACAAGGCAATCATTTCATCAAGATGAAATGTTAGAACAACAGTGTTAAAATACGCAGTATAGCAGTGATATGGATGAAGGAGTAAAGGCCTCAAGCAGAAGTGGCAAATTGCTCTGTAATTATTGTGAGAAACTGTATGTCCAGAGAGGATAGATAAAATAACATCAAAGTATCTATGGAAACCACCATCTTACATAGGAAACAATAAAACTCAGAAAAAGACAAACAAGAGAAAAATAACACCAACTTCAGATACTCATAAGGACAACACCACTGATTGAAAACAGGATTTGATCCCAAAGAGATGGGAGCTCACTTAAAGAGATGTGAAGAACGGAAATGAAGGCTAGAGGCTGAAGGAGAAGGGGAGCTGTACAGTAACTCTGTGGGGCAGATGTGGTAGTCCTAGCTTTAAAATCCATTTATAAACTGGCTGTGCTCCCACAGCACTCTTATTCAGATGACTCTCAGCAATGGGTCTCTTCCTGGGTCACGACCTGCCCATCTTTTACACATACGGGAAGTCAGCTTTGGGTGGGAACGGTGAAGGCAAAAGGCTTTTGAGTACTTTCAGCTTTGCACTTCCCATCACTGAAAGCATCTGACAACTTTCCTTGCCCTCCTGTTTTACCTAATATTTTCATCCAGTATTTTTTAGCCCTCAGAGCTACTTAGAGCTCAATTTGAGCCCCATTATATTTTTGCACCATTGATCACACCAAAAAACAAAAGCTCCTTAAACTCTAAAGGGCTTATAAGTTAGTTATAAGAAAGAAGAAGATGTGAAAGCTTTGTTTAAAGATGGAGCAGCTTTTAATGTAGCTATGATATAGCAAATTAATGCAGCAACACCATGAGACCTTATGAAACAGGAAGATGATATTGTTTTGAAAAATTGTTTCACACTAATTTTCTCATCCACACTCACTCGCCCCAAGTACTCACAGGCTCCAAGCTCACCCACGTGCTCTGTCAGGATCCTGTGTGAGCTGAGACGAGTCCCAGGTGCCAAGTCCTCACTGCACGTCTTCGGTTCCTCTTCATTGGCAAGCTACAAATTCTTGAGCAGGTCTTTTGTCTTCCTCAGGAGCTAACAGTTACTAGAGTGTGATCCCTCTGCCTTGTAATCTCATTTACCTGGGACAGGTGGCTGCTCAGTGCCTTTTTTCCCCCCTCACTGGGGGTACTTCAGCTCCTGTGTTTTGTCTTCCTGCTGGGAGAGGAGCAAAACTTGCACACAGAGGGCTGTGAGCTTACTGTGATCCTCCTGTTACTGGAGCGCAGTTTTCTTCCCCAAGGAGTCATCTGCACAGGGGCTTTATCAGCCCCCATGCCTTTTCTGTCAAGCTGTCCATGTGAGGTTATCAGGGTGCAGGCTGACGGAGTTGTCATGCACACATTTTCAAGCATTTATCCATTTTACTGCAGTCAGTCATGTCCTTGCTTATCAATACAGACCATTCTTTTAGCCCTTGATCTGTCACTTCACACACATACACACTTCCATTCACATTTCCTTCAGGCCTGTTGTAGTATTTTTGCTTGTCCAGCTACATGCCTATCTTATGCATGGTGTGCCAGGACCTTCACTTCACCAGCCATCAGTGCGGCTGGGAAAGGGTTTCCTTGGTTTTCTTAGGTTATAGTAACAGCAAAGGGAGTCAGGTTTTAGGGCTGCTGTGGGTAACCATGACGTTCTGCTTCTCAGATGTAGCCAGGCCTCCAGCCTGGAGCTTGTGCCACAGTATGCATGAGCACAGCACCAGTCGGTCTTCTGGAAGTGAGAGGATGTCGAAATCCTGAAGGAGAACACTGCAGTCTGCCCTCGGGTCTCACTATCAGACTCACTACACAGGATTTTGAATAGTTTACATCCCAGATCTCACTGACAATGTTAGAGCTGGAGCTGTTTTCAGTCTGTCATGTGCCGAGCAGCTCCCTGTGACAGTACGGGGTGAGACCATTGTCACCAGTGAAGTAGAGACCTGGTAGCATTCCTATACTCAGGCTTGGAGGTCAAGGCTGGCATTAACCTTGGCTTCTCCCACAATGCTCCAGCGAGACAGGATAGCTGCAGTTATCCCATAGCAGAACCACAACACTCACAAGGAGGCTTTTGTGCACACACATTTTCTTCATGCTCATGCCACGGTCTTGTAAGTCCAGCCTTCTCCCAGCACAGAGACACCAAGCAAGATCGGGACTTTCTCACTACTTTCCTCCTATTCCCAGGCTCTCCTTGACTCTGTGGCTTTCTCGGCTGACTCCAGCTCTCAGCAGTGCTGTTCAGCCCACAGCACAGGGGAAACTAATACCAAACAGGTGATGCTGGAGCCCACCATCATACTTTTGTCTGTTGGACTTCAGCCTTTCCCTAATAACAAGTTGTAACACTTAAATTTGTCACAGTGCTGTTCACCCATATATTGCCAAAGATTTTACAGAGGTCAGCACCATTAGTCCCATTTCCCCAGATGATGAAAAAGCATAAGAGAGTAGCACATGCCTGTTGGTCTGTCCTGTACACCACCTCATCCACTTGTCCAGGTAGCTCTCATGCACCAGGGCTCACGGCACACTCCCTCCTGCAGAGGCTGAATTCCCAGGGCCCGGGGAAAGAGCAGCATGCTTTAGCTACAGCTACCCTTAAATTTATCTCCCATCATTTTGATATATTCTTTGATGTTCTGCCAGACTAACAACAATGTGGAAATTAATGACCTAGTAAAGTACACACATGACTCATGTTACAATATCTATGCAGTTTTCCTACAAGTTTAAAAACAGGGGATAAAAATTGAAAATGTCATTTAGGTTAGGAGAAACATACTGAAAAAGAGAAACACAGGCAGCAGAATCCTGTGGAGGAAAAAACGCATTCCCTGTGTCTCCTTCCTGCAGTTTGACTTCAGGGATGGAGGAAGAAGAAACCAGCAGAGTTAAAATAATTCATTGCTACATTATAAAGATGCTAGTAAACTTAAAGACTAACCACTACACCACACCAAAGGTTCCCAAGATGTGTAAATTTATGGTTACAGTACCCTGAGAAATAAAGGGGGAGAAGAAGTTCTCCAAATTCCTGTTTATAGAAAGACATCTATTCCCAGCACGGCCAACGGGATCCAGTTAGCATTCTTAGAAACCAAGTGGCCACAATACTGGAAGGTCCTTAAATTGGTAGAGAAATTACTAGTCTCTGTAGCTGAGACATGCTTTGTAAACCTAAAAAGCAACTGTAAAATTACTGTCTTTAACAAGGAGTTCACAGCATAGGGCCAGGTTCTATTGTTAACCACTATTTTTAAGATGAGCTGCAAAGTTTTAGTTTCACAGTTTACCTGCTCTGTTTCCTCTGCCACAAAAAGGGACTATCATACCTGTCTTATACCATAGCTCTACCCTTCAAATAAGGTCCTAATTCTCTTTGATTAATGACAGAATAAATCTTGAACAACACTGTTGGAACATTCTTTTATTATTTTCTGTATGGCTTTCATGCTTTTTGTCACTACACTATTTCCAAGTTTTGCAAACAAGAGCCTGACCGCTAGCTTTACCATAATAAAGTTCTTTTCAGCTTCTGCTGTTTTTGTGTTTATTGCAGTCTCAAACAAAGCTGACAAACAGTAAGCATCCTATATTATTTCAGGAAAACAAGACTAAATATATGGAAGCTTTCGATCAACTTATTGGGCACTTTCAATGCAAGACAAAATTGCAGATTTCTAGCACATTTCCCATAAAGCAGCTGGAGCGAGCAGCCAAGGGCTGATTGTGCCCAAGAGCAGATGTTCTCCCTGGCAAGAGCCACCTCTTCCCATTCTGGCAAAGAGCAGGTAGCAGGGAGGGACAGTATTCAGCAGAGGAACAAATGCCACTCCATTGATCTGTCCCCACCACCAAACCCACACCCCACATCAGAGCTCCATCTTCCCCCCAGCTGTATGCCCACTCCCTGGGCTCTGCTGTGCACTCTGGATGTTTCCATCCCATTAGCTGTACTGAAAGGTCTCCCAACTCCCTCTGTCCCTCACTTTCGGAGGTGCCTACTCCTTCTTGCTACAGTCCAGGGAGAAAGATGCAGAGGTTCCTGCCTCCCCTGTCCCCAGCTGCAGCGTCACTTCTAGCGAACGTTGGAAACCACAGCAGCCCTTCCAACCGGCTGTGACAGTGCTGTGAACCAGCTGAGGGGTAGAAGTGGTTTCTGAAGTGGTCCTGAGCTGCTGACTCACCTTTTCCAGCTAGCACACAGAGCTCAAAGGCCAGTGATGGTTTGAGCTTTGGCTGAAAGACTGCAGATAGTTAACGAAAAGACAAGCTAATTCTCATTCCTTTGTTAAAATACGTTCATTTTCTTTCCATCCTCTCCTTTAGGAACAATCTGGCACTCACCATCCTATGTGATCAGGGCCAAGACCCTCAGGAGGACCAGAAACAAAGGGGGAGAATACAAATCAAACTAAGAGCCTTTAATTTCTACTTAAGTAAAATAAAAGCGTTTGCTCAAAGGTGCAAGTCCCAGCCTGTAAACCACTCAGCCACCACATAAGGGTTACTTTGCAGTCAGAAGAGATGTACCATACAGCTGGATGAAGGTCACAAGGGAGCATGGGACAGCGTGGGTCAGACGCCTGGGTCAGACTGATGGATGCGTGTCTCCTGACACCAGAAACTTAATTCCTGTGTTGACATCACAAGGGGAATGTGAAAGGCAATCTGAAGGCAGACAGTGAAGCAGCTCTGCAGATCCTCACGGAAAGCTCTTCCCAAGCTGGAAGGGACAAATATGGGCCCCAAGAGGTTCAGACAAGAACTATAACAGGCATAGTTGTAGCATTGCTGGCGGTAGCTGACCACCAACAGAGTAGTGACAGCAGTGACCATTACCCTGTCTGCATCACCCTTGAGTGTGAGCGTAAGGGACAGAGGGACACGAGCCCAAAGAGCAGGCTGAGAAACAGATCTTTCCAGCATTTTCCACATTTGGGGGCAGCAAAAGCATGAGAGGATGTGAGCAGATGAATTTGTTCAGTGTGCACTTAGCCAACTCTGTTCCCTTCCATCTGGTCTCTCACACTTTTCCCCTTAACTCATTTCTTTATTTGTAGTGCTAATGCAGCACTGTTTCAGTGCACAGGGCTGTTTTTGTGTCTCTCCTTGCATTGCAGTGAAGATTCCCCCCCTCACCCCACATTAACTTTCATCTAAGTGACTTTTACACTTGCCTTCCTTCTGTTCTCGCACTTGGACTAGTGTTGGCTTTCAAGTTAGACAAGCTGAAAGTTACTGCAGAATAAAACGAAAAAGGCTAGGGGACAAGGGCAGGCACCTTTTTTCTTCTCTTTCAGCAGCAAAGATTTATGTCAGATTACACCAGCTGTAGAAGTGCACCCTTAGGCTTTGCTGCTCTCCATGTGAGCATGCTGGCAACAGCTCTGTGACTAGAAGACAGTGATGGAAGTGCCTGCCATAAACCTTCAGCTCTGCTCAGGGAAGGGAAGTTTCCACTGTTCTGAAAGATAAAGCCAGCTCTCACATCTAGATGACAAAAGAATAAGAAAATATCATTTCAGAAGTGGTCCCCATCTAATTCAGCTTTCAGAAAACAAACAGTGGTGCTTCTCTTGTGAACATGATTGGGAATTTTACAATTTAAGTTGGATCAGTCTCAAGCAATACTAATCCCTTATGGGATGGCTCCCCAAAGCCATCTCAGTGTATCTACTTCATCCCAAAGTACAGCCTAAACCCTTCTGTCTTTAAAAACATCCTAACCACCTTGAACAGATAATTTCCAAGCTGAGAACACAGCTCCTGTCTCAGCACAGTTCCAACCAGATCAAGCTCTGCGGAATACTGTTACTGAGCACTGGGCTAATAAGAAGGTATGTAATACCCACCCAGCAGGTATTAACCCAAAAGTTTCATTTCCTGATTGCTTCCAAACTAACAGGTGCTAAACGTGCAAAGATGTCTAAGGAAAAGAAAGAATGTGACCAAGAGTCATACTTTTGCACTATACTAAGCTGGTTATGCAACTTAGGAAAAAACCAAAAAGATTATAAATTATTATAGCTTCTCTAACCCTTCCCTTTTCAGGTGTCCAGCCTCTTAAATTTATTCTTTCTCCTCTAGAAATTCCTCAAGGTTTTCCTATATGCTTCTGGTAAGCATAAGCTGAGAGTCAAACAAAAAATTTAACGCAGTGGTTACAATAGGGTTGATGAGAGGACAACCTTCTCCCCCCATGGTAATGTAGCTGGGCATACACCTAATAAAAACTATGAGTTTTCTTCTCCCCGCACATGTATATA
>VWZG01004062.1:0-10113 GCA_013396735.1 Grallaria varia | reverse complement strand
CGGGCACCCCCGCCACAACTCGGCGTTGTCCCTTCACAAGCGACCAGGAGCCCAAGGGCTGGAGGATGATGTCAGCCGGGGGCGGACTGCGGCAAGGCTGCGCCCACCCCTGCAAGCCCCCGCCGCGGAGCCCTCGCCCACCGCCGGCAGCGCTCCGCGGGCGCGGAGGGAGGGACGCGCCGACCGGGGATGCCGCAGCCGCAGCTCCCGCCTGCCTGGCACATCCGAAGGAGCTCCTCATGAATATGCACAACCTCTCCCGAGTGCCGGCCGCGGGATGCCGCCACCCCGGGGGCTCCCCGCCGAACCCCGCCGACCCCCGCGCCCCTCGTCGGGGGCGAGGGCTGCCTGTGGAGATCAGCGGTTCGCTTCTGTCCTTACCCTTTGGCTCGTCCATCAGTGCCGATGCTCGCTCCCGCCTCCCTCGCTCCCCCCACTCTTCCTCTCTCAGCCTCCGCCGGCTCCGAGCTGCCTTAGTGAGAGGTGCTCATGAAAATGGGCGCTTTAGTGGGTCCATGGCTGTGGGAGGGGTTAGTTTAACTCTACATGACTCAATTCATCTAACTTGCAAGCCTTGACCTCTTGGTCTCCTCCAAACAGATTACCTCAGAGCTGCCGCGTTACCAGCGCCTCGGGCTTACCCGCGGGGTCGGAGGGTCGCGGAGGGCCGGGGGCAGCGAACCGCGCCCGCGGCCACCCCAGGGAAGGGCCGCCGGCTCCGCGCTCGGGAGCAGGACCGCATGCCAGGCTCGGGGCAGCGGGGAGATGGCACTGT
Organism: Grallaria varia; assembly: GCA_013396735.1. Lineage (NCBI taxonomy): Eukaryota > Metazoa > Chordata > Aves > Passeriformes > Formicariidae > Grallaria > Grallaria varia. The sequence goes on along the minus strand of VWZG01004062.1, from coordinate 9,338 downwards.
GGCTGCAGAGAGAAAGCCTTGGTTTAGGCTGTTTGGGGGGGCGGGGATTTTGGTGGGTTTTGTTTTTCTTAATTCGCAGAAGACTGAGCAGATAACCTCCACACAAGAACTGCACTGAACAGAGATGACCTTCCTTTTTTTCAGATATGAGGTCCAGCCCACAGGAAAAAAAACAGCCAACCGAATCATGAAAGGAGGCAAAGTTGCAATAGCTGCACAAGAGCCATCTCCTGCACCTATCTGTTCCATAGAATGAGCTCACACATCCAGCTGCATCTCCCAGGGAACATCGGGAAAGAGCCAATTTTAGCCTACTCGCCTGGAAGGTCTTAGAGGGACCTCACTCTCTGTGACTTTTCAGCCCTGGTTGACTCCATGCAAATAAGAAATATGGGACAGTGGTGGAGGAGTCTCAGCAACTTCTCTCCATAGCCCCTGATACTCAGTCCCACCCCAGGCACCATAAGTGCCCCTGCACTCCTGCCAGATTTGTCACCCAAAAGAACTCCAAAGGAAGTTGCCAACCACCCTGGCTCTTTTGCTGCCTTCTCAGACCAGTGAACAGCAGCTTCCCAGCATCTTCCCTGCTAGTCATCCAGAGGGTGAAGCCGCTGGAGCACAGGCCACAGCACCTGCAGCCAGCTGCTATGTCCTGCTCTCCTCTCAGAGGTGCCACTTCTATTTTCTCTTTGCAGCTGGACAAATGAGTGCACAGCCCTACAGCACTCTGCCTACCACCAGCTTCCAGAGGTCTTGCCCCACGGAAAGGCAGGAAGAGCAGGATCTTGGTGCTAGGACCTGGAGAACCACACCTGGACCTGGGCTTTCAAATCCCTTCCATTACTGCAGTTCTGTCACAAACAATGACCAGTTCTTTCTCCTTCACAAATAAATATTAACCTGGCCTGTATTACTCCAACTGATAATACAATGCTCCCATTTATAATCTTTCTGGGAACAGGGAAATAGGGATCAACAAAATAAAACAATACACATAATTAAAGCTTTAATGAGTAGATTCTTTCTGAATTACTGTTAGCCTTGGTTCAAAAGCTCAAGAAGAGGTCTTTCAGCAGATGAAGCTGAAGGTAGACTTTAACTGTTTGTCAGTTTATTGAGAAAATTTGGCCTGGAAACACAAAGGAGAACTGACCTTACCTGCAGTGATAACACAGCAATGTTTTTAGAGGGCAGAAGTAATTTTGTCTGTCGCCTTGAAACATCAATTTTTTAAAAAAAGTAAGAGTGCAGTTGATACAATGCTTAGTTAATAAATGCAACTTTAAAAGTCCTTGCTACAGTAAATATCAACTGCATAGATGTATCAGTAACAAATACTATTTTTTTTTTTTTTTTTTGAATAAGACTGGTAGAAGTATGAATGCTTAAGTACCAGTCACACACTGATTTCTGTAAAGAATACTTGCTGGTAGAGTATCATCACAGAAAACAAAATTACTACACATTAAATAAATTAAAACCAACTGAACAGTAGTTTTAAAAAACAGTTGGAATTTAGGACTGAATTTTCAAATGCTGTGCTTATACCCACTGTCTGTACAGGTATAACTCAGGAAGGTGAGTCAGCTGGGCTTATCAAGAGCTCACCTAAGGACTGAGAAGTCCAAATTTAACAAGCAGAAGGTCTATACAGGCCCCCTTTAGAGAAAGATAGACATGACTTCATCCCATGTTGAGGCCCTCTTAGAATGCCCAGACTGGTGTAGTTCAAGTCCTTTCAAATTGAGTACGTACCTGACAAACCACAATAAGCTGTTTATATCAATCTGCCAGTGCAGGTTTTGCGTTTTGTGTTGTTTTTCCTGAGGAAGTTCAGTTTCAAACTGAGACAAATGAAACTTTTATGAGGAAGGATGATACATTAGTAGTCAGTGATCACCGAACAGATGCCCAGCAGAAACAAACTTACAACAGGAAGTCGTTACCTGGAGCGTAAGGGCCCCATGGGGAAGGACTGCTCTCAATGGTGACAGTTATGATCTACTACACACGAAAACATCCAAGTCACGCACAAAGCTACAGGGAACAGATTTCTGTGTTGAAGACGATCTACTTTAAATGATGGACTAATAAACATGTGAATAACATTCCCACAGCTACAAGATCAGTGAATGGTATTACACACTATTCTGAAGCCATGAAGTTTAGGTGTAAGAGACAGTGATGAAATGCTTTTCTCACTCTCTGTCAAAACCTAAAGGAAAGGGTGGACTTTGTAGCCTCATGTGACATGAGATGCAGAGTTCCCCTTCCACAGAGGGTCAGACCCAGATTTGTCAGAGCAGTTTGGTTCTGTCTGCTGATCCTCTTGCTTTTGGGCAAACTCCTGCCTGCAATCCACAAAGCAGCAAAAGGCTCCAGGCAGTATCTGTGTCATGGTCATTTCCATAAGAAAACAAAATAAGGGGGGAAAAAAAAAGCAGTCCAGGAGGCAGGCATTTGTACTCAGATAAGGCTCCAGACAGTGTGAGGAGGAAGCTTGAAAACACAAATAAAAAAGAGGAAACCAGAGGCAGTTCAGGATGTAGTTTCTACACATCTTGAGTAGGGGTTAAGAATAGCAAAATACTCAGAGTGCCACTCTTCTACTCCTAGGACAAAACACAACATCGTGAGCAAATCTGGAGGAACAAAATATATCAAATATCGATCTTCCTAGCCATAGTAAGAGATTAGTTGCAGTCATCTTGCTGTAAGTTTACACAAGTTGTGTGTGTGTTTGACTGTGTCTAAAAATATGAAACTTCGTAGATGTCTAGAATTTGCTATTTTGCAGATAAGGTATGCTGCCTTTGGGACTCAGAGAAAGAGGAAGAGTGAGCAAACACTGGGACATGTTAGCTCCATTTCCAGAAAACAGAAGACTGATTGAGGTGATAACACTGGAATCCAGGGCCGAATCATGAAAGGAGACAAAGTTGCAATAGCTGCACAAGAGCCATCTCCTGCACCTATATGTTCAGCTTTGGGATGGGGAAAAGAAACAGCCATCATAAAAAGAGTCAGGGAGCCTGGGAACGAACTTACAGGCATTAGAAGTACAAGTAGCTTGTTTCCACAGAAAGAATTGCTATGAAAAAATCTGAAATATTTTAAATGGAAACAGGCCATTTCATCATCAGTCTCAACAATATTAAATTCCTCCATGCCTGTATTCACTTAGAAGCTTAAGGGTATGTATTTAGAGTACAACTTTTCACTCTGTATGTTTAAACAACAGAAGGGAGTCACAGCTTCAAGAAACTTGGTGTATAACATTGGCCTTAGTGGGGGTAGTTTGAATATTCCTTGGCCTTTCCTTGGCGTTTAGTCCAAGTGTGCAGGCTTTTGTCACCACTGAGCAGCTGGCAGCCCTGAGAAAAGGAACAGCAGAGTTACCCACCCCTCCACCCCCAGAATCTCTGAAAAAGATGATAAACTGTGAAGGTCTCCAGAAAGACAGTGAACATGTTAAATGGCTGGGAGCAGAGGCAGCAGAATTCCCTACAAAGGGACCTTGATTCAAGAGATTAGGACAACGCTGTTTTCTGAAAAGAGAGGCAGAGAAGAGGGTCCAGGCATTAAAAAAAGACAAATGAGCAATAAAAGCATTAATGGTGCCAGAATTTTTTTTTTTTCTGTCAACAGCTTTCAGCTCCTTGGCCCACTCATCGCACATGGCAATCACCTCACACTTGACAGTTTTTACAACACAGTAGGCCAAGTCCTCCCCACATCTCCGGGTTCCTCTGCAATAGCTGAAGTTCGAACACTTAATTTAGATTCCCAAAACACTTCCATTGTGTAGAGCAAACCTCTCAGATGACTCCAGAGGAAACAAGCAAGCAATGAGCTACACAATATTTGTCTGAGTGCACTGTGCACTTTTTTTAAAGACTACAATCCTTGGAAAAAGAACAAAACCTGCTTTTGGTATTTAGGTAAAAAAAAAATGAGATTACCTTTAGCTTAATCTTGCTGCAAACAAGTATTACTCTTTAACCTTAAACTTATGAAATGCATTATCTATTAAAATGACTTAAGTTCCTTTCCTTCATCTTAATTCCTGTCTTGGTTTAAGTATTTGTAACCCTCTTCTCAGAGAAGGTCACTATGCTGTCTTTATACCAATATTCACAGACATTGGCACCCAAAACCTGCGTGTCACCTGTAAGGCAACACTTTGAGAGCAGCTCAGCTGGTTAGAGCATGGTGTTACTAAAGCCAAGGTTGTGGGCTTGATCCTTGCATGGGCCATTCACTTTATACTGGACTTGGTGATCCTCATGGCGCCCCTTCCAACTCAGAATATCCTGTGTGATTCTTCTTCCACCTTTTTCGCTGTATTTAATCTTTACCTTTTTTTTAACCATCAGTAAACATGACTGGCACCTCTACCATTCAGCTCAAATACAAATCCTTTAATTTCTTTGCTGCTTCTTGCTTCAGATCATGTCTCTACTGCCAGTTCCTCTTCCACTTTAATGCAATTTCCTCAGAAATCCTGATGCTGTTTTGTTTTGAAGTGCCACAGACAACTATCTAGCTACTTTGTAACTCAGCTACTACCCCGTCATTATCTCTGTTGGCAGCTTTGTTCTCAATTCATGTTAAGATTTGGTAGCGTTTGCCCATCTCTGTTCATAATTTTTGTTATATAGGGATCATAGTGCTCAGGCTACATCTGCAGAGCAACCTGCATTACTTTAAAAGGTCATTACTTTAAAATAAATGCTTTGTAAATGTCTGAATTCAGCCTGGCTACCCACTCACCCTCTGTTAAGTGATTTGGTCTTTAATAAGTGAGCATCTGCAGAGGCAAACCACTGGCAGGACACTGATGCATTGCCCATCAAACGTCACTCAGTCAACAGCAGAAGAGAATCTGACTGTCCATCCAGAGGGACTATCTGAAGATAGTGGCAAAAAGGGAGAAATCTTAAAACACCCAAAACATCTCTAATTTGCATATATTTGTTAACCATAGTCATAAATAAACCCATGATAATTCACCCACCTGCTTTCCTCTGTTCTAGAAGCCTAAAATGTTCTCCCTTCTAAGAAAGCCTCAAATGTAAGCTTTGCTTTGGGAAATAATTAAACGCCAGGTTGTGCCAGAATATTTACTATCCTTTATCAAAATCTTGACAGCTGTAAAAACCTGCTGCCATCTCTACATCCCACCTCACTTCACTCTGTGCCTGTGCTGAGTTTACACATGTCCACGAGCACCATGAAGAGCTATCTATAGAGATGTGAGCTCTTGGATATTTTCAGATGTGGTTTTGGATTCTCACTATGAGATTTTTCTCCCTATGAGTTTATGTACATTTCACAAAACTTCATGCATTTCAGTGTGGCCATCCTTATTTAGTCATTGAGAGATTTCCTATTCTTTAATTTTGCTCTTCAATAGAGTGACATAAATGCAGAGAAAAAGGAGACTTCAAAGAAGTCCTGAACTTTAGAAAATAATATATCTTAAGCTTACTGGTGATTGACATTTATTACTTCCACAGGTTCTAGTACTTTTGTTTTATATAAAGTCATCATCCTTTTTCAATTCTCTTTGAATTAGCTGAAAAAAAATCATATGTTAAAAAAACCCCAAGTTTTAAAGTTTCTAGTACTTGTATCGATTTATAAATTTGAAGGAAAAGGTTGTTTGATCAGTTCCAGTTGTGTCAAGCTTCATGTTAAATTCTAAGTTGAGAGACTTAGTTTATGAAATAGAGAATTTGTGCATGTATTTATAAAGAGAGATTGGTTTGAGCTCAAGAGATTCATATATATTGACAGCATGATATAAATGGCTTTTCAATCCTTCTAAATCCCTTACTGTACTTCCCTTTTTCCACCATAAGTTATTAACTTCAACACTGTATTCTACACACAGATCTGCCTCCTTACTAAATATACCAAAACCATTTCAAAGCACATTTTCTCCTAGTGGTGTTCTATATACCAAAATGTATGCTTTAATCATTCAGCATGCAGGAAGCATCCTTCATCCACTTTTCCCATGGACATATCTCCAACTTGGCATCCAGTTTAAACTGTCATTTTTATTGTCAGTATTTTCCCCATATAATCTTAACCGTGTCTTCACCTACTTGAATGTGTAAGCATATTCCTGTCCAACAGTCTTGGTTCTAGAAATAGCCTTTCTACATCTCTCAGCATCATCAGATGGCTGAGTCTTTTCAAGTTGAAAGCATTTTTTTCTGAAGTTAAATGTCTCTGTTTCTCTCATTCTGTCGTTAAATCATTAACTCTTCAAACCTTCAACCTAACAGCAGCAATAAAATAAATTTATTAACTCATTTATCCACTTAATAATCTATTTTCTACAATAGTTATTTCAGTATTTTTCAGCATTATTTAGTACGTATGAAATAGCTATGCCAGTATTTCCACCAAGCAACTTTTGGAAAAAAAGAAAGATAGAAAGGGGACCAAATACTGTGAATGAGTATGCTGAAGGAAAGATTTAGGTCTGAAAAAATATTCCCAACTGAAAAGACTCAAAGACCTAGCTAAATATGCTTGCCTATCTTTTTAAGGAACTCCTGCATGTAAGTTTCTTTTCCAAGGAAACTGCACAACACACTTTATGGCAAGAGTACTATGGCAACAACAATGCACATTATCTGGCCCTGTTAAAACGTTTGTGTAGTGACAATTCCCCCCTACTCCTCTCTTGTTTTTTTTCTCTTAAGAACACAATAAATGGGTTTGCTGGAGCAGACACAGCAGCATGCCAAACCTCTCCATCCCCTCACTGGGAAATGAGTGCAAGTGAGTGAGTGAATGTGACTGTAGGAGAAAATAATTGAAAGTACTGTGTAACTATCTCTTAACAGCTTGCTTATATTAATAGTATCCTCATTTCTGCTAAATAAAGGAGAAATTCCTCTAATATTGATGGGGAGATGCTCCCTGACTTGATGCCCTACCAGGAAAATGTACTGCATAATGATCCTTGACTGGCTTTTGTTAGCTATGTAGAGAATGCACACAAAAGTTTCCTAGCTCAGAACAGCTGAAAATTTGAGTTTCAACAGTGACAAAGCCTATAGGAAAATGTATATGCTGAAGGACCATTAATAAGATATATACATATATGTCCTTATATATATACATATATCAGTCATTAACACCCAACATTTCCCCAAATCCTCAGATTTCTTATGGACTTCTCTGCCTCGTGTAACACCAACTATTACACATTGAGCAGGTGGTGAGATTTCCCAGCCATAAAAGGCGAGTCACACTCTCCTCCACCAAAAACCAATTTAAGCAGGCTGAGAAAAATTGAACAGCCCTGGAAAGCAGAGAGGTCACCTCCTCCCTGGAGCCACTGAACAGTGCCACAGTAACTGGCACATGCCTCCCCATCGTAAGAAAACAGACTTTAAGACAGCTTGGCTTAAATACAGGCAAAATTAAATACTTAACATCAGAACAATGGGGGTCTCTGTGGTGGGGAAAAATGTTTTTTCCTCTGAGTGCTGACAGATTAGCCCTGGTCTATTCTGCTTCTCTTTTGCTCCGAGTGCTTTTCATTATTATTATGTTTTTATATGTTGTTCCAATGAACAGTCTGGAATCCAGGGAAAAGCATTACCTACTGCTGTGACACAGGCCTGCCTAGCAGTATGAAATAGGAAAATGCATTTTCCCAAAGTAACCTTGCACTTAAAATTATCGAGCTCCTAGAATTTCATGAGGGGAGGCGGGGCTGGGTGGGCTGCATGAGTGTGTACAAACACAAATGCTGCCAACCTCAAGCTGTTAGTCTTTTCTTGCATAGTTCCCATTCCGATGCTTCAGGTCTTTTTTTTTTCTTACATTTTTTAATGTTTCACTTTCCTTTGCTCCCTTCCCCCATCTATTGGTTGCTCTTTAAGTGCTCCTTTCTCTCATTTTCTAGTAGTCCTTTTCTCCTTTTTTTTTTTTTTTTTTTTTTTTTTTTTTTTTTTTTTTTTTTTGGTTTTTTTTCACTTAGTTTTTTTTNNTTAAAATCAGGCTTTTTCACCTGAGGTTTTAATCTGTTTCTTTTCTCCGGAGAGGATTTTGTGCATCTTCCATTTGTTTGTTACAATTGGTGTGCTTTTATGCCTAAGAAACCGAAGGAAATGCTGCTAAACCAGGTTTAAAGTATGAAGACATGTTTTACTTTAGAAAAACAGCAATAACATTCCTTTAAATTGTTTCCAGACTTAGTCTATAAGTCTAAGTTAAATACAACAGTATATACAGTGTACCACTGTTAAATAATTTATGTAGCAGCCTGTCATCTCTGCTCTAAATGACTGCCAATAACTGAGATCTGGCAAACATCCTGCAGATATTTAATACACTTATATTTTGAAACATAATAATTGTAACAGGAATGGACAAGCTGAAGTTCTACTGCATAATGCATTCATTTATGAAGTGTTGTTTCCCTGCATTTCTTATATAGCAAGACTTCTAACAAAAAATAATTTAATAGCTCTTTTGATGAAATTATTTATTCACCACATGCTGAAAGATGGCATTTATGGTCTTTAGTTTTTAGAATATTTGTTAACATTCTAATAGCTGTACTTATTTAAGCTACAGAACGTTGTTCATATCCTCACTAGTAACAAATTCTTTACTTGAAGGAGACAATTGTCTCTATTGATTTTTCCCCTCCTTTTTTTCCTCATTCTTTTTTTCCATCCTATTGTATGAATCCAAAAGTTCTGCAGATTGACCGTATTTCTGTCTTAATCACTATGGTACAGGAATAACAGAATGCAGGAATATAATGCTTACATTCAAATTATTTATTTAAACCCACATCTGTACGAGTCTCCCAATAAATGATAACTCTGCTAGGATTTTTCCAGGTAATTTTTATCTTTCTAGTGGAATTTGGATATTTATGGTCCATCCCTTAAGTTTGATTTAATAAAGACAACTGAACCCTACCACTAACTTATAGGGGGAAGGACAAGTCCCCTCATCAGTAATTAGTACCACCTCTCCAGAGCCACTCAGTTCTGCTCACTATTCCTTGTTTTACCTTCTATTTCTCATTTCATCATCCCTTTCCAGGTATTCTGTACCCTTAGCACCCCCATGAATCCATCAGCCAAGCTACTCTTGAACAAAGCATCTTCCTTGAGCCCTTTCCTCAATTACCCTTTTAAAAAGGAAATCTATAACCCTACCTTACCCTCTAAGAAATTGTTACATGGCTGTAAAAATATAAAGGCAAGGATAAGACAAGCAACAAAAGTCCTGCAACATCAAATCCTAATTGGTTCGGCCAACCAGCTTAATGCCTTCCCTCAGGAACTGCTGCC
>VWZG01004059.1:8220-20239 GCA_013396735.1 Grallaria varia | reverse complement strand
TTCAAGAAGTGTTTGGATGATACTCTCAGGTAGGCGGTGTGATTCTTGGGGATGGTCCTGTGCAGGCCTAAGGGTTAGGCATGATAATCCTTATGGGTCCCTTCCAACTTTGCATATTCTGTGATTCTGTAATGTAGGTTTAATGTAAATGTAATGCAGATATAGACTTTTCAATGGAACAAGTATGAATTATGCATGCTGAAAAAGATTATATTTTTCTGTGGTCACTTGTAAGTGATTGTATATGTCAGTGACTCAGTCCATTCCACTACATGTTAGAAAGGCTTACTGATTGCTATACAACTGGTGACAATGTAAGACTTACTAACACTGATAAGCATACACATTTACTAAGAGAAAAAATTATATATACTCCAATAATAAATATTTGCCTAGAAGTAGAAACAGCTTACAAATTCATATGTTACATAAAATTAAATTTAAAGTCTCTCATTTTGAGCCTTCAGACACTTGCTTAGCCTTTTAACTTCTGCTAGCCTCTACCCTTATTCCTGTTTGCTGTGGATTTACAGCCCACTTTATAAAACATTATGTGTGTTTTCGTCACTCTTGTGAGGATAATTTCTAATGAAATTCAGTGTCAGTATTTCTGCCAAAACTCCCACACTGTATAAGCGATACAACTATGACTTACTATAAAAAATTTAATGCTGCACAGTAAGCCATAGATCTAAGATTAAACAGTAGACTCATTTGGGTTAAAAAAGATGTCTCAGAAGCCATCTGGTCAACCTGCCTTCCTCCTAAGCACAGTGATTGATTCCAGTGCAGTTTACAGCAAAAATTAATTCACTCTTCCTTTCTTTGTAAAAAACAGCAGCTAGTGGTTGACAACTTTAAATTGAGTACTAGCATGTACAGAGAAGTCTGTTAATACACCTCTCTCAAAGTTATAGCTAGGATGCAGAACTGACAGTAAGCAGTCCGCAATAAAACACAGCATTGAGTTAAACACTAAGGTCACTGTGGTCCCATAAACTGTTGAATCCTCTCCTTTTGGGAGTGCAGTATATGAGAAGACTACACAGCTCTGTAGACAAGCTGTCTGCCAGGGGCTGTGACCAACATTTGCCTTAGCTATCCATCCCATTAACAAACCAATGGACAATCTGTTCTTAGCCAGCCAAGCTTTTCCAGATTGCTGGCAGGAACCTCCATCACGAGATCTAATTTATCTGAAACTTGTAGCTCTTTCTTAAGAATTTTAAATTAATGGAATTAGTAATTTTGCTGCTACTGGTATTCAAACAACTGCCACAATTGCTGCCAGATAACAAGCTCTAGGTAAAAACACTTCTTTCTTTACATGGTCATATATAACATTATAAAGTAATAAAAACTATAAAGAGTAAGTCATATGTAAGAGGTACCAACTCCTGCAAAAAACTACACCTACATCAATACTGTATCTGCAAGCAAGATAAAAATCAGATTAAAGATGAATAAATTCATCTCAAAAATTTCATTATTTTGTCAAAATAAAAAATAAATTCTACTGGAGTGTTTTGTGCAATAAGACTTCTATTTAATGCCACTACAAAAAATAGGAAAATTCCACATCAATTTATTACTTAAACTCAATTGACCAGAAAGAAAGCTAGGAATATTGCAGTACTCCTGCAAGAAGGCTAAAATTACTGCTGCATGTATATTTGACATTCAACTGGCAATCAAGAGAAACCAACAAGTGTTAACAAAACAATAAACAAAAAACAAAACAAACAAACAAACAAACAAACAAACCAAAAAACCTAAAAGATGTTAAAATCCAGCTATTATAACCAGAGATTACATAAAATATCTGAGCCAATATTAACAATGGGCTGTGACTACAGGACTCCTGGACACCTACAAGTCCTCAGGCACAAAAGTATTTCCTGAGTATATGCACATGTGGCCCAGACTACAGAATAATCACCATCACTCCACAGGCTTTCTTTTCCTAGTCATATGGAAATTGAAGTATTCTGTCTAGGTAGGGAATATTTAGGACCTTAAGAAGACATGAACTATACCCTATATATACTGTAGTTTGAACAGGGATTTAAATGCCTTCCTGCAGAGTGACAACTTTTTTCTGATCCAAGGAGTGGAAACGAGTATCTCAGGTAGCACAGGTCTCCACCTAGTGCAACCTCACAGATCCAGACCTATGACCACATGTTTATGCATTTTGTTTCATGACTATCACATCAAAACAGGCTGTGGAGCAAGAATCGACACAGTTCTCCCAGCTGACTGCCCAGTCTACATCCCAAAAAGTAAAACTTCGGTTTTCCAATCAGTGACACTTAGCAGGCTTTTTACTGTAAAATTCCATCATCTAAGAGGAGAAGCACACTTCTAACTCAGGACAATGTACTATCTATTGCCAGAACTAAGAAGTAGAAGAGATGGCTTCCAGTCTCAGAAATTCAGAAGGGATTCAAAATTCACACTTAATATACTCTGGATAGGAGTTCTCACTCTGCATGTAAAGGAATGAGTACTTGAGAAGGTATTTTTCCCTCCCTCAAAAGTGCACCATGCCTCAGTTATGAGTTAGGTTCACTGTACAAACAACTCCAGTGTGGAACAAGTGCTTCAGATTAGGTAAGAGGAAAAGAGCTTAGCTTCCCAGTGTGTCCCTTTGCTCTAATTACAGCTGCTTCTCTCACATTTTTTCCATAACACACTTCTGAACTGGTTGCTTTTAAAGGTTTTGTGGGCCATGTGCGAGAGAAAGGTGCGGAGTGTAAGATCTGTGCATGTGCAACTGGCTTACATATATAAATAAATCATAAACACTTTCAACAAAAGGATATACATGCACATTGTCACCAACCAAGAAAACATCTGCCTCTGTAAGTATGATTTTCTCCCTCCACTGATTAATAAGAAAACCACCCCATTCACAAAAACAAGTTCTTTGTTCTCTCCAAACAAGTTTGGCTGTGTAGCAACTTTCAATCCAGCCCTCAACAGTAACCGACAACGAACAATACCTTCTTTGATTGCCTCTGCCAGTTCTCCATGAAAAGCTATTATTTCCAATAGTGATCCTTCAACACCTCTAGCACAGACATTCAGTCCTTCTGATAATTACAGTTCATCACTGGCAATACACATTTCCTTGATAGCTAGCCAGCCTTTGAGATCAATTTGGATCAAAACCAGCAACACAAATACCTTTCCCAGGGCACCTATTCTGACACACGAGTACTGTAGAAGCAAGAGATTCAGTTGCAAGATAGGTCCATATTGCTGAGAAGTTGCCATATTACTGAGTTGCTCTGTGCCACACAGCTACAATTCTACCAAGGCAGCTGTGCATAACCCGAGATTATCTCAGAACCGCAAACACTCATTTGTTTTATATTTGTTTAATTGATGTACTTAGTCTAAGATTTCACTTAGAATTTCCAAAATATTGATGTAAAGGCTTATTACTGATGCTTCAACCCGCCTTTAAGCCTCTGTCTTTAACATGAATATTTTGTTATTGGCTAACTTCATATCACACCAGTCAATTGCTCCCAGTACAGACAGAGCTTTTAAGCACGTAACTTACTGCAGCCGCTCTTACTAAAAGAACTTGTAGCAGTGGAGTGAGGCACTGGTCCTGGTAGACCAACAGCATCAGTAAGAAATTGCAGATATTTATACCCCCTGGCAATAAAGTTATGCCAGAAGATGTTAATCAGTCATGCACAGCTTGAAGTATTCTGAAATGTCAAAGCTGGCAGTAGAGATAATAGAAGTTATTTCAAGCAAATATTTGAGTCTCTGTTGATAGAATATTTGCAACAAGTCAGAGCCTTGAGTGTAAGATTATTATAAAAGAATAAGCTGACTTTCCGGTTTAAAGCATAAGGGGAAGTGAAAGGATATCTGGTAATGAACATCACAGGAAAAAAAATCTTGTTACAGAAGATTTTGCATCTTTACTCATTTTAACACCCATCATGGTTTGCTATTTGTCAGATGTCCCTCTCCCTTCTCAGTGCACACATCATGTATACTTTTCACTTTCCCATTCTCATTCCCAAACACAGACAGGTATGGGTAGTCTAACACACTTATCACTAATAGGGAAGAATAAACAGCTTAACCTTATGTGAACAACTCTTGCTAATACAGAAAATTTCACATTTAGATAAGCAGTATCAATGTAATACAATGCCTAGAAGAGTAATATAGAGCCTACTAGAGGAAATTACATGTCATTTATTTAGTCCCACTTCATAGCTACAAAAAGAGCCTTCTTTTGATAATTTATCTTTGATTTCAAACTGTTGATGGATGCCTAACTACAAAAACAATACTTCCAAGATGGGAAAAAACCCCACCACAAAAACTTGTCACATTTACTCTGTAACCATATAAAATGGACGGAGCAGTATAAATGTTCAGGAAGGATCAAACAGCCTCAGAAAAGTTCAGGCTGAAAGTGATCTCCAGAGGGCAGCTAGTCTAACCTTCTGCTCTATTCAGTGCAACTATCAAAGTATGATTACCTCTCTTAGAGCAATTTCCAACTAAGTTTTATAAATGTCTGAGGGCGCAGACTCAACTGCCTCTCTGGGCAACCTCTTGCAATGCTAAGCATTCTTGCTGAGATTTTTTTTTTTCCTTGTGCAAATTGAAATTTCCTTGAATGCAAGTTACAACCGTTGTCTGTCACAGAATACCTCTAAGGCATGTCTGGCTTCATCTTCTCTCTGCAGACCCTTAGGCATCAGAAAACTGCAGCTGCATCCTTCATTTACTTTTCCTTATCTATTTGCAACTCTGTTCCTTCTGCCTCACCCCAAATGTCATGTATCCAGCTCCCTAGACATGTCAGTCATCTCTGCCATTTCTTTTCACTTTGTCAGTATCTCATTTCTACATGAAAAATATTCCTACAAATGTACGCTCATTCTGGTTTATTACCTGCAAGAAAACTAATTTCTGACTACAATATTAGAAACACAGTCAGCTCATGCTGAGGTCAAAAGACTGAGATGTGCTCTATCCCGTCAAGAAATGGAGCTGATGGTGAAGCAGGAACAAGAGAATGTCATCTTTCACAAAAGCTAGTTTTCCATTCTCCACTGAAAACTAAGTCATCACTATGTGCCTAAGTTTTGTGAAACCCTTCTACTTCGCCAGCTTCTCCTTTCATTGACGAAGATGCATTAGGATTGTTTCATACAGTTCTTTAAAGTGTTAATCATAGAACAAGAACACTTACACAAATCATTTCAATTTAGTGTCAGACACATTTGGAAGTTCAAGACTTACTACTAAACAAAACGGGGAAAAACTCTTTAAAACATTCCAGCATTTGAAAACAGAAAATTAAGTAGAACCATTGAATGTAGTGGGGAATTAAGGAACTATGAAGATGGAAAGAAATAGATTGTTGTTGTTATTATTATTATTATTATTATTATATAGGTTGTAATTATTATATTGTTGAAGTAGAAAAACTACCTGAAGAGTTCTACTTTCAAATACAAATGAATATTAAGAAGCCATTTCTATTCCTCAGTGCACAGTTCCCTCTTCCAGCAAGTAAAATTGCAGCCTCAGCATGCCACTTCGAAGTCCACCATAAGGTACTGTTACAAGAATAGTCAGATATGCTTTTGCTGTTTGGTTGGGGTTTTTTTAACTACTATCTGCTTATCTTAATAATATATTTGCTGTTTTAGAACTTTTCAGTGTGATTTGTGCATTACCTGTAACAACACCACAGTACTGATTCTGAGAAGCTGGCTTTTCAGTAACTTTCTCCTCTATGGACCTTTTTCGTCTGTACACCCTGTGCGCATGACCTGTCACAGCCAAAGTGCGATTGAGTGGCTCAATAAATATGAAGTCCTCATTAATCTGTATAAATCCCATCTGCAAAGGAAAACAAAAGGAACACATCAGAGAAGAATTTATTAAGTTGTGTAGAAGAAGAAAGCCCACAAAACTCCATTTAAGAATGGAGTTACTTTGTTTTAGTAACCTTTTGAGCAAAGTGACTACCTTTGTATTTTACAAGCTTTCTACTTAAATGAACTAGAATAAATTTCATTTATTTCAACTAAATCTGGGTGGGTGACTACATGCCAGTTGCATATGCACAGTAAAAGATAGGGAATGTTTAAAGTTTGCTTTAGAAGACCCAATTGGTCATTTAAGTATGTACAGCATTTACAGAAAAGTCTATACACTGGTTTTATTATTGAACATATTGTCACATTTTGAGATAACTACATTTAATGAAACAACAGGAACAATCTAAAGCATAAGAATATATTCTGAATAAATGAAAAGACATCTTGTGGCACTCTTTTTACGCTTATTCAAATTTGAAACAAAACAAAGCATTAAAAAAGGCAGCAATACCTCCTTTGTCGCCAGCAGTTACACTAGAAAAAATTTTAATACAGCCATTCAGTTGTTTAGCTCCTCCCCTATCCCAAAATATTTATACACATAAACATACATGAAAAGTTAACAAGCCAGATGCATATCTAATATTACAAGAGTGTGGCCAATGTTAAAAAAATATTATAAAACGTATTTATATAAATACCATACAAATCTAACTCAGTTCACGTTGTTAAGCTGCCAACACACACAAGTTCCTATCAAGAGTAAAGCTGCAGACAGAACGGTTTTGTGGGGATTTTCTCCCCACATCAGCAAGACTGACAGTTAACGTCCTCATTCCCTAAACTGAAAAAAATCTATAATAAAGTTTTGCTACAGAAAGAAAACTACGAAGAGATGCAAAGACTTATTCTATATTTTTCTATATAGCATCCATGGAGAGAAATTGAAAATAATTTTGTTTCTTCTGGAATTATATAGGTGCCATTATCACACTGAATATCCTGCCTGACACATGAATAAACCATCCAAAAATACTCTGACTGAAGCAAGAAAACAAAATGAAATTTTATATGTGGTACAAAACACAATTTCCTTCAAACATAATCAGGCATTAGTTTAAAAAGAAAAAATTCAACGAAACTTTTCTGCACAACCACATGAAATAAATGTGAACACATGTATTTAATTTTTCAATCAGCTACTCTAGTTTCAAAATCCTCAACAAATATTGAAAGGTCATCATTAACATTGTACACAAACATAAAAGTACGTGGATTTTTGGCTGTTCCTTGTCCTTTTTGCACTTGCTTTTGAGGTTCAGTTCATCATGACCTTTAAATGTTACACATTAGAAGATTAGCTAGTTATGTATCACTGGTACTTTCTGTACACCAATAAGATAACACTTCTATGTATCTTGAAAAATGCTGGGTTTAGATAACTTTTCTAATATAATTTATGTGAAATTAATTTTTATTTAAAAGAATAATTCTCAAATACTAGTAAAATTAATAGACTATTTTTCACTTGATTTTTATGTCTAATGCTGAATTCCCCTCAGGCATAGATTTTTTTTTTTTTTTTAAGAATTATTTAGCCCATGAAAGATGCTGATAAACTCTGGCTATAGAACAGGAATAGCAGCCCATTAGGTGGTGCTGCAAGTTTTCCCTGTCCACCACTGAAAAAGAAGGCCTTAGCTGCCCATGAACAAAGACTTAATCATAGAACATTTCCCATATTTCTTCTGTCTTCATTCTCTTTACTGCAAATTGAAACCAGGAGCTTAAAATGATGTTCTTTAAATTGCCAGCTAGACATAATGTAAAGGTTTGCTATGATCGCTGACATTTAATGTTTTCTTTCAGCTCTTTGCATAAGGTGAAGTTTAATTCAATGGTAGAAAAACCCAAAAATTACTGCCAGTGTCCTGAGTCAGAGGTTAAAGAAATGAAAAGTGATGCAAAGTTTTATGTATGCAAACAGGTAATTATCAGACAAATCTGGATAACCAAATAATCTGTTACCATTTTGTCGGGGGCTGTGAATGAAGCACCTACAAGAAGTGGAAAAAAGAGAACAACACACGAGAAGAAGCCTGTGAAACGCCCAAGGAACGCGTTTATACCACCTTTATATGAGTGCTGGGGTTCCTTTGCTATTGAGTTAAGAGTCTGTGGTTGTAAAATTATGTTTTACCCATTTTTAAGAAAAATTGCATGGTTCTGTACCCCTTGCTATCCCTTTTCCCTGACTGGTTCCCTGCTGCTGCATTGCAGTGTTACCTTAGTTGGTTATCCCATATATGGCTAAGCCCTCCTACCCTTGGTTGAACCATCCCCTTTTTTGCCCTTATATGTCCCTTTTTTGCATCCTCCGCCCAAGTTCCGCCTCCCTTCCAGCACCTTCTCCCCAGACCCTATATAAGCTGGTATAATACTTCAATAAGGGTCCACTTTTTGCTACCTCAACACTGTGGGTGAACCCTTTCTTCCTCCCGGGCCGCGTCACCATTTTGACTGCTTTTCAAACATTTTTTTCGACAATTTCACAGGTAGAAATTGGAAGATAAAACTGTATCGTTGCCAACCATGCCCCTATTTTTCCACAATCACTACAAGTGGAGTTAAGAAGCTCTTCTACACCAGAAGCAAACACAGAAAGCAGAGAAAACAACAGCCATGCATTAAAGCAGCACAGTTTCAATGTTTTCAGATACTGAATGCCAGGGCAAATTAGAACCTTCAGACAATTCAAATGGCAAAAATTTCATGCCATGAAAATGCACAGCAAAATAAACATTAAACAAATGTAAAAATAAAACTCTAATATGTATCTGGGGTAGAACTGTGAATTCTGAGGAACTAACCCATCTTCCACCAGTTTCATTTGAAAAACTATCACTGGTCACAGCTGCAATTGAAAAGCCTACCAGAATGCTGGACTTATCTCGTGCAAATGTAACATAACACACCATTATTTACCCTGCATTTTCAAGTTTTTTACCTGAAAAAAAAAATAAATAAGCAAACTTAAATGTAGCACACACATCTCAGTAGACTTCATGCACAGCACAGTCTCATTTGGCAAAAAATGCCTCAGATTTTCTAAGTAAGGATGAACTGGGTACTTGCTCTGCATTTTATTTACTTTATGCAGTAAAGAGAGACCTTAAGTATCGAGTGAACTTCATCAAATGCTGGGTAAATAAAACTTGACCTGCAAGAAAATTGATTTATTGCCAAATTAAAATAGGAATCAAAGAGAATCGAAAACCTCTTCCCCCGGCACCCTGAGTGGCACAGGGTGGGTGGAGAACAGGTGGTATGGTCAGCATGTTAGTTTCTTACTGCTGCCCCCTCATCTTCATATTTTGTCCTCTCTCCCTCTCCACAAACTGCTGACCTTCAGAACAAGCCTGCTCCAGTACAGGTGCTTCACAGCCTGCAGAGTCCTTCAGGGCATGCCCACCGGCTCTGGCATTGGGTCTTCCATGGGGAGAACCCCCTGGAGGACATGCAGTGAGTGTATCTGCTATAGCACCTGGAGCACCACCTCTTCCTCCTTCTCCTCTACCCTTGGTTTATGCAGGGAAGTTTCTCTCACTTTTTTCCTCCTTCCTTACAGTACCAGGTGACATCTTATCCTTTCCTCAGAAACATTGCTATCTTAGCTGCAGAGCTCAGCTGTGCCTCTTGGCGGATCCACTGGGGTCTGCTGGTACTGGCAGTCCCTGCTGTCATCCCACCAAGGCCATCCGTACAGAGCTACCGCTATGGCTATCAGCTGCATGCTCACATGAACACAGGCATGCCTTGTAATGATGTGTTCCCTTGAGCAGCAGGGTCAAAATTTCCTAATTCTCATCTGAAGTAAACTCCCACTGTGTTACACCTTTCCTGCTCTTTTGGCCTTTAATCAGTTCAACAGGCATCTTAAACCAAATTTCAGTAATAAACGGATGCAGAATTGCTGTGTTAAGAACCAAATAAAAATTTCCCTGCAATCAACTCAACATTGTCTTGTGAAGAAAATACATAAAAGGACATGTTGTACAAGACTGTACTTCTTTATGCTCTCACTATACTGCTCAAGGCAAGTATCAGTATGAAAAAAATGCATTCATATCAGATGCAGGAAATGTACATATCATTCACTATACATATGACAAGCATCAGCACCAAAACACTAATGTCATTTGCAGTATAAAAATGAAAGGTTCCCTTCAATATACCATGCAAAAAACAAAATCTTGTTTACAAGTTCAGTATTTATATGTTTCAAAACATAATGTGGTAATGGACTTTGTATTATTTGTCAAATGTCCCAGAACTGAAGATTTATTCCTGAGTAGAGAGGTATAATCTTTAATTTGTATATCAATATCCCCCTCTAAAGATTATTTTCCTCCATGATTTTAAAAGTCCAGATTAAATTTCGTATCATGATACTAACAGTGCTATCAGAACCTGACTTGAGATGAAACACAACAAAAATAAGTCTCCAGCTCTTAGTAATGCAAATAAAAAAGCAAGCTCAAACAACTTTTCAAACTGTGTAAATTAACAGTGCAAAAACTTCACACGCTCTTGTTATTCAAACACACTACTGCTCTCCATCTTTAAGAACCTTCATTGCCAAAGGCTGAAAAAACATCCTAAGTGCCAGCAACTTCTCTCTTCAATTTCATGTAGTGCACATCTATTTCATGGCTGTGCATATCATATATGTCATGCTTCTCTTAGAGGTTTTCTCTACCTGCCTGCTCACTTCACTGTGCTGTACACTTAGAAGCCAACAAAGCAGGGAGAAAGCCAGTATTACCACTGCTGACTGGCTTTCAGCTGCTGACACAGCATTCAATCCAATCTTTTCTAGGATGTTTTTAACGGTAGGGCTGCACCTTAAGAAAGTACACATACATGCACAATGCTATACCTTATAGCATACATAGAGGAAAAACATTCAGACTCTTATGCAGAGACCACTGGGTTAAAAAGCATGCATTCAGGTAGTACCACCCGAATTTGAGGTCTTTAGAAACAATTTTTCCATAGCTTTTAAATCCTTTCAAACTCCCCTACTTCCAGACTGCTTTAAGACACAGTCCTCTGAATCCTCAGGGAAATTGTTCTCTATGGGATGGGTATGCATATTGTGACACATTTCAACAAATGCTATCATTCAAATAACCTTATTCAACTGAGCAAGAATCTCTCAAGATGACAGTGGAGAGTGAAGTGTAAGCTGAGCACAAAAAGGGTACAAGTCCAAGGGAATCAGAATTGTTGAAAAGAAAATGAAGCAAAGGAGGCCAACGAATACAGAATCTATAGGTATTAGGTCCATTCACAGGGTCTGTGATTGTTACCCCTCAAGCTGCCATTTGCCCCTTAATCCACTGTCAGCCAAACCCTGAGATGTATGGCATTTCCTCCATATTCCAAATTTCCTGTTTCCTAGCCAGAAATACAATATTTCCTTTTTTAATCCTAGGTCTCCCTCTATAAACATGTTATTTAAAATTACTGCTTACTGAGTACAAGGGCTGGTTAAATCGCCAATATTCTAATAATTACTATTATTTTTAAATTGTCTTCACAATGCATAGTCTACCTAAGTAGTAACCTCAAACAATCATTGCCTACCATCACAATAAAAATAATATAACTCTATGTGCAATGAATTATTTTGGAACACAAGTTTGAGATCTATTGTAAGACATTACCAGTTATTTAACTCATTATCCATTGATTTTAAAATCACTTTAAACTATATATAACTGTATACTCTGAAGATTACCAGTGAACATGATCCCATTTTAAGACATATCACATTTTATACAATGAATAGCAACTAGATATAGATAGAATTAATATCTCAATCCCTTTTCTTTTTTCATAAAAATACTTTGGAAATCTAATAATCCTACTACAGCTTTTCCCTATTCTTTCTGATTTATGCTTATAAATTAAAAATTCCAATTCAAAGTTAAATCATCTCTCTATTAGAAACCATGTATATTTTATTATATAAAGTCATAACTTTAAAGAAATAATCCAGGATAGCAAATACTGCAGCACTGCCAAAATGCAGCACCAACAGCAACACTAAGTTCTGCTCAAGCTTACAATTCTACTTTTTT
>VWZG01004056.1:1542-21715 GCA_013396735.1 Grallaria varia | reverse complement strand
CAAGGGGGTGTCAGTGGAGAAGATGAATATCCATAAAAACTGCAGATTTAGCTATCAATAATTTTAGTGTCATAAACTTAATTTGTGTTTTGAATCTGAGTTAGAAAATTCTGTGATTCTCAGACTGCATTTTGGATCCAAACTGCCATCTGGCCACGTCTCTGTTATATAATACTAGAAAAGATTGAACTAGTGTAAGTGAAGCAGGTGGTTAAAGGTGCCTGCTGACCAAACAGAAGTAGTGGGACTCAACCTGGATGGGTCAGCCTATCTGTTATAGATAATCTCCACTGCCATTGCTCACGTCAAGTGCTTTTGATGTTACTGTATGTCATTTATATTACATATATACATCTCATACATAGTATATATTTCAGCTTTCTTTGAAACCTTTACATAATACTGTTGAGATGTTGAAATATTTGGTTTATATTTTTTGTAGAGTTTATGTCATCCCCCTACTTGAAATTAATGTCATTGGAGGTATTTTACTTTAAATTAAATATGCGTCTTTTTGTAAAGATACAATATCCGATTTGTCTTCTAATTTATGAAAGTATAATGATTATTTTTATAAAGTTAATCAAGACTTTAATGGGACATCTATGTTCCTATTGAGTTATCTTGGTTTTTTTACTATAATGCATGTCTTCAACAAGATGATTATGCAGTGTAGCAATGAATTCACTAATTAAAATGTTATTACTGCATCTATAATGGGCAGGAATTCTAGCTTTGTAAGTTGCATTTTTAAGATTCTTTAAAATAGAAAAAAGTAACAAATTTTAAAAAGACACATCAATAGTTTCAGCAGGGTACTTAATCTATGGGCACTTTGTTTTACTTTCCCTCTGTTTTCAGCTGAGGATGTATATTTTCATGTATGCAAAATAAGCACAAGATGACTTCACTTAATACCTCTGCGACTTGATAATCTCTCTCTAACTTTTTTTGCATGCATGCTCATGCCAAGGACCAAGAAAAATTGTAAGGTTTGGGTTGAACAAGGCAATTTGTTATACATTTTCGGGCTTGTTTTAACTTTGAATTTCACATGAGGATTGAAATCATATTTCATCTCAGAGCAAAAGCAGAAAAGGCCATATGATTAAGAAATAGAAATATGTTTAATATTAGGAAGTGCAAATGTTGACCATATTAGAAATCGTGTTTCCTTTTTTTGTTGTTTTTTTATTGACATGATAATTGAATGCTGGTTATCAGCAAACAAGGTCTTTTTTAAAGTTAAATGAGAACAATTCCTTCAACAACAATCTGAATCTATATGACATTTTACTTATATTCCGAAGTTTCTAGTCTCAAAACTGTTCATGCAACTCATTCTTCCTTAGTTTATTTTGCCATATATATCAAAGATCTAAAAAGTCATGTTTATACTCTAAGCTCAAAATGACAGATTAAAAATAGTTTCTACATTAGACTTAGCAATATATAATATCATGAGAGCTAGACAACAAAAGTTGAAGTCTCTGATTTGGTCCAGGCTCTAGCACCACGAAAATCATGATGTGAGGCCCTCCTAGAAAAGTGTTTACTATTTATCCCCTGCAATACCTAAAAGAATTAAATGCCTCTCTCAGAACTGCGTCTCTGTGAACTCACAACTTTCAGTTCTGAATCCAGCCTGAAGATTACTGGTCTGAGATCCAGTCTCTGCACTATTTCTAGTTTTTGTTGAACTACTATTTAATTCAAGATTCATAAAAATATCATAGGGAAAAAAAATAACATCAAGCCATGGCTGATTTTCAGCTCCGTGGTTGTTGGTAAAATTCTGACTCAAAAATTCTTACAGTCATGAGCAGAATATTTTCTGGTTTCATTTGACTGTTCGCTTGTTGACAGCAGTAGGACTTTACTAATGAAGACCATAGAAATACAATCACATCACCTATATCTCACCTTTTTATCAAATTACTTAAAAAAAGAGCTTCCTCTTTTTTTTCCCGCTGCAAAGAGATATAGCGAAAATTGCTTTTTTGAGTGGAGTGGGTCTCTCTTTCAGATTGGAGACGGCTGAATTTATATACATAAATTTAGATTTTTCATATCTGAACAAGGTGTTCAAATGTCTGTGAGAGGTAACACTGATCTACTTAGTCCACCAAAAGATTTTGGACAACTATTTAATCCACCTTTAAATAAATATATGCATTTGCTCTTCCCTAGGTCTAATTTAAGTATAATATTCAGGTACCTGATACCCTTTTGTGGTACCTGAGTTATCCATATAAAGTAGGAAAATAAGAGAGAATCTTCATGCGTCATTTTAGACCCCTAGTTTGGGGTCAAATGGGATACATTAGAATTGCTTGTCATGTGGAATAGGTGTGTTGTATGCCAACTGTTTTCTTACAATTAGCATGCACTCACTCATCCTTATGTAGCATCCTTTGTATCAGTGACAGTCAGTCATTCAATTACTGAGTATAATTACAGCAAGTTAACTAAGAGGCCAGCTTTTAGATCTACAGAGCACCAAATAGCACTAAGATATGATGAAGTGTCAAGATCTTTTGTAGTAAAATGTCCCATATTGTGTAGGGTACCTCCACTATACACATTACAAGGGTCGTATTTTTCGTTGAACATTTTATGTAGGCACAAGTACTGGGATACAATAAGACAAGTTATCTCTGCACTTTTGAGTGTAAAACTTCAGCAGTTTTACAGGTTCTTATAAATGCAAGAGTAAAAGTGGAAAAAGGTATCAGTGGTTCTAAGGTCTAGATCTGCACTTGACATACGGGAGAAGATTTCATAAGAAGTGCATTTAGCCTCTGCAGTCTGAATTAGCAAACAAGCTTTAGAGAGGGAACTTTTTTTTCCCCCTAATCTCACCTCACAGATAGCTGGGAACTCCAAAATCACCCACCATCTTGCATGATAAAAATCAGAAAACAGATAATGAAATCAAAATCTTTACATACTTCATTGCTTTTCTGTATGAGGGGGACATTATTATTTTTGTCTGTTTGGGGAGGAATCTAGATGTGAGTCATACTGTTCTAAGAGCTTGCTGTCTTGTTTTGGCAGACGGCAGCAACCCTGCACTGCTGTTTGCTGGAAGATGTTATTATAATGGACATTACTCCTGTGAATTTGGCAAGCATAGCAAGTTGAGAGAGATGCTGCTGTATCTTTTGGCACTAACATGGGGCTTAGATTTGCAGTTCCCTGATGTCTCTTTTTCTTTCTTTTTCTTTTTGTTTTTCTTCTTTTTTTTCCCCGTTTCCTTTTATTTCTTTTTTTTCTTCTTGTTTTTTTATAATTATAACTATGATTAATACAAACTGTGTATCTGTAAATTTTAAAGAAAAATTAAGCCTCTGTGTGTATATTCTTAGTAAATTAATATTATGGGCCCTACGTATTTTCTTATTTCCAAATTAGACATTGTTAAAAATCATCATTATTCAGTTCTAACATACACCTGCAGTCAAAGCAGCTGCAAAACTTTGTCATACAGGGGCTCCTCAGAGACAGAAAATAATATTTTAGCTGTTTCTGATGAGGAAGAGTTTCAGTGACATATGAGAGTATTAAACTTTCTTATTGTCCTTCCCACCTCCAATTTCTTACATAAGAGATAAGAGTTACGATTACATATTGAAACACAGGCCAAAGGGATATTCACAAAAGCAAATTGCAATAAAATTATCAGGTAATAAATACATATAATTCTTGCACAGATTTCACTCCCTAAATATTCCACATCCATCTTTAGCTTTGTGCATTTTGTATGGCAAAAAAATTGCCCCTAAAACACAATAATCACATACGACAGGTCATTGTAATGTTGTATGCCCTACACACAATAAATCTGTATCATATTTCCTATTGTATCCACAAGCACATGTGTTTAAATATATACCAGTGAGTGAGGTGGAAAAATTAGATACAACTGGATGAAGTGCGATACCACACATCAAAATAATTCTTTGTTATTTTTGGGAGGTTCTGCTCTCATATTCATAATTGAACATCCCTGAATTTGTGGATAATATGCAGAAGGATTTTATGCACAGGAAATTTTTTCTGAAAGAATCTTTTCTTGCAGTGAATATTTTTGGTTACATTATCTGTTGGACTCTTGAATCCACTTCCAAACAAAAAAATAGCTCTACAGGACTTACCAAACAGGGATGTATTTCAAGGAAGTTCATAGTTAAGGATCTCTGTGTTCACTGAGTGTGTGAGAACATGGGAAAGTTTGACAAGTTCTGATAATAACCAGTAACTGACACCTATTATGGAATATAGAAATAAGTAGGTACCTAAAATGGCTTTTTTTTTTTTTTTTTGCTTGATTGTTCTATAAGGTCATGTCCCTACACAAGTATTTTATTGGTGTTAAACCTTCTGTCACCTTCTGTTACTCAGCAGCTGGTACAAAACTCTGCTCCCTGGAGTACAGGTATAAAAAAAGGCAGTCACCTGGAATATAGATGCATTTTGCTGAACCACAACTTTTTATCTCTGATATTAATTATAAAGAAATACTGTGTTCATGAGAAAGAAAAGTTTTATATTAAAAAAACCTAATTCACCATTCTATACAGCATAGAAGTATATTAAGCAAGCCGTTCATCCCACAGAATGGTAAATTTTATGAGATTTCAGATTTTGTCAGATTTTGTTGCCACACTATTCAGTTACCCAAAGAATTTGATGCCCAGAGCTCCTGGGGCTTCATTTGCTTCTCAGGTGTTTAGACCATTCAGACTGACTGAAGGCATTTCAGCGGAATTTGTCTGGATTAAAATGTAATTCAAACTGGACCAAGGACCAAGAACTACAGCAGAGCTTCGCAACATGCACAGATATTCTAAAACTGACACTAGAGGATCATGAGAGTGTGCCTGAGATAGAAAAGGTGATATTGAAAAGCATTCACAGTATTACATTTTCCTTTCTGGCAAATGGATTCCCTAAAATATTGGATAGCCTCCACTAAAACAGCAGAGGAATCAATCTAGGAAATTACAGAACAGCAAGTTTAAATTCAATAGCTAGTAAATTGCTAGAACATTTATTAAACCAATCAGTGTGTAAGTACCTAGAGGAAAGCAAGGTGATAAAAGGTAGGCACTATATAGTAGTCACAGAGAAATCATGCCAACCTAACTATGTCTTACTTTTATAAGCCTTAGTAAATTAAAGGAAATGTTCACAACACACTAGATCTCAAGTTAAAATTCTGCAGTCTTCTGACATGGCAATTAAAACATAAGGAGGTTGAAATGCTTCATTGTGAACATACAACCAACATTAAGATTGACATAAACAAGTAATGATTACAATTCATTTGTCGATGGCAGGAACACTGATGGAATCATTTTCTCCAGAGCACTGTTATGGTTTTTTTTAATATTCTGTAAAATTTTTTAAGTTTTCTTCATTATTTACTAGTAACTGAAAAGCCGGTGTATTTGTATTCAAAGGGAAATCCTTTATGCATACAGGCATTTTCCATTTGTTTTAGCTTAACAAAATCCAAAATTTAATCTTTATCTCCAATTTCCTCTCACTTGGAAGAGAAATAAGTATAATTCACATAGGGAGAAGAGCAGCAAAATCAACACACAAAATACTTTGTAATATTGCTAGCATGGAGATGAGACACCTGCCCAGCCCAGCTCACTGTCACTCCATACATCAAATGCAATGAGCTGTATTCACATGGAATTAAATCAGAGTTTATAAATAAAAATCTCTTATCGTCACTAATGATTGTCTCTGAATTGCAGAGGTTTTTCTGTTTTAATAAAAAGAGGTATAGGAAATGTATTCCTTGGACACTGGTGGATTGATATACAGTTGTATGTTGCAGTCCATCTACTTTGTGCTGCTTTTCAACAGCTGCAAAATATTTCTAGAAACAAGAACTTAATGAAGAGACAATCCAGATTTCTAAACACAGCTGGCAAGTTTTACTCGTTCTGCATATGCCAGACCTAAGCTGAGCCAGTTTTTTTTTGCACCTGTTCCTTTACACTTAAAATCTGGGCATTTTATTCATTTGAGAATGCTTTTAACTCAATCTTAACATTGTACTAGTCTAAGAAATTGCCCCATCAAAACACTCAAAAACACAATGTGGAGACACCCATTGTGCGAGGTAAAATCTAGCAGAAAACAGAGATCAGTCCCAAGCTGGAGGTAGTAAGACAGTAAGCTAGAAGGCAGCCTTCTCTTCATCTACTGCTCTTTGCTACAGGTACCCAAAGGCATATTAGTTTTCACACAATTTCAGGCCTGAATTGTCTCTCTTAAATTCAAACTATCCTGAAGCTAAGTTTCAGACACAAAATCACTGCAAGATGTAGAGTCAAGAAAGACTCAGCAAAAGGCACTGGATTTATATGATTTCACTTTACCCTATAGGGTAAGACTTTTTGAATTGTAAATAGACTTGTTTATATACAGGTGTCTAAATGGTCGTGATCACTTATGGAACATGCTCTCACTATAGTCAGTGAAGGTAGAGTCATGGAATCAGCACAATCAGTCCAGCCTGCAGAGTGCAGCCTGGAGCAAAGACTAATAGGTAGCTGGGAATCTCTCCTAACTCTATCGATTAAAACCCATAGGAGTATACATTCAGCAGTAGCAACTGAAACTAAACTAGGATAGAAATGACACTAAAATGGCTATACTTGCACAAAATCCCTTCCCTTACAGGGAAATAGAACACAATAAACATTTAGAAATAGAACCCTCAGGTAGACATTCACATTCAGAGACCTGCATATGGGTGTCTACAATCTCATTTTCTCACACGTACACTGTGAGGTTCAATTTACGTTTACAAGAGAGGCTAGTAATACCAGTTGAGATGCTCCAGATCTTTCATTTGGCCCACGGCTGCCACAGCAGAATGGAACTGGCTCTTCTAGATAATGTAACACATGTGTGAACTGTTTTATCAGATACTCTTGAGTGTCTCAACTAGCAAGTCGTTTCTGTACGCAAATGAATCATCCCAAATTTATCTTCATACCAGTTCACCTATAATCCAAGGAAATAAATAGGCACTCTAGGGTACAATCCATCTCTTCTCAGTTAGACATCTAAATACATCAGACAAATCGTACTTCACTATTTCCTATTTCTTTCCACTTAGAACTTATTTTCATTACATTCCTCAGAGCTTCATAGCAGCACTTTTAATGCATTACTCTGACTCACCTTTGCCTCAGAAAATGCAAAGTTTGCTACAGGCTGTAATACATTTGGTTTCTGAATTGACAGTTTAGAAATACTGGCATTCCAGAGCTGGTTTGGGCACCCATCCAACAGTTTGTTGCATGGTATAGAAGTACCTGACCTGCTGAAGATATTTTGTATTCAGATCATTTAATCACATTTTGTTTTAAGTAAATTAGCCCACTGGTCCTTCACATGTTATATCCATTACCTAGATTCATCTTGTGATGTTAGTGCTGTTAAATTGCCAGTAGCTGCTCTTATTCTCTTTGAGGTTATTAGGACTTAGACAGCAATTAAGCAATATGTTGACTGCACTAGTGTTTCAACATATAGTATAAGAACTTATAAGAAGATTGAGTGTAGCTCCTGATTAACAGAGCATGTGGTTACATATTGTGTCATAGATGCCAGTATATGAAATCATTTCTCTGGGACAATTTTATAAATAAGGTAAAATATGACTTGAAAAAACTTCAGAGAATGTACTGAAAACATTCTGTTCTGAATTTTGCAGTGAAAATTG
Source organism: Grallaria varia (assembly GCA_013396735.1). Taxonomy (NCBI): domain Eukaryota; kingdom Metazoa; phylum Chordata; class Aves; order Passeriformes; family Formicariidae; genus Grallaria; species Grallaria varia. The sequence goes on along the minus strand of VWZG01004056.1, from coordinate 13,959 downwards.
ATTCATAAGCAATTAGGACCAGAATCAGTGCCATTTACATGACTCCTCAGGTAAAGCTCATTCTCATTTCTTCAGGTCATGCAATTATTGCATCAAAAGCACGATTCTGCATTAGAAGAAGCATTAATGTCAGGAACTTGTTTCATATGGAGAGAGGGGATAGAGAAATTGTGTTAGTGAGGAAACTGACAGGGAAGCTGGACTGGACGATAGCAAATGGGAGTGGGGGTGTCAGGAACGTCACAGAATCACAGAATACGCTGAATTGGAAAGGCCCCACAAGGATCAAGTCCAACTCTTGGCCCTTTACAGGACCATCCCAAAGAGTTACACCATGTGCCTGCCACACAAATTTTGCCACCATTTTAATTCACTTACACACATAATGCTTACAGCAGGTGGATGGGATAGTCATGTATTTTAATAATTTTCAGTTGTCTGAAAGCCATTAATTTTAAAAGTTTTCTTACCTGTAAAATCTGCATGTATGAGGATACAAACAATCACCGCAAAGAAAAAAACAAACACCGCCTTTGGAATTACCAAGTGCTTTATTTATTAAGTGCAGCCAACATACAGTAGAGCAGCTTTCTGCCTGTCCTTGCTGGGTGCCTAGCCAGTGGACAAAGAAAGGAGAATGGACATGGAACTGAAAAGCATATGCTAAGCAGAGAATATATAGATCGCAAAAGTATACTCAGAATGAAAAAGAAAAAAGATAAGGATCTCAAGATGGTGGAAAAGAACAATGTGCACAGGAGAAGCAATACACTGGATTCCTCTGTTTCTGGGAAGCTGTACACATATGCTAATCAGGTTTTAGCATGAATAGGAATAATTTTTTTCCTTATTCAGAGATATTTATTTCCATACTAGAAGTTATTCACCTTCTCTTCGGGAGTCCAGGAAGACAAAGTCATTTCATGACATGAACTTTTTACTCTAGTGAAGAATGCAAGCAGCCTCATAGGAAGGACTAATGCAGAGTATTATGAGAAAACATCCTCAAAAAGTGAGAGATTAAAAGGTTTCTGATACACACCATGGTATGACTCTTGAAGATGGTTCTGAAAGTATCATCTAAACTCCTCTTGAACTCTGTTAGGCTTGGTGCTGTGACCACTTCCCTGGGGACCCTGTTCCAGTGCCCAACCACTCTCTGGGTGAAGAACCTCTTTCTAATATCTAAACCTCTCCTGACACAAGTTCAGGCCATTGCCTTGGGTCCTGTCACTGGTCACCACAGAGAAGAGATCAGTGCCTGCCCCTCCTCCTCCCCTCATGAGGAAGTTGTAACTGCAATGAGGTCTCCCCTCAGTCTCCTCTTCTCCAGGCTGAACTGACCAAGTGACCCCAACTACTCCTCATACAGCTTCCCCTCAAGGCCCTTCACCATCTTCATTGCCCTCCTTTGGACACTGCCTGATAGTTTAATACCCTCCTCCTCCCCTCATGAGGAAGTTGTAACTGCAATGAGATCTCCCCTCAGTCTCCTCTTCTCCAGGCTGAACTGACCAAGTGACCCCAACTACTCCTCATACAGCTTCCCCTCAAGGCCCTTCACCATCTTCATTGCCCTCCTTTGGACACTGCCTGATAGTTTAATATCTTTCTTAAATTGCAGTGCCCAAAACTGCACACAATATTCAAGGTGAGGCCGCTCCAGTGCAGAGCAGAGGGGGGCAATCCCCTCCCTCAACTGGCTGATGATGCTTTGCCTGATGCCCCCCAGGACACGGTTGGCCCTCCTGGCTGCCAGGACACTGCTGATTCAGATTCAACTTGCCATTGGCCAGGACCCCCAGGTCCCTTTCCATGGCACTACTTTCCAGCATCTCATTCCCCAGGCTGTCTGTACATCTGTGGTTGCCTCATCTCAGGTGCAGAATTTGGCACCTTCTCTTGTTGAACTTCACGTGGTTGGTGATTGCCCAGTCCTCTAATTTTTTCCAGGTCTCTCTGCAGGGCCTCCCTGCCTTCAAGGGAGTCAACAGCTTCTCCCTGTTTTGTGTCATCTGCAAACTTGTTTAGTATTCTTTCAGTCCTGAATCCAAGTAATTTATGAAGATGTTGAAGATCACAGGGCCTATGATGGAGCCCTGTGGAACCCAGTAGTGGCAGTTCTCCAATCTGATGTTACTCCATTCACTATTACCCTCTGTGCTTGACCCATGAGCCAATTGCTCACCCACCACATGATGTGCTGGGCATTTTGTCCAGAAGGATCCTAGGAGAGACAGTATTGAAAGCCTTACTGAAATCCAGAAAGATTATATCAACTGGCTTCCCCTGATCAACTAGGTGGGTTACCTTTTCAGGTTTGATAAGCAAGCCTTTCCTCTCATACAGCTGTTCTGGCTGTGACCAGTGACTGTGTAATCTTCCATGTGTACCTCAATACTTTCCAGAATAATCTTCTTCATAACTTTACCAGGCACTGAAGTGAGACTGACAGACCTGCGGTTTCCAGGGTCCTACTTCTTGCCCTTCTTGAAAATCAGGACAACATTAGCCAGCTTCCAGTCAGCTGGGACCTCTCTGCATTTCTAAGACTGCTCAAAAATCACTGAAAGAGGTTTTGTAATGACATCAGCCTGGTCTTTGAGGATTCTTGGAGGAATGCCATCAGGCCCCATAGATTTGTAGGGATCCAGCTGGAGCAGCAGATCCCACACATGTTCAGAGTTGAATGAGAGTTGATCATTCTTGCTGTCATGGTTCTCCAGCTCAACTTGGTCCCCCTTATCCATCATCTCTGTATGTAGACAGAGACAAAGAAAGCATTAAACATCTCTGCCTTTTCTCAGTCCTTGTTTGTGAGGTCGCCATTCTCATTCAGTAACAGGCCAATGATACTTCTATACTGCCTATTGCTATTAATGTATTTGAATTTTANCCCATAGATTTGTAGGGATCCAGCTGGAGCAGCAGATCCCACACATGTTCAGAGTTGAATGAGAGTTGATCATTCTTGCTGTCATGGTTCTCCAGCTCAACTTGGTCCCCCTTATCCATCATCTCTGTATGTAGACAGAGACAAAGAAAGCATTAAACATCTCTGCCTTTTCTCAGTCCTTGTTTGTGAGGTCGCCATTCTCATTCAGTAACAGGCCAATGATACTTCTATACTGCCTATTGCTATTAATGTATTTGAATTTTAATTGTCCTCCACATTTCTGGCCAGCTTTCATTCCAAATGAGCTTTCACCACATGAATTTTCTCCCTAGCCTGGCAAGCAGCATCTCTAAATTCTTCCCATGTCACTTGACCTTGCTTCCTCTGGGCATGCACCTTTCTTTTTTGTCTTATTTCCAAGAGAAGATCCCTGCTCTGCCAAGCCAGCTTTCTGCCTCACCTGTCTGACTTCTGATATTTGGGAGTTTCCTGCTCCTGTGCCCTTAGGAGGTGATGTTTGAAAGGCAACTAGGACTAATGGACCCCAGCATCTACAGAAGTATTTTCTCAGGGGGCCTTACTTACTAATTCCCTGAGCAGCCTGAAGTCTGCTCTCCTCACGTCCAGAGTTGAGGTTTTGTTGCCACTTTTCCTCCTGTCAGCAGAGATTTTAAACTTCCTAGTCACTGTGGGTGATATGGCCACCAATCTCTGGTTTGTTCACAAGATCCACTCTGTTGACAAGGAGCAGATTAGGGAAAGCATCTTTCTGAGTTTGCTCCCTTAGAACCTCTTCCATAAAGTTGTCATCCAGATTTTTAGGAATCTTCTGGTGCAGGTTGTACCAGCTGTGTGATGCTCCCAGTGGATTTCTGGCAAGTTGAATTTCCCAATAAGGACAAAGGCAGTTGTCTTGAAAGTGTCCCTTAATTCCTCAAAGAATAATTCATTGGCATCATCGTCCTAGCCAGGAGGTCTGTAGTGGACTCCCAGGATAACACCCACATTTTTTGTTTGCCCCTTAGTTCTCACCCAGAGTCTCTCAACTGTGCCATTACCAGCTATGAGTTCCATACATTCTAACCCTTCTATTACATACAGTACCCCTCTGTCTCTTCTGCCCTGCCTGTCCCTCCTGAAGTGCCTATAACCATCCAACAGGTAGTTCCACCACTTCCCTGGGCAGCCTGTCCACTACAGCTCTCCTAGAGCAACCTGAGGCCATTTCCTCTTGTCCTACTTCTTGTTACTTGGGAGAAGAGTCCAACCCCCACCTCATTACAACCTCCTTTCAGGTAGTTGTAGCAAGTGATAGTTGTAGGGCGTCCTTTTATTCAGGCTTAATAAGCCGGTTCCTTCAACCACTCCTCAGACTTGTTCTATAGACCCTTTAAGAGCTTAATTTCTCTTCTTTGGATGTGCTCCAGAACCTCAAAGGGTTTTTTAAAGTTATTCAAAATGTTTTCAAAATTATCTGGGATGAGCAAGGAGGTTTGTAGCACCTGGATTGAAGATGAGCAGAACTGACATGGTTCTGCAGTAATTTTTTTGTGTGCTGATAAAAAATATATTTTAAGGAAAAGCATGATCAGTCATTCATAATGAGAGAGTGTGGCATGAGCTAGGTCCCATAAAGCCTTTCTAAAAAATGATTTCATTTTATTTTCATTTATTTTTGGTTTGCTTTGATGTTGTTTTTCCTTTTGTTGTTTCCTTTTCTACTATTCGTCTATTTATCTCTCTAGATTCAACGGGTGGCGCAGAAAAGGTTTTGCTGGGTGACCTATGTCACCATAAGCACAGTTTCATTAGCAGCCAGCCCTGATCTTGACTCTGGACATGATGTTCTGTCAAGTCTGTGGGAAAGTGCACTCGACAGCTGTTTATCTATCATATAAATACACTACATTTGTAAATACACTGCAGCTGACATTAAAGAAATATTTTGTCAGTGATTTTTAAGGGTGGATGTTTCTTTCCTATGAACCTTTATTAACTGTGTGCAAAAAGTGATTGTTGATTTGGGTTGTATTTGACAATTTGTGCTCTAATAATTTTGGCTCATGGAGACTCGTTGCTAATCAGACAAATGAAATATTTTTGGTTTTTTATATTTTAATTGCCATGGAAATAGTAATTGCATATTCAGAGATGGAGAGTGAAAAAGTATGACTGTGCTGGAACAAAGCACATTTATTATGCTTTATAGTTCCATCAGCTCTTCCATAACTTTAGTCTTGTGGTAGTTCCTAATAGCATGGTTCAGCTGCCTAAACATAAGCACCTTTCGAGATCACTAATTTGTCTTACCTCCGTTTTAGCTGCCATTTTGGAAGGATACAGGTTTCTACAGGCAGTGTATTATCTGCCAGTCCCACATGGATTTTAACAGAAAAAATTTGCTGTGATTAATATAAATCTACTAGATATTTTAGAGGACTAGAAGGAAAATAAATCCATTAATGAAAACATTGACATAGATACAGGTTGCTATTAACTTTTGTAGCTCATTATTAACTATTTTTTATCTAGATTTCTCTTGAAAAAGAATAAATTTTACAATATGCAATTTTTACTTTCTTAACATATTAACAACATATTCAATAATATGTATTTGCATTGGTGGTGTTGTAGGTACAGATGGAATTTTGACAATACCGTCAAGATAGTAAAATGAAAATAGCTTGTATAATATTAATTTAGCCTAATAGTATCGCTGGCATAGAAAGCTATTATTTTTTCCAATTTGTAAATACTCATTAAGGAATCCTTCATTCATGGGAAGAGATTAATCTCACCTAAACCAAGCCATTTGAAATTTAAGTATCTTAAGCTTGTTCCCTCTGCAGTCAATGGAGTGCCACTCTTCTTATCTGTTTTAAAAGCAAACTTGTGATCTGGAGCATCTCATTTCTCTCCATGATTACAGAGATTCTAGATTATATACTCACACTAACTTTTAGAAGAAAGGACAATGTATAAAATAGGGTTACTGTGATGTGTTTAGAGTACAAAGGTCTACAGGAGAAAGAGGAAGCTGTCATTCTTATGAAACAGCTCTAGGACATAGTGTGACCTCAGTGAAATCATATGCAACACACCTTGATGAAGAAGAATAAAGGGTTTATGTGTACGTGGCTATGTACATGTACATATACACACACATACATCTCACTACCTATATATCTAATATGTGCTACATATGTAATTTCTCTTAATATTTCCTTTTCTTTGTCATATTACTTTAGGTATATCAGGTATTTAAAGACTTTGTTTATTTTATAATGAAGCATAATTATCATGAGATTGACAGCAACAAAGATCACATCAAATAAATATAAAGTTCAGATATAAATACTCTTATGGAAATGAAGTTTAGACAAAGTCATTGTTAATAGGTAAGAAGTCCACATTGTATAGCTGTCAAATACATGGTCTTTTGTGAATATAGGTGTCAAATTTCTCTCTTATAGGTTGTCAGAGCACACTATTTTACTGACACAGTTTTATATATGAAACTGCAAAAAGGAGGAATTTTTTTTGAGCCACTGAAAACAAGGTTTTAAAACATGAGATCTTGAGGCTAATGAGCCTTTATGTGTTAGTAATATAGAACCCAGTATTTTCTGTCCAATGACAAATACTGTATAAATATTTTCTATAGTAAATCATGGTGCAGACTGTTCTTAGAAGCTGGCTTTTTAATACCATTGTATTAAAAAAAGAAACTACTTGATATAGTATTAAGAAAAAAACAACTCCATTAGTTAGTTAAAGAAACATGAAATTAGGTGAAATTGATCACTATTCAGAAGAGAAAATGGACATTTTCATAGAATCATAGAATCTGCTAAAACAGTTACAAGTAAAACAAATGAACTTGCAAAATTTCATTATTTTAATTTCAAGTTTTCCGTTGCCATTATCCTATAGTGTTAGAGACTGAGACTGATAACATGGTAACTATCCTTTAAAATGGGAGGATTTGGATTATTGAGCACCTTAGGTGAAAACACAAATTAATGTATGAATTCTTTAGCAAAATACAGATCGATACCTAATGACATTAGGGAAGGAAATTGGTGCTTAGACGCATAGTGGATAAACACACTTGCTGCCCTCCCTACAAAAAAAGGATCACCACTTTACCCAGCTTATTCTCAGATCCCTAGAAAAATATAAGAAGTTCGTGTACTAATTCTTCTCTCCAGTAAACTCATTATTAAAAATTGTTCTTCTTCCTTTTAACCTATCAAACATATTTCTTGTTTTCCTCCTTTCTGAGGGAGAAATTCATTTCTCAGTGCCTAGATGAGTAAAGAGTGAGTTCACAAGCATAACAAGAAGGACTACTACTGGTGTGTCAGCCAGCAAAGAAAGGTGAAAGACAATGTTTACACCTGATGAACAAGACTGTCAGACAGGTAACAATGGATAGAGAGAACACTGAGGTACTCAACAAAATTTTTGCCTCAGTCTCCAATGACAACCTCTTTTTCCAAACATCTCAAGTGGACGAACTGCAAAACAGAGGCTGGGGGGGCAAAGTCCCTCTCACTGTAAATACTGATTAGGTTCATGACCACCTGAGGAACATGAATGTATGTAAGTCTATGGAACCTGATGGGATGCATCCCAGAGTCCTGAGCAAATTGGCTGATTCCAGTCTTTCAGTACTTAAAGGGGAATTAAAAGAAAGATTGGGACAAAGTTTTAGTAGGGTTCGTTGTGATTGGACAAGGGCAATGGTTTTCAACTGAGAGTATATTCAAACAAGGAAGACATTTTTTGCAATGACAGTAGTGAACCACTGGAACAGGTTTCCCAGAGAGGTGGTAGATGCCCCATCCCTGGATACATTCAAGGTCTTGGTTAGATGGGACTCTGAGCAATCTTATCTAGTGGAAGATGTCCCTGCCATTGCAGGGGATTGGACTAGGTAATCTTCAAAGGTCCCATCCAACCCAAACTATTCTATAATTCTACAATTCATGACAGGGTATATCATAATATGAACAAAAAAAATTGACAGTTCTGAAAAAGTTCTCTTTCCACAATATCTATACATAATGAACCATATATGAAAAAAATTCTGTAGGTCACCAATACCACTTTGAGCATCTGCTCCTAAAATGTGCAGGTAAGTAATATGTGATCCATTTGCATATATAAAAGAGATGAACAGCATTGCTGGCAAATGAGGACTTGGACTACTCAGTTGGAAAAAAAATAAAACTTGAAATAAAAAAAAAAATTTTTTTATTCTGACATTTTCTCTTTTACATGACTTTACATGAGTCATGCTTATGAAATACTGTAGAGATAGTGTTAGTCAAAGCCCTATATATTCTACAATGATTATGGGGAAAAGCTGTCTCCATAATTAACCTCCTTTGTTTAAATATGGAGACCCAAATGCTTTTAATAGTAGTACATAGAATGATGGCCCAGCTAGCTGCTAGCAAAGTCTATTTAGACTTCTTGGCTTTCCAGCTAAGTGCTTCTCTTAAAAAAGATGAGAGATAAAGAATGGATTTCCTCTTATTTGTTAAGTACTAAATGTTCAAATGTGTGAGCAACTATCCACAGGCACTCCTCTTTCAGAAACCCTAAATGCTAACACATCCTTTGTAATACAGCAATTCCACAACACCAGTTTGTTACTGAAAATTAAGACTGTTAACCTAAACCCAAACATTCCTTCACACTCGGAAACAAAGGCTGAGAAGCAAGTAATCAAAATTCTTCATATCTCTCAGTATTGATATATAAGCACTGGATGTATGACTAGGATATTTCTCTCTTCCTTTAAAATATAATCCTATATAAGATACAGTTTCTTATTTTGCTATTGAGCTTTATCCTTATAGCTTATCCTTATAACTAAAAAAAAGAGCACCTTTTGGGTTGTAAATATAAAAAAAGCAAAATGTAGTACATGCTTTCTGCTATAAATTAGATGCAGGAGAGCATTTGGATATTTGTTAATGTCTACTATCGGGTACACATCTTTGGTGTTCTCCTTTAGATAGCACATGATCCTTTTGTGAAATGAACATCATCTTTCCAAAGCACCAGCCTTGTTTCAAGAGCCATGGAGTTATCTTCCTGTCATATGTGCTGTAGGCATTACAACTGTGAGACAGCCACACACTATACACTTCTACACAGGAAATATATACCATTATTAGAGATTTTCTACTGCAAGCAAGCAAGCAAGACACAATAACTACTAACAAACACAAGGCTCTATTCCACATATACAGTAAAAGACAAATTATTTGGAGATTAAAAGCAAAGCTAAAATCACATGCGTAGCACTGATGCAGTGAAAATCAAATACAAAAGGAAAAGGAACTTAATACAAAAGGAAAAGGAACTTAAAACTATCTGCCTGGGGAAAACATTCTCATTTGCTGAATCAGTGGAGGACTGGAGTACCTTTACTGAGAGAATATAACAGGATATAGTCAATAATTATATTAGTGATGAGAAAAAGGTAGCACATTTCTGAGTGCAGTAGGGATTTAACCTAAAAATTTTTCCATATCTTGTGCTGCTTCACAAAAACACAGTCCTGAACCAATGCTTGAACTGTAGAAATTCTAGAAATATACCTCACTTCAGAAGCTGCTAGTTACTGTAGATTGTTTACATACTGGTTAAAGAAAACAAAACCAGAAAATCCCAGACATTAAGAAGTTGCTGAATTAAAGAAATGCATTTGAAGTAGACAGGTGATTTCATTGAAAATTTAAGGGACAATTCTTAATTCTAAAGGGACATATCACATGTAGCATGCAAAATTAGGAAAACACAAATCAGCTATTAATTGTGGTTGTGTTCACCATAAAATATATATTCGATATTACAGCACCAGAAAATCTGTTTAGAAAAAATACACCAGGAGAAGAGCAGGAAGTACAGTGGAGGGAACATTACAGATTGTGTATTTTTATTATGAAACACAGTCTCACAGTGCCAATTATTGTTGGTTCAAGGACAAACACTGTGCAAAGAAACTGGGACATACCCAGAAAAGATGTACAGGTCAGTGCAAAAAAGACCTCATGGGGACAATACCTGAGAATTCCAGAATCATCAGCTTGCAGACGACAGCACAGGGTCCATGGAGAATACCTTAACATCTTCACAGCTGTTTAATTTAAAAGTTATTATTTGAATTCCTTTGCAAGTGAAAGCAATGCAATATAAAATTGAGCTTGATCCAGAGTCTGCTGCTTCTATAATCTCATGGCAGGTTTGTCGGCGGCTACTTAAGAAGGTGAAATTGCAGAAAACTTCAGTCTTTCTAAAATATATAGTAGGAAAATCCTCACTCCCCTGAGTGTTGTAATAGTGAAGGTAACATATAACTGTAAACAACATATGTTAAATCCTTATGTTGTGAAACGAGGAGGTCATGCATTATTTGGTACAGGATGGCTGAGAAAGATTCAGTTGGACTAGCAAAGTGTAATGTGTTTGCAGACTTGAAAATAATTATGGACTCCAGCCCAAAACAAAAATAACTGTTCCAAGTGTTTATACAATTAAAACTGTCTTTAGAATGGTATTAGAACCATACACATAATTAAGACCCATCAGCATAATGTAGCTGTGAAAAAAGGCAAACGGCATAGTTATGGTGTACTAAGCAAAGACCCAAGAGCAATAGAAAAGTATTGATGTCTTCATTCAAGATGATCTTGAGGTCTCCTCATGCTATAAAATGTGTATGGATTTGCTCTTTTTTTTTTTATGATTTAAAAAAGGGACAGTTGTCCTTGTGCATGAATCTGTCTATTATTCAAAAAATTACACACTTTTTAGTAATCAGAATGGATGCATATTGTAAGCAGAATATATATTGCTGTACTCAGAACTGTTGCTGAACTGGTGCTCAGAAAATGTATTTTTAAAATTTTTGATTGTACTTCTGCTTTTTAAGACAAAACACTGTTATTAGCCAGGTTTCCATCAATTAAGTCAAGGATTTTGTACGCACTAATTAAATAATCACAAGTTTGCCATCCTAGACAATTTCATATCTAAGAAATTTTCCCTCCTCAGAAACTAGTTATTTCTGTTTTGTCTGAAGTGTAGTAACTGATCCAATAGATACTTTTAGCTATTTCACTGCAAAGCCAAGCACAGTCACCAGAGTTAAGACCACAGCATGTAGCATCATCTAGTCAGTGAGTAATGATAGTTTAATGAATCTTGTAACTCTGTTCCTTCTCCCAGATGCTCTGGCACATGAAAGTATGAAAGCTTTGATGATACAGTCATAACAGGAAGAGGGAGGCAGTATTTTCTTACCTCGTAGTGCTGTGATTTCACCATAGTCACTTCTAAGAAATTTTACAGCAGAAGAGGGGGACTCTTGGTTAAGGTTCAACAAATTATTTACTTTACATTTGCACTGTCAACATCAATATTAAATTGCATTTTTCTAGTCAGTCATGAAGACTTGCTTTTGAAGGTCTAACATACCTCTTCTTCCTTATAAGTCATTATCCATAGGGAAACTAGTTTTCCAATGAGACATTGTGATCTTACTCAGTAATTCTTCAAATCATAGTTCCTGTGACAGATGGGACAAAAATGTGCTCCAGAGAGGATATATAAACCAGCTAAGTCTGCAGCATATTCTGTACTATGATAGAAGTGCTGGCAGTAATGGATTTGTCATTTTTTGTGTGACATTTTGCATGAAAGTGGTTAAGACTATTTATGATGTAATAATTGGATTGGTTCAGTGGACATACTGAAGACTTCATTGAGATTTGCCTATTTTCTATTTACTGTAGCCATTTTGGACCCTACCTGAGCAATGACATGTACCAATAAATAAGCTTTGCATGCTTCTAACCTGTGAATAAGTATTACTAGTATTGATACAGCTGTCTTTCTGTGACTTGTCTTCATGTTCTTAAAAAGGAAAAGGATCTTTGTCCGTGTTTCACAGTCAGAAAGTTAAGCCATAATGATTTAGATTTTTTACCCCAGTATCCCATTCTCACTGTTGAGACTGTCTATTTTAGAGCAGGCTACAGATGCCATCAGCAAAGGTCTCCTCAATATTTATTCTTTGTCAAATTTGGTTAAAAACACCTAACACCTAAATGATAGTAGCAACAGTACGTAGTGAAATGCACCCATATCTCACCTCACATAAATTTAGGATGCAGTCATTGTGAATATATGATCGTGGAATGCAAAAGACACTCTCAGGTTCCTTAGTCTAGAAGTTAATACAAAAACATAGTGAGAGACAGTGGGAAAGTGTTTACTGGGAAACAAACTGCTTTTCTGAATCACCCCACCAGCTTTCAAGACTTCTATACATGTTGGCTATTATATTTTTACTTTAATTCAGACTTTGAATACATTGCAAGGATTAACTTATCCCTTGCAAGGGAGAGGTATGGTATATAAAAGGAGATAAAATTTTCTTATTCATAGCATCAAACGCTGTGAAAGTTTCAAAACTAAGATGACAGTCTCTTTGAGCCTGT
>VWZG01004054.1:169319-199490 GCA_013396735.1 Grallaria varia | reverse complement strand
CCCACCACAGGCTAATAGAAAAGAAACAAAGTGAAGAAGGAAAAACCCTTCAGATATCTCTATATGAATATTAAAAGGAACAGGCTTCTATTGTCAGGACTTAAGGCAGTGACGTGTGTGCTTGGGCTGCTTTTCCTGCTTGTGCTGAATGTCACAATACAAAATGCAGCATAATTCTGATTGCCCAGCACTGTTCTTGTTCTCTCTATGGGAAATGGACAGAGATTTTTCTTAGAATACGTAATTTAGAGCTTGCTACTGCGATTCTGCAAAGTCAATACATATCCTTAGCACAAAGCAGAGAATGAAAGGCATTATGGAGAAAAAGATACTACATTGACAGAGAAAGATGAATTCCACTGCACAAGCACATTACAGGTTCCATTCATAAGAATAAAAGTACTTTATTTTTTTTCCCCAAACAGAACATATTTTTCAAAATACATTTAGTATGGTTATATTAAAAAAGATCTTGTGTGCAGCTTACATGCCACTCCTGTAAAACTCTCTGGTACTGAATTATCATATGATTATCTATTCTGCAAAGAAGATTTATTTATTGATTCAAGTCACATATATTTGCAAGGCAAGGTTTGTAGGCACATGTAATATTTTTTATTAGACCAACTGATTAGAATGACAAGATAGATCAGGCACACAAGCCCTTCGTGGAGGAAAAAGTGGTCTGCTTTTTTCCCTAGGTATTCAATCTGGTTTCATAAAGGATGTTACTTCTCCTTGCAAACTTAGCTTCTGCTACAATCTTAGACCACCATGACTGTTACAATGCTGCTACTTTCGTAATTATAAAACACCTCTCTGAGAACCTGGTTACTCCTCTGCGTTATTAATACTACCTGACATGTTTTTACTGCTGTACAGGGAATGCATTTAGACAAAATCTTCTCCTGACCTCCTGAAATAATCAAATTGCAGCCTACAAGTGTTTGAGGAAGTTAATGGAAAGCAGTTTTCAGCCACAGGGTGGCTGTGCAAGAAGTATGATGGAAAACAAACTACCCTTGAACTTGCTGTCTCTCCTGTGTCTTACTTCCATAGGTAACAAGAAGAATTAGTAGGTGATCTGCCACCTTTATATTTCCTTGAGATCACTGCTGCTGCTGGGAATGGTTTGCAGTCTTCTGAGGGGGCTTTAAATAGGAAATAAATGAAAGATAAGATGAAAGGTAGTATTTAGGATTTTCAGTGGGTGCTTGCCTTGAGCTTCAGAATTCCAACTCATTTTTAGTGATAAGCATCTTTTTTGTCTTAAAATATGCTTAATAACTTTGAATAATTTAATTGCGGTTTAGAGGGATCTCATTACCTGTTCTCCTACCGTGTTTTTCGTGTGTGTTTCTTCTGGGCTTTGGTTCTGCTGACAATCAGAGGCAAAGAACTCTGGTATCTATTGAGCAGAGACACCTGCAAGTCCTATCCAGCTGAGGGCAAATGGGCTCACAGTGTGGATACAGGTCAGTGAAGAGCACAGACATCCCTTGGTGCCCCTGGAGCCTCAGTGGTGGCTCTGAGGGGCAAAACTCTACGCCAGAGCTGGTTAGTTTTTCCTGGGCAGGGAACAGTGTAAGAGATTGCTGGGGGACAAAAATGGGTGTGTCAGACTTCTCTGAAGGAATGCTCCTGGGTGCTTTGAAGAACACTCACTGACCTCCTGCAAGCAATGTGGGGGGGAAAATGCCAGGCTGCCAACGACATCCATAAGGAGAAGTTATAGTCTCGTCTTGCCCCTTCACAATCCCCACTGACAGGCAAGAGTCCTTAACGCTAGAAGAGAGGAATCTATTTTCTAGTGTGCTACAGGCATGATTTAGACAAATTGCACCTATATTTTATTTGAACCCATCACAATACAACATAACAAGGCTTTTCAATTACCTCAACAAGCTACCAATACAACTTTATCATTTCATTTTTTCATCTGTTTTCTCCGACTTGGCATTTCTTCTATATATCATTGTAAATCTCATCAGTCCAGTTTGGGCTAATAAATTTCAGTTACCACATCTCCAGCCTAATGAAAAGAGGAAGCTTGCAGTGAAGAAAGACAAAGGCACTGGCTATTGACTTGGGCCTGGAGCTCACCCCTCTGAACGCAGCAGTGGATGGGTTCGTTCATCCCTGTTAGCTCATGGATGGGTACGGCACAGAGAGAGGCAGAGCCGTCAGTCCCACTGCAGTCAGCAGGGTGGCGAGGTTGGGCCGTCCCCATGAACGGACCTGTATGTCCCTCTAAGCAAAATTTAGGCAATGGTTTGAAGCACACCATGCCAGAGCCCAGTTTTAGTTGGCATAGGTGAAGCCCAAAGACAGACCAGAGCTGCGACAGTACTGTGGCAGTGTATTTCACCACAGCAACTTTTATGGTCTTCTGGCATGCTATTCTGTCTTCAAGGAGGGTGACAAGTTAATCAGGAAAATATTTATTTGCATATTAGCTAGAAATGCACTGAGATCTCAATGGACAGTGAAAGAGAACTAATTTTGTACCATAATTATGGTTTTTTCCCCTAAAAGACAGTGATAAAGCGTAAGGTTTTCAAAGCTTTTTCTTTACACAGAAAAGGCAAACAAGCTAAAATAATACTGCAAATCAACATACTTATATGTTTATTAATTCTGACTAAAATTTGCCATCTGCAACTGAGCACTTTACTAAATAAATCCCATAAAATACAGATTGTTTTAGCTAAAAATCTTCATGGCACTGGTTTTTAAGCTCTGGTACTGAAATAGCTCCACAGTAAATTAATATTTACAATAAAAATATGCTCATAAAAGTTCCAAAGCATTTTCTAGTGACAGTCTGTTCAACTATTTAGTGATTCAAAAGCAAACTCTCCAAGAAAAGCTCCATATCAGTGCAGTACATAAAATACAGAAATATAAGAAAAATGACAAAGGCAGTATGTTACTGTTAGGTGACTCTAACTTGATTGCTAAGCTGATTGAAGTAGCTTTTCATAAATGAAATATGTCCTCAGTTTTCCTGGAATAGATAGAGTAAGAGCAAAGTCAACAAAACGTCTCTTCTTTATTTTCCTTTGAAGACAATACTTTCTCTGGAATACAGTAAAAATCTGCGTTCAGGGCACGTTAGCTAATTCTGAGGCATGTGTTCACAAGCAGACACATAAGAGGCTAATTTACATGCTTAAAGGCAATTAAAACTTTGTTTTGCATATGTGAATGTACCTGCCCAGGGTAAGAAGTGGGCTTTCCAGTATACTCGTGTGTGAGCTGAGTTTATAGGCACTAAAAAAACCAGTCTGATCTGCTACTACTGTCACTGTAGCTGTCATCACAGCACAATTCAGGCAGAAAACCTCAAGACACCTATCAGACCAAATCCTGTGGACCTTACTCAAGCAAAAAATCTTGTCGATGTCAACAAACATTTTCCCCAAAGAACTTGTACACAATTGAGCCTTTTTTGTACATGCATATTTTTATTATCATTGAATATCTGCAACAAAAAAAAAAATAAGTTTTATCTTTAACTCAGGGATGAAGATATTGGGGAATGCAAAATAAAAAATGCCCTCCTTTAAATTTAGAGAGGGTCTAGTTTTATAATTTTAGGATATCTTGTAAAGGTCCGAATTTTCTAGGTGAGTAGAGATGATGCCCGGACACAGGAGCATTAACCACTCAGAATGTTTTTCATTTGATGCAGTGTTTTTTATAAGAGAAGCATGTGTTTGATGTCCAAAGGTTTCAAAAATAGTAACTGTTGGTCAATAAAGCTGCATCTGGTGTGCTTTTTTTTGGGACCCTGCCCAAAGCAGGGTTTGTTCTATCAGAAACATTATGTCCTTAAGCCATAATTCCAGCTGTGGTCTGTTTTCTGGGAACAACAACTTCAGTTTACACATTTGGCTACCTCCCTACAATGAACTCCAAGTTTAAAGTTTTAAGGTAAACAAACCATGGTAAACTGACAATGGCACAGAGGGTTTCACCCTCGATAGCCCCTTTGGGTCCAAGAGATGAAGAGAAAATTCCAGTCACATTCTGCAAAGAAAGGGTACTGCTAGAGATAAATCTAAAGGAGCAAAGAGAACATTTTTCAGGAAGCACCTTACTGGTTGTCATAGTCAGAGCCTAGCTGAAAAATCATAAAATGGAAAGAGTTTCTGGTGGGCTCCACCTACTTTCAAATTCAGCAGACATTTTTAGCGAGAATATAGAGGAGGCAGGTCCGGACATTTTCAAATGGTTTCAGAAATGCTGAAACAGTCCCCAGTTCAAAACAGCACTGCACATTTGGAGGTAAGAATTGTGTTTGTTTGAAAATGAAAGATTGTTGAGAAAGAAAATTAAAAGATTAAAAAATGCCCTTAAAAACTTATAAATTAAATAAGACATTTATTTTTAAAGTATCTGTAGAAGATATATCACTCTTTACTAAATTCTACCACCTATTAATTTATCATAATGTAAATGGTTTAATTAATGTTTAATGACACAGCACTTTCCTCAGGAACTGATCTCCCAACACACTGCTTTAGAAAAGGGATTTGATACCCTGATAAATACATTTATGGGAGATGGGGCAAATGTGTGGTTCATGCAAATCCTTTTAGTTCCAACAAAATCAAGAGAATGGTTTTGATTTCCACAAGTTTACTACCTGCAAATTATATTATAAGTAACATAGCATCTTAGTGCTTATCTCATACATCTCTGTGTGTATATATCTTGGTAGCTGTTTTTGTTTTCTGATGATACATACTGACTTTATGGAATCACTGAATTACATTGCTTGAGACAAACATTTTGAAACTACACTTTTTGCAGTGCTACCCTCCTATGCTTTGTACTCTGAAGGCAAACCTCACTAGTCTACTAGTTGCTAAGTTAGGCAGCAACAGTCACAGTAGATAAAATTAAGAGACTAAGAAAAAGCAGAGTACTCAACAGCATTACTTAATAAGTTAACTTAGTTAAGTAAACCCCAAAACTCCACTGCTAAACTACCTGCAGACACAGCAAAAGCAAATTCAAAATTATTCAAAAGCTTCATACCAAGACAGATCACCTCCAGTTGTACAGCACTGTAAACACTGAGTAATTGTATGACATCAGCTGCTACCTTCATTATTGTAGGTTAATTTACAGGAGTTGTATTGAAAGGGCCCCAGTTACCGAAACAGCAGTTCAAAACCCTAAAACCAATAGTGAATATCTACGGGATACATGGATATCTCTCAGATTTGGAGTTATCAGTATTTTAATTCTGTCTCCCTTTCTCCTGTTAAAAAGGGCCTTAAGACAAGTGAACTCACATCCCTCCCAGTTCTAGCAAAGGAAAATTGTTGCATCCACATAGCCAGGGCTTGGAAACAGCATCGACTGGAAAAACTGGTTTCAAGAGACTCCAATACTTCTAGATATGAGATCAGGTTATGATCAGACCACACAAAAGTATGCCACCACCTTGCTTTATACTTCTGCCCTGTAGCAGACATCCAAGCCCCAGTTGCATTAGTCAGGTGTGTGCCCTGCTCCCTGTGGGAGGCTGTTGCATTTGTGACAAGGGAGGCAGGGAGCCCAACACGCAGAGTGCCTCAGCCATCACTGGTCACAGTTCTGCATTATTAGCAGAAGTCAAGGGGGAAAGCAAAGCAGATTTGTTTAACGTGCCAGAGTGTGAAGTGAGACAACTGAGTTACGGGCACATTTTTTGCTGCCCTCTGAAGTCTTCTGTGCTATGCCTGCACAGTCTCCTGGGCAGCAACAGCCCCAGCAAAAAGTGCAGGAAGAAAGGGTCTGGAAAAGAAACTATAACAATTCTGAACAATTCAGAACTATAAGCCTAGCTGTTGGTTTGCTTGTTTTGTTTTGGTTTTGGGGTTTTTATTCTGTGAAGGAGACAAGATCAGGATCTGTATCCTTCTGCACTGAAAAACATTTATAAAATAGTATTTTTTCTTAGAAATACATATGACATAGAATAAAAGGAATTACAGCTTACATTGCACTCTTTTGTGTATATATATGTCTACTGTCTCTACTGCTTGTTTTTGCTGGTTATCTTCCACACCATGACCATTACTGATAACTATATAAACTTGCCATTTTGGTAATGTGTCCAAGGCAACCCTACTTCTGTATGTGTAATATGAAGCCACTTTAGGAATGTGTAAGAAGTCTAGCCAATCTGGGAAGTTTCAGGGCTGTTGTACACGTGAAGAGCAATTCTGCACTGCTGGAACAACACAACTCCCCTCCAGCCCACCACCGTGCTACCGTTTTTAGAGCTACAGACACTAACAGCGACATATGAACATAAGCACCATGAAAGCAAAAATCAAGGGGCTGTGGGACCTGTGCTGTCTGAACGAATACAAGAGCCCCCAAGTTGCAAATGAAATGGAGAGACACAGTCCTCCAAAAAAATATCATCAAGGAGAGAGAAAAATGTATTAGGATGCTTGTAGGTCATTGTTAATTAAAAAAGCATCTGATTATCATTAACATAAATTGTCACTGAAGGAAATGGGGCCTTCATCGCAGGAGACAAACTGGCTGAATTAGCTTAAATTGCCTGGAGTCCATGTACCATGTGATGGAACCAGTTGTCATGGGTTTCTGTAGCTGAATTTTTTTTTTTTTTTTTGGTAGTTGGGGGGGTGCAGGGGGGGTTTTTGTTANACTCAGAGCTAAAACCCCTGCAGTCCATGGAGGAGCCAGTGATGGAGCTGTGGATGCTTGAAAGGAGACCTGTGGACCCGTGGAAAGGCAAACCCGTGCTGGAGCAGGAGACCTGTGGACCCGTGTTGAGGCAGACCCACGTTGGAGCAGGAGACCTGTGGACCCATGTTGAGGCAGACCCACGTTGGAGCAGGTTTTACCAGAGTGAGAGCTGTGGCCCTTGGGACAGCAGATATGGAAGAGCTGCTGCCTGAGAGGTGGATTCACATTGGAGAAGTCTATTAAAGACTGTCTCCCGTGGGAGGGACCCCACGGAGCAGGGGGTGGACTCATTTGTGGTCCCCTGTAAACCATGGTGAAGCAGAATGTCCCCCTGCAACCCATGGAGGCCCGTTGGGGTGCAGGGACTCAACCTTGACTACACCCCATGGATGAGTGACCCCGAGGGTTGGGGGAACTCACGTCACAAGTGGCAGCAACTGCAACCAACTGCAACCCCACCATGGACAGAAGGAGGGGTGGGGGGGAAGTGTATGTGTGGTGTGTGTTTTAAGACTGGGTTTTTTTCCCTCACTCTTTAGCTTAGCTTTTATCCTGTTAGTAATAAATTTAGGTATTATCTCACTTTGAGTCTGTTTTTTGCCCATAAAGGTGGTGGGTGGATGACACCTCTCCCTTTCTGCCTAGTTGCAGAAAGGGATTTAATGAGTCCATGGAATCCGGCCAGGGTCAACCCACTACACCAGTGAAGAAATTGAAAGCAAATTATAAATTTGCATGTAAGTAACAGATTCAGAAAACAGTTATGCTGACGTTGAACTTCAGTGTTTTGTTTGATTGCAACAGAACCAGTACAGGTAAGGTTTAAGCTAAAGTTGTAGAAGCAGCAGCAAATTTACTGTAGCTGGAAACAACATCCCTACATTTCCAAAAGCTAACAAATGAAAAAGAGCAAGGTAAAAAATCAGAAACTCTTTATATTTAAAGGTATACCTCAAGAAAATAAACATTTTTTAGTGACGTTTCTTACTGTGTCACTGGAGCAGAAAACCTTACCCCAGCAAAGAGATTTTGTATTATTTCTAGACAGTGATCAGGCTCTGGAGGCAGCAGAAAGATAACTGTTACAGCTGGACCGGATGCGTTTTTTTAGGTACAGGGAATTTTGTTAACCCAGTTGTGAACTGATAAGTATCTAATCTGATTGACAGGAGCGAAAGACACACTCATGAGAAAGTATCAGCATTTTCTTGAAACCTGAAGCTGACATAGAGCTTGTGTGAGGAATGTGTGTGTGTAGTGGGGGGGTGTTTTTAATCACTGGCTCTAGCTGATCATCCAAGCTTAGCTGGTGATTCAGATAGCACCCAAGGTTTTATCTCTTTTTTACAAATTCAGCAGTATCCTGCACAGAGTAGTGGTGTACATTATGCTGGTTTTTTTTCTTTTAATTTGCCTTGGTGATCATGGAAAAACTTGCATAATTTGTGATTTTGCAAATAAAAGTCTTCTGGTTTTTTTTTTCCTAAGGGAAAGGTACACAGACACAGACTAAATGTGCCAGTCTGACAATAATTTTATATGAAGCATATCAGAAGCTCAGATTATTAACAATTGGCTGTAATTGAAACAGAATTACTGCATCCAATTCCTGGTACTAAGACTCAGGAGGAGTTATTAAGAACCAGAGAAGGGGAAATCAGAGAACCATAAAAACTGAAGAATACGGACTTCATAGTGTCAAAAGGATGCACTAGCGGATATGTTATAATTTATTCTGAGTGGACTATTATGTAGTGGGTAGATCAGAGATTGTTATTTTATCTTAAATTCATCCAAGAAGTACTTTGAATTTTGTCAAGTCAGTATAAATTACTCAGTTTTCACTTGTTTTCTGCCAGATCAAATACCCAAAACGTATATAAAATAAAGCTATTCCTGAAGCGAGAGCTGGATCCAAGACACCTGCTGGGAACTTCACTATTTCTTTCCTGACACTCCATTTTCCTGCCAGCCTACAGGATGGGCATTGTTGATGGAAAAGGAGGGGGAAGGAGATTATGCCAGACAGTTCTCAGAAGCAAAAAAGGAAATTCAGCAAATTGCACTCCAGTTGAGACATGACAGCACACTGGCTAGTAATAGATATCCCTACTATCTGCCTACTATATTGGCCCTCTCTATTTGCCTGCATTTAGTCCTGGAGGTGAACAGAAAGCAAAACATGAGAATGGAGGCTGCCAGAAACTTGTCTTTGTATTTTTTCTTTGAATCGGGTAACATTGAGAAGCACACACAGTCCCAGAATATTTATGCACTGAAATGTATTCTGCACTGTCCTCAAGCCCATCTTTCATCCTCCACAGCGTTCAAACTTCTACTTCAGCTCCATTAACAGCCAAACACCTGCTTTGGCTGACACAAGTGTTTGAATCTGTTTTGACAAAAGGTGCCAGACTGAATGTACTAGACAAAAATGTCCTTAATGTATTTACACTCCTGCAGTTGCAAACAGATCTGGTACAGATATCAAAACCATATTTCAGTTCACAAGAACAACTCTGTAGGAATAGGAGAGCTTATTCACTTCCCATGTTCTTTCATAACTCAGGACTTAACCTAACTATGGGTTTAGACTGATACCCTGAACACCAGCATTTCATTTAGCTGAGATATCAATTCACGGCCATCAGGAGTCTATGACATTGGTAGCTGGGTTTTTTGTTGCAGTAATAAAGTTTATTAAGGATACCAAAAGCTGCAGATTAAATCCAGCTAGGCAGCTAAATATTATACATTAGTGTGAAATTGTATGAATGTGAAAAAAATTTATACAATTCACTTGATACAGCAAAGTGAAAGTAAGATTTTAATGCTGCCCTCCTTCTTTTTACTTCCTCCCTTCCTTCCCTTAGAGCAGACTATTTCAGTTGGAAGGGATCTACAATGATCATCTAGTCCTA
Organism: Grallaria varia; assembly: GCA_013396735.1. Taxonomy (NCBI): domain Eukaryota; kingdom Metazoa; phylum Chordata; class Aves; order Passeriformes; family Formicariidae; genus Grallaria; species Grallaria varia. The sequence goes on along the minus strand of VWZG01004054.1, from coordinate 189,852 downwards.
CTGCCTCACCAATTCAGGGCTGACCAAGCTAAAGGTATTGTCCAAGTGTCTCTCCAACACTGACAGGCTTGGTGCATCTACCACCTGTCCAGGAAGCCTGTTCCAGTGTTTGACCACCCTCTTGACAAAGAAATGCTTCCTAAAGTCCAGTCTAAGTCTCCCCTGGCACAGCTTTGAACCATTTCCATGTGTCATGCCACTAGATACCAGGGAGGAAGAGATCAGCCCCTCCCTCTTTACTTCCCCTCCTTTCTGCCCATCCTCATTCCTGCTTCCCTGCCTGCTTGCCTTGCTAAGCAGCCAGGTAGGCCAAGGGACCTTTCATTTTAAAAAATAAGCAGCATAATGTAGCATTCTTTTGTAGAGACCAATTTGCAGGTAGGTGCCAATTCGTAGGATTTGATCCTCAAAAGGCACTCCAAAATACCCTTTTCCCTTTTGCACAACTAAGAAAAATGTGGTTTTCAATGACTTATTAAATAATTTTATTTGGTATTTGGGTTGTTGTGTTGTCTTTTGGTTTTGTTTTTTCTCTTTTTAAATCTTACAGGCACAACTCAATGTTTCCCAAGCATCCTTGCCAGGGTGTATTTCCTGGTTCACAAATAATATATGGGAAACTGTGGGGAGAAAGTGACATGCAAAGGGCAGAAAAATTTGGTACTATTATGCCTTCCTTAATGATCAGTGAATCTCACTTCCAGGCTAATTTTGTCTGTAATCCACTGCCTTCATGTGCTGGTGGAAACATACCAAAGACAAGGCTAATTTTTTGTATACCAATTCTCATGCAGTAAACATTATTCATGGTTTGGTGGCATGTTCATCCCTTGGGAAATATTATCTAGTTTTGCTTTGAGGCTCCTGCAATTAACACATCTCTGATGATTTCTGGATTTTTTTGCAAGAATAGGCAGGAGGGGCATTATAAGAATTCACTAATGTCTGCTCTCATCCTCTGCAGTTTGCAATGTGTCTCACTAGAAGGACAAATTAAGTCATCCTTGACTGAAGAGTTGTCCTTGGTCATCATCAGCTGAACAGTGATCCCAGCTGTTCAGTCTTTCTGTGGGAAACAGTCACTCTGCCAGGACTATTGTAGAATAAAAGTCTTTCTCTTGCTCTTGGTTTAGCTTGATTCCCCATCCAGTTCTGCTTTTGTTTGTACCTATGGTGGCTGCCACAATATTTTCAGAAGAAAATTGATATAGAAGGCACATTATCCTCTGAGTCTTCTAATCTCTGAATAGGAATAAGCAAAAAAACCCCAAACAAACAAACAAAAAAACCAAACAAAAAGAACCCAAACAAAAGACCCCAAACCTCTATTCCTGAAGTTTCTGGTAATTTCAAGTTCTGAGTAAATACACTGAGGAACTGGCCCTCTACATGTTCTTTGACCCAACCAACAAAACTTAAGAACAGAGATATTTTTGCCCTCCACATCACATTTATACGTGGCATAAGGAATAAGCAAGGCACCTATAAATGTAACTTCAAATTTTGAAGGTCTTATGGGTCAGTTGCCCCTAGATGAACATGTGTGACTTAAAAAGAAGTATCCATCTCCATGTTTTCACTAGGTTTTCATATTATTAGTAGTATTCACAAACATCACTAAAATTATGTTGATACTGTCCACATCCAGATTGTTTTGAAATAAAGTACCAGAAAATTAAATACCAGAATTTACATAACTTCAGAGCATTTATCATACTACATTGTTACACCCTTCAATTGCCAAATACATGCTACTTGTCCAAGATAGTATGTAGTAACCTGGAATAGCTTTGCATTAGTATCCTCTTAGACTGGATCTACATAAGCAAATAGTGCTGCAAAGTAGGAGGGAATCTGTATAGTGAAACAGCTGATACAGAGAATCTGACATGAACACTGTATGTGTTTTGGAAGGGTTCAATTTAGACTGTGTCTAGTCTGATCCTGTAAACTGAATGCCTGGTAGTATTTAGACCATATCAGTGTGCACCCAGAATACATAGTTTACTTTATTTTCACCCAGAAGTTAGCATGTTTTCAATATAAATATGTAATGAATAAGAGTGACAACTGAGAAATTTGCTTGCAAGACTTACTCCTCACCTGAACTGAACTGCAACACTAATGTAGAAGCACCTTAGAGACCGGTTGTTTTTCAATATAAGGAATCAAATCTGAAAGTCTGAGAATCCATACTATGAGGCCTTACCTGATGAATTTTAATGCTGAAAACAAATGACAGGGTCATATGTGAGTTTTATGGTATAGGTCTCAAGTGGCTGTGTCGCACTGGCATCCAGATGCAGTCAGATAGTGTGGATGGTAGGGAGATGGGGCCGATGCAGCACAAGACAGAACATACCTGCCCCTTATGGTTTATCTCAGAGAGGGTAGATCTGGTCAAGGCCAATGTGTTTCGTGAGGAAGACAGAAATTGGGACTTAACACTGAGCATGCCAGCTTCATAGACTACAAATAAGGACAGGCTGTAACCCCCTGTCTAAATGTGATATACTAACGTACACTTCTGAAGAGGTGAGAGCTACCTGAAATATTCCAGCTTGTGAAACATTTGGATTTGGCTGATAGACTGCAAGAGGAAATAAAACCTTAAAAAAATGTAGCACAGAAAGTGGAGAAAATAAAAATGCTCTTAGTCATTCCCTGGAGCACAAACAGACGTTCAAATAATATTCTGAGTAAAGATGAGATTTAAAGCTCAATGCGTGGAACAGATACTGTAAAAATCAGGAAGAAAGTCCCATTTACATCTATTTCTGCTGCTAGAGCGTTGTTGTTGACTGGCATAAAAACCTCATCATCAGAGGATAACTGAAGCTTCTGGAGTCTCTGATATAAATAAAATTTAATAGGTGTAATAAAACATGTCACTATTATAGCTACATTGGAACTGACATGCTTGGTCAGATCATCGTTGAGGTGGAGACCACCAGAACCAGTGATTTCTTACTGCAGTTGGTTTTTGGTTTGGGTGTTTTTTGATGTTGGGTTTTTTTTTTCCCCTGTTTCATATGCTTAATTTTTCGCTGGGGTTTTTCACTCAGCAGAGTCAGCTGGCCACTAGGACCTACAGGCTTTTTAGGATTCGCGTATCCAGAGTCTAGTAGAGGCTTTTCCCTCTGTTTTTATCAGACAACACGTTATTATCCAAATGTTCACCTCTGGCTAGGATTAGTTTATTCAGATTTGTATTGAGATCTCTACAAAGAACATTCATTTTTTTATTCTTATATTCAGTTCTTCTGAGGGACTCTGCTGTTGCTTGAGTGTAAAGGGCAGCATGAGGGCCTGATTCAGAGACAGTGGAGCTCTTTATACTGAGCCTGTATTCAACAGCCTTTGGATAATAAACTGAGAAATAAATTTCTGCAGAATCTAAACTGTGTTAAGCACAACAGGTAGGCTTGATATAAATGCACAAAACTGCATCCCATGTACTTTATGGGGAGACAGACTTCTTTAACCCATAAATATAAAGACATAGCCAAATAGACACAAAATAAAGAAACCAAATACAGGTTTCATGACTCTTGAATGACAGAAAGAGAACTGTATCGCATAAATCTTTGCTGAACTCTATAATATTCCCAAAGTGAGATGTAGTGAGGCTGCATGTAACCCTGATGAAATAGGAGGGAGAGGAAACCTACATAATATCTCCCCAGTATCAGAACCAGAGCATTCTCCCCTCCAGCAGTACTAATGACATCAGCACCTTATTCAACTATCTAAAGTCACTGCTAAGCAGAATGCAAACTAGAACTGATTGCATTAACATCCATATTTGGGGCCCTGTGCAGCCAGAAGGTTGCCCATTGCAGATGCTCCTGCCATTCTCACCAACAGTTGAAAACACAGTCCAGTGTAACACACAGTTATCAGCTGTGCTGGAACTAGCCCCAGATCAGCTCTTGCATGTCAATATACTTACTTCAGGTGTTACCAGCTGGGCTGAGAACAGCATCTGGCTGGTACTTTATGTTTGTAAGAATGCAGTTGCAATGACAGGAATATAATGAAAAGGAGAGATTTCTAACAGACCATGCTGCCAGTGTTGCTGGTGGCTGAAACACTTACTTCTTAGTCTAAATGGCAAAACTTTCAATTATTCCTTTCCTCACTGAATCTCACAATGTTAGGCTGATTTTCTCCTCAATGAAATTGTCATATTCTATTTCACTGAATTAGGCCTTTGTTACGTCTCTTTTGCATTATTAACTCACTTCACGGACATGACAGTCTTAAACTTCACCTTTTCACCACTGAATCTCAGAGTTGCTACCTTATCTGTAAAAATCATCCAGTGAGTTATGTTAAATAAACAAACAAAAAACTCCAGAAACAAACAAACAGGCAAAACTGGTGGTGGTTACCTTTGAGAGCCCCTAACAATTTTCTCAGCTTTTTTTTTGCACCAGCCAGTGACTTAAGGGCAAATTTGATGAAAACAAGTGAGAGATGATGTCTAAAATGAAATGACTTGTTATGTAACACCTGCTTTACTGTAGCCCTGTTCCTTGGCCTTTGCCGTTTGCAATTGCCTCTGTATCTTCTCAGTGAAGGTAGCTTTGGTCTCCCTTTGGCTCCTGATTCATGTTTGGTATCTTTAAAGTCTGGTAGTTAGGTATAGTTGCACACCTTTTTTTTCCCCATTCAATCCCCAAATAGCAGCCCAGAATCTCCTTCTGTGTGTGTTTACATGCTTCTCTTCATTTGCCTCTCCATTCCTTCACTCATCAGAGCCCCCTATATCTGAGCGCTGCCTAGAATGCTCTGCAGAGGTGAAGGGGGCACTCTGTCCCACCACCTGCTAGCAAGGTGAGATGTTCGCTAGATATTCAGACTTCTGAGAGAGCTAGCTCCTGGGTTTGGGTCTGTGGCCAGAACCGAACAGCTCTGCATAATTTCATCAGATCCTCAGTACTTTGCACAAGCTCTGTTTTGGGAGCTGAGCACACTGCCCAGCTCTTTTTCCGGTACAACAAAAGGGCTTACCACTAAAATGCCCAGCTATAATGCTTTTAACACCTTGCTCTACATAATTGAAGCTATACTAACACATGCACAAGGGGCTCAGACAGACACTATGTAACGCTGTTGCTCGAGCTCACAGACTTCCCCTCCAACCTCAATGTCACTTGCCGAGGGAGGCACTAAGCCTTATGATATGGCTCTGACATCTGTATCCTGGAAGTCCCCTCTGTCTCAGCATATTGGGCTCACTGCCCAGCAGAGGACCCCTCAAGAGGGAGCTGGCTGACCTCAGGCAGCCCCAGCCTCTCTCCTCTCTGAGACTCTGAGAAAGTGATTACTGTCTGGGTTGACTTTCAGACAACTGCAGATAACCACTACTTCTGGTGATACCATGGCAATTCACAGCCAGTATTTACTGATGTGGGTAGGTATACTCTCTTTTTGCAAAGTAGCAGTGGCTCTGGGGCCCCCAAGTCACATCAGTGAGGGGGGTTGTTTTGCCTTAGCTGTCACTCTGCATATATGTAATTTCCCAGAGTCTCTGGCATCTGTTCCTAACAGCCCAGGCATTCTTGTTTTTAGCAGAACAAAATATTATGCCTACAGACTAGCCACTGTCAAAACTGGTTACCTTCTGATTGTCTTCCTTCTTAATGCACCTGTCGATGCTGTTTGTAGACAGCAGTCAAAAGCCGTCTCACTTTGTTCTTGTTTTCCACAATGCCAGGCAATCTCAGGACTCCCATTTTTTGCTTCTTGCCTTCAGCACAACAATCAAATATATTTTGATTGCCTTTTACTTCTGGAATCATGGGGCTCTCAGAGCTCACAGGGTGCTCAAACTGCTTCAGGATGATTGGCTCCAGCCTTGGTTATTTGGGTTGATCATTATGTCAGGACAAGTTTATGCATTCCTGGCTCGGGCTTACTGGATTCATCCTGCTTAGGTGAAACAGCTTCAGGAAGAACTTTGTTTCTTCACACTTCTTGTGGCTAATGGGGAAGGAGAGGAAGATGGGAGCTGTTTCTGGAACTGCCTCATTCTCCTTCATTAGCTGCAGGAGGAGCTAAGGAATGTAATGAGATGGCGTTCCTCCTAGGGGTGTTCTAGAGAGGGAGCTGGGCCTCCATCAAAATGGAGTTACAAGCATATGAGCAATACAGATTTTGAAGGTGGTTGGATTGGGTTTTTTTGGTTGTTGTGGTTTGTTGTGTTTCTTTATTTTTTGGGGGTTTTTTTTGGGGGGAGCAAGGGTTTTTTGTGTGGTTTTTTTTTTAGGGAGGATAAAAGGTGATTTTTTTCAGTTTCTCAGCAGCAATCAGATCTTTTCCAGTGAACACAAGGTGCACAGGATCTAATATCTTAGCATGGATAACTAGGCAACATATCAGACAAAGCTTTTCCTTGAAGACAAAACAAAACAAAGGTTGGAGGTAAATTCAAAGAACTATGCATTCCCTGTAGCAGAGAGGTCTAAGACTCAGTTACACTGAAATTCTGCTTTTATCCACAATGTCTTAAGAGAGCAGGACTGTGGAAAAGGGAATCTTCTTATGCCTTCACAATATAGAAGAACAATTGGAGAGGAGAGAGATACATCCCAGTAAGTGTGTGCACACCATGACACACAAACCAGAACACTGAATGTTGGTAAATTGTTGCATTTGCTGAAAATAAAGAATCAAACATTACACATACTTTGCGGTAGAGTTCCCACCCTGTCAGGGAAAATTATTCTTCTTGCCCAATGGATGTGGCACTGGACTCTGTAGCCTGCAGGGCTAGAACAGCTTTTTTGTAGCTGTGTTCTTGGGGGGACACACACAGGGACAAAAGCAAGTCTTCGCTTGATGCCTCTCACTCTGGGTTGAAGAAACTGCCTCCTCAGAGCAGTGTCTCTGGAATGGTATCAGGCAAGAGCCTTCCTGTTTTCTCCCATGTTATCTGGCATCTTTCTGAAGAGCTCTCTTTTCAGGGTTGATATTCTGGAAATCATGCATCTCTAGCTCATAAATGCTGAATGTTGTACCATAATCAAATTCTCATTGGTGATTTGAGACAGCAAGTGTTCTCTTCTGTGGTTAAATACCACAGTCAACAAGGTACACACTGGAGCCCTGGCAATTCATATGCTGCTGTGAGATCGTGGCGGGTTGACCTTGGCTGGCTGCCAAATGCCCACCCAGCTGCTCTCTCACTTCCCCTCCCCAACAGAGAAAATGAGATGGAAAAGCTCATGGGTCACAGCCTTACCAAGTACTGTCATGGGCAAAACGGACTCCACCTGGAAAATTTAGTTTGTTGCCAATTAAAATAAAGGTAGGTTGACAAACAAAACCAAAAAGCACTAAAGCACCCTCCCATTTTTCCAGGCTGAACTTCACTCTTCACTTCCAACTTCTCTACCTCTTCCCTCCAAGCTGTACAATGGGATGGGGTGATGCAGACAGTCTGTAACAACTCCTCTCTGCAGCTCCTTCCTCCTCACAGTGTTCCCCTAATCCAGCCTGGGGTTTTCCCACCACCTGCAGTCCTTCAGGATAAACCTGCTCCAGTGTGGGCTCTCCATGGGCTGCAGCTTCCCTCAAGGCATGTCCTCCTGTCCCACTGGGCTCTCTCCTGGGGCCACAGGGGCATCTCTGCCAACATCAGTACACCCACACCCAGTACAGAGGTTCTAACTGTTTCCCCCTACATATAAAATACATGTGTGTAGGGCGTATGTATATCATACATATGGCTTAATTATGTGACTCGAAAAAAGCTGTTTTTCCTCTGTAAACTCTTTGTTTGCTTAGGGAGAAAAGAGCCATTGTTTCCCTCCTCCCCACCAGTCCTTCTTTGAGCAATCCTCAGCCAGACCCCAGCTTTCACCAGCCAGGCATCAGAGCAATCATGTCCATTTCACTGTGTAATCACTGTGGAAGAGGCCTCTCGAAGCAGAGCTCAAGCTAGAAGCTAAATCAGGATGAAGTACCCTTCTTCTTTTTACTGACTACTAGGGTAGCGTGTCCAGGGATTATTTGACCCACTACAGATATTCACTTAAATCTGTTTTGGGGCTATCAATTGTTATTTAAGACTGGATGATCTCTGGAAAATGTGAGTGGAACATAGTTATTTCTGCACTAACTCTCTTATCAACTCCCCATATTCCCAGATTGTTATTTTTAGCTACAGTTTAGCTCCATGATATTTAAAGATAGAAAAAAATATATTGGCTTATCCAGTACACTTCCTATAAATGTGTGATGGCTCCCTGAAGTATCTTATATAAGATTTTTTTTTTCTCTTTAAACATACACAGCATGGAAGCATTTTTGGAACTTGTGGACTGTTTAATGGCTTTAGTGAGATGTACTTTTTCCTGAGTTATATGGCTTAAAATTTTTTTGTGCTCAATGTCCATTCACTTACAGCAAAACCTAAATGGTTGGTGAGATGCTGTCCACATCAGATTTTGTGTTCCTGCATTCCTATTTACTTATGCTGGGATCAGTTTAGACAAGGCAGCAGCTTGCTGTATAACTGTGTTTCCTTTCCAGCCTCATTCATGTCTGCACCCGTTCTTCTGGAATCAAGGCATAGCAGCAAAGTGCCACGGCAAATGAGTGGCATCACAGGGCCAGAGCTTAGAGTAGTCTGGGTCAGCTTAGGATCCAGCACTCTACATACCATTTAAAAGCATTTATCTTATAAGCTTTTTGAGGACAAGATCTACCCCTTTTCAGGCTCATCATATCTTGAAGCATGAAGGGGACACCTGAATGTTAAAAAATACTGTGTTTTTTTCATGCACAAATATGACAATCTTTTTTTTTTTTTTTCTTAAAATCATCAGTTTTCCTTCTTTTCATCTGAAAAATGCAAACAAGAATTACGGTTTACAATATCTGCTTGAGAAGTGAAAGTGCTGATGTGAGCATGCTCTTATCCTTTCTGCTTAAACTGCTGTAATTCTCTTTTAACTGGTCTTCCCACCAGGCAAATTTAATGCCTTCAAGCTGCACAAAACTATGCAGCTCATCTTTCCATTGGGAGTAAGCCAAATCTACATATTTCCTCTTCATGACGGTAAAGTTCTGCAGTTATTTCAAAATGTTATCACTCACATTTTTTAAAGTTCTCTGTGGTCTGTCTTCAGAACCCGCTGATAGCATATTCCCCACGGTTCAAGCGAAAAGAATCACTCAAGTATCTTCACACTTAATCAGAAAGACTTGTCAAAGCTTCCTCATTTGATGCACAGACACAGGAATATTTTGTAAACCATGTAATATTTGACATTTGAGTTCCTCTTTGCATTCCACACTTAGATGAAAGGACTTTTTATTATTGATATTTAGCCTTGAGTATTTTTGCTTATAAGTGGCCTGACGTATTTGTTAATGGGGTTTAAAACATACTTCAGGGTTGAGAATGACTCTGCCAGCTTTTAGCCCAGATTAAATTTTTATGGCTTGGTGGGAGATGCTGACACAATCTTAACTTGGTAGCACAAATAAGCCTCTTACATATTTTCCCCCGCAAAAGCCAATTTGGTGCTTGTGAAAAACTGCTGGATCAAAACCATATGAAAATTCTGCCCTCTCTTTATTTGCAAGGAGAAGCCAACTGCAAGATCTAACACCAGTATTCCTCAACCTGCCTCAGTAATCTGTTTTATCTCTGTTTTGGAAGATTCAACTACAGGTCCTATAAGTCTCTTTCATGAGCGATTAATTCCACCTCTGTGCCCAGTTTGTCTTTGGCTTCTGTGTTGAGGGTTCTGTGAAGAATGCCAAAGGTAATGATGGGATTTTTTTTTTGATGGTATCTGTCAAGTAGAAATTAGGCTAGAACCACTATTCATTTTACATAGGCCACCCAAAGGTAATAACTCTCAGTTAGTACTGATTTTGAATACTTTTGAACCCTTGACCGCTGAGATGAGAGTCCACATACTAAATCCCAACCCACTTAAGTGTCTATTCAATCAGTTGTAAAAAAAGACAACGTAACTATTTTTAACCATGATATTGATGTCATGTGTAGTATAGGGGTATATTTTATGTGTAAACAGCATATACACGTCTTAGAAATACTGGAAGTTTAAACTACAGCCAGGAATCTTCAGAGTTTAAGCAACTTCACTGTTACATCCACTGCATAGATAAATCACTACAGCAGATGAAATGACTCCACTAATGCCTGTGTGTATCTAATGAGATTATTTAGTTTTAAACAAGTTGGTCAAAATATTCACTCATGGATCATCCTTGTGGATGGATCTGACCCTCTGCAGAAGTCTACAGCATGTTTACTGTAGTAAAGAGGTTGGCAGAAGAGTTGTCTGGTTCCCTTCTCCTTCCTCACTGCTTTTCCTCCTACTTACCCAACAACACTGGTCTGTGCCTCTCCTGCAGAGACTGACAGCTTGCACTGACACCTCTTTTATGGTCAAATTACAATCAAAATTATGAAATTATCTGCATTAAAAATGACTACTTTTAAGAAATACACTTAAAATCCTTGTGTCACTCCTCCCCCATCTTTTGTATTCTGGTTAAACCATCAAATTATTTCTCTGCTCTGATTTAAATTACAAGGGACAGGTGGGGTAGGAATGGTGCAGGATTGCAGAGTCAGTGAGAAAATAAGGGGAGAAAATATCTTAAATTAAGAAGTTCCCTTTCAAAAATGAACTTTTCAAAGAAAAATAACACACAACATCTCTGGTCTCCTTTATGTCGTGTCCGTAGACAAGTGCGAAGCAACCTACAGTAAATAATAAGGCAAAAGGTATGAACAGATAAGCTCTGTGAAATTTTAAACCTCACTCCTTTGAGACAATTTTGTCCTAAATTATGACTTAATTTTCCAAAATGTAATTTTGAAGACAAAGAAGGTGAAATAAAGTAAAATTTTCAAATATACTTTTAGAAAGGCTGGAAAAACCTGTTTTATAGTGCTTGAATGTTTTATTTCAATCTTCACTTTTAAACCAAACTATAAAATTATTATAATTAAAAGAAGTACCATGCTGCAAAATAAAATGTTTTGATATCACTAAAAGGAGTCAATTACTGCCCTCCCTCCCATTTCGTCATATTCCCACAGAGATTGTTTTGTTCTCACAAAATACCATTTTCTAACAGGAAATGTTGCAGAAAAAAGTTTCTGACTAACTCCAGCAATGAGGGAAAATTCCATTAATATTTAAGTTTCACTTTTAATTTTCAGTCCACCTAATCTATTTTTTTTTTTTTTGTCTAGTTGTTGTCCATAGTTATTTTTAAATAACTCATTTAATATTAAACAAGTACTTTGAGGAAAAGAAAATGTCCTGCAATTTAATTTAATTAGCTTTGCCTTTTTTCCCCAGCCCATTACTGACTTTCAGAATGTTGTATTTAAAAATGTTTTCTAAAAGTGACGGAATCCCCAACTTCTTATTTTTTTATTGAAAAATACCATAGCACCCCATCCAGTATCTCATGCAGCATTCCCTGGGATGACTTTTCCTCATACAAATGGGTTAAGTTTTGGCTTGAGTTCCTGTGGTAAATCCAGACTAGACAGGAGGAAAACCTTCTGAGACGTAACGGTGTAATAGATCAGGTGTTGCCCACAGTTTCTCTCCTTCCTTGTCAGACATAGCAGAAAACAATGTTAATGGCCTCTGAAGCCCATGGTGGAACACTGTGAAGATTGGCATTAGCAGGGATGAACAAAGGAATGCCTTAGCTTCATATACACAAACATTTGCCCCTACCTGCTGTCTCTTGGCTTCTCTGGAATTTTTACGTGGTCATGGACATTCTCCTTACATCCTCTTTGACTACCTGACCTATTCTACCAAGAGTCTGCTCATTCCTGGATAGAAAGGACTACATAACCATCAAAAAAACCTGAGCTTTGATTTTAAGAATTGAGCTGAGGATAACTGCCATTGACTGTGTATCTGTGCTGGAATAATACAGGTCCATAAGGAATAAAGAAGGTACATTGGGAATGTAATACTTTTTCACTCATTTTAAAAATTCTTTTTAATAGTTCTTTTAAAAAATGGTTTCTAAGTACTATAGTTCTCTTGGGCTGATTAGCTCTAAGAAGGCTTCTAATCAACTAAATCCTGACTCTTGCAGTTTATATTATGTGCACTGGTATTGGTAAAACTTGTGGATTCTTCCTTTTCTAAAATGTCAGGTATGTCTGGGGAAAAAAAATCTATAGCTTCTGTAGCTTTTCAGACTGAAGGTAAGCAATATACAGATATATTTATGTAGGGCTGATTTTGGAAATGCTCGCAATGGACTGAATCAAGAATAAATCAAGATTTAGTTCAATGAGACTAGGAATCTTTTCAGCATCTTCCTGTGCTCATTTAAGTACTTCTGTTAAGAACTGCAATTGATTATGATATTTGCATTATAAGATCTATGTATGGCTTTTCATATAAAAGGTACCCATCAAACTTTGCTTGAATTCTTGTGACTTCATTGTACTTGGACCTATGTTTTCTTTCTTGCTAGGTCCAAACATGATTTGCCATCTGGCCACAGAAATCATTTGAACCCCTCTACCTTACAATGTGGAAAGACACTGTTCTCTAATATGAAATCTTGGATTAATCCCAGCTCCTAAAATAAAGGAACAAATGCTTCCCTGCTTGCCTCTATAAGCCTTACAAAAAATGCTGAGGACTACTCAGCTGACCCTGAAAAGCTCAAGTCCTCTTACAACCTTCAGTTTTAAACAATTGCCTAGCCACTAAAGGTAAATGTCTGCAGACAATTTTCTTTTAAAATTATGGTATTAAACAACAAGCATAATATTGATATCTGACTGATTTATGTAGTGCCATTTCCTCACTTCCTAATGCAGCATTGATTTCCAATTACAACACACAATACATTTCTTTACCAAAAATACAGCTCTTTCTGGAGAGGAAACTGGTCCCTCCTTAGCTGGCTACAGAGCATCAGGAAAAAGTGTCAGGGCAGGAAATTGTCATTGAGCAGAATTATTTGTCTGTTGATAGCTCAAGTGAGACTGACACCAGCTCTATGCAAAACAGAAACAAACGGGAGTAAACTTGAGTCATAGAAAGAGAAAGACGATATTCTTGGCTCCTACCCACTGTCCCTCTGCATTAACTTGTGCCGCTCACTCCTCTCCCAGCACTGTGCATCTCATCTCTGGGGAGGTGGTGGGCGAAGCTGAGACTCTCCTGCTTCCTGACATTGCCTTGCCCCTTCACGTCCTCGTGCAGGCACACTGGGTGCATCACTGCTCAGCCTGCAGCCACGACAAGGTCATGCAGCATCCTGTAACTGTCTGCATCCTGCTGGAAAGAGCCCCAAGGCAACTACCTATTCTATTCTGGGTCCCCTTATGCAGACCAGGAACTCCCCACATATTGGCCATCCATGGTGTCACAGTCTCTCCAGACCCTGACTGATCACCAGGAATGCAAACCCCTGGCTCTGTTACAGCTCTTCAAAATAAGGAACCCTCTGCACAAACCAGTAAATGGAGTCTGGTGTGCTAGACCTCAGCTTGTGATCCTGTTGTTGGAACAATGTTGCAATAATCTAATGTTGTAGTCTTTGTCCTATGGTCATCTTGCATCCAATAAACAGTATGTGGAGAGTTGCATAGAATTAAAATTTATAGTGTTATCAGTTTATTTAACAAATGACTGGCCTTGGGGAAAGATTAGGAAAACAGGCCCATGTTCAATATTACCTGTCATTTTGTAATCACTGTTAGGACACGAAAGGCTGAACAATCAGGTTAAAAACACACTGAGAATTCTATAATTTCATAGAGAAGACTAATGGGCATAAAATCATGACACATGCAAGAAATACAGAAAACAATAAATGGCAAATATTCTTGAAAAGGGGAGTGAGTCGGAAGAAGAAAGCCCAAAAGGGAAAATCTCCTTGGATGATGCTCTCTTTCACCTTGCTCTTCCTCAGTCTCCAGATTTTCTCAAATATGGCACAAATAGAAAAGCACTGATATTCTAGGATGTGATTCTGATAGCTTCAATAAATCATCTCTTTAAGGCTGAAGGCAAAACAGGTATGTTCCTTATACAGGAAATAGTTAGAATTTGCCCATGTGTTGTCTGAGAACGTCAAACCATCTGCCTGCCTTTGCTATGCCTCTAGTTAGCTTGAATCAGATAGTCAGAAAGTTATCAATAACATCTAATGAACAGTCTTCAGTTAATTTTTGTCACATATCCCTTTTGTCAAAAAGGAAGATGATCAGAATAAATTTACAATGAATATATTTATAAGAAACATGCTATTTGTGTGTGTGCACATCTCTAACATAGGTATGCATTTTGGCATAATTGTAGCCCAGGAAAATAAAAAGATACAGTTTACTTTTGGTTGTGACAGTTTTTATTCAATTATTAGATGATTTATGGAGATAATTGAATAAGCATGTTGAAAAATAAATGCCTGCATTTTGTGCCTGAATAAAGAAAAGTCAGTGATAAATGATTACACACTGTTTTGCAGGAAAAGCCAGTGACTGGAGCATCCCAGACCAATTTGGAATGATCTGGATCAGTGTTTACCTTTAAAGTGAGCAACAAAAATTTTGACGCAGAGCATTATGCTCTTCTATAATTAATACGTAACTAAGCAAAACCAATACTGCACTTGTTTCAGTGTTGGATTGTTTTTTATGTATCATGATTAAAATGTTCCTTCTAATGCGTAGCACTCTTCACTCCAAATAATTGTCTAAGGTTGCTAAAATGATCTCCACAAATGTTAGTATCACTTTTTCCTCTGCTTTGAGCACATCTGGCAAATCATGTTTTGTTTGCAACACCCATCATTCTGTGAGAGAAACAAGAGGTAGGAGAAAGCTGTTAATTCCACCTCAGTTCGATTCCTGTGGGTGTAAATTGTATGGCAAATGAGTCAAATATGGCTATGACTTGGCAAAGGCAGCATCTTTCAAGCTGCAGAGGCAAATATGGCAATTACTAGGGTGTTTTGCCTCTTCTATAAATAGTGTTCGCAAAAGAGTGAATTTACATTACTGGAAGGTATAACCACTGTGCATTACTTTAGCAGGAGACAGAGATTCATTTATGGTATCGGGATATGTAAGAGGCCAGAACCTTTGTAAACCATCATTAGAAGGGCTCAGAGCAACCTAAATTGACAAAACTACCTAAATGCCAAAAAAAGGTGTTTGTACAAAGATTCTGCTAGGCAAAATGATTGTTTTTATTGTACTGGGTCGCCCTTGTTTAGCCTTCCATTCTCATCAGTCTGACTCAGGACATATGTAAGCTGTTGCATATGCTTTACTCTTTTCAGGCTCAAAGAAACTTTGTTAGAAGGTGAGATTAAATCTACAGAAGAGCTTCAGTTTGGAAACTCCAGGGCCTATTTTGCAACACACTTGGGCTTAAAAAGCAACTAGGCAGATTCAGAGTAGATGTTAATGAAAGTACTTCTAGTAGCAAGGGTTGGAACCGATTTTTCTGGGGGAGGAATTGTCAACAAGATTTTCAAGATGCAGTAAGTCAGACTTCTGCCAGGTATGAAACAGACAGATGTACAAGAGAATTTCTTGAGGTTTCTTTCAGCCTAATTTTCTCCAGTCCTGCATTAAAGCAGCATCATGTCAACAGAAAAAAACCACACAAAAGACTGATAAACAGTAAGGGGAAACATCTCACCAGAGTTCATTATGCACCTCACTAACCACTTTAATTATTCATTAATTTATTATTGATGAAAAAATTGGGTTTATATCTCAGCGTCTTTTCTGACAGAGGGCTGTATAAAATGCCTCCAAGCCTAAAATAAATGGTATAACTAGAGCTCTTTTTTTTCTCAGCACAGATAACACATCTCATCATTATCAATTAAAGAACTAGGGAAGTCTTTGAAAAGACGACTTGTTTGCTTAAAGTACGTGAAGGTCATATTCACCCTGTAATAGTTGATGAAGAGTAGTCATTTGTTATTTTTAAGCAGGCTGTCATTTAGCCATTATGAAGATGAATAACATTTGTTATTACCTAATAATCCTCCTATTGGTTGCAGAGGAAAGAACTTGCAGACACCTTATGTGCCTTGCTTAGGTTTTGTAGATTATTAATGTATTTTGATTAAACTTTGCGAACAAAAAATTATGATCCTAGTTCTCTGAATTGTAGTGACAGGCATGTAATGCAAGATATGAGAACATGTCCAATCCCTAACATTTTGCTCTGCATATGTTATTGGCCTAATACTCATGTAAAATAGTAAAAACAAAGTTCATATTTTAATATCAAACAGATTGTCGATGGATCATATGCTGCTCTATTAAGGTTAGTTTTTGGATGCCTGCCTTCCTGAAGAGAGTTAATGAAGCTATAAGTTACCTGTGTGGCTTCATTTGGAGTTAAGCCTAATTATCTGGATCATGGCCACATTTTGGAGAGTCTGAGCCTCCTTTCCAAAGCAGATGGAGTTGCTCAGGAATGACTTCATTTGTATTAATTTGTTGCACTATCTTCTGCTGTTCATCTCAGGGAATGTTGCTGCCTTTGCAGTCCAGCAGGAATGGAATATAAAGCTTTCAATTTGGGAATTTTTACTTTATTTTGTAAAATAAATCAATCCTCTTCCTCCACAATGACCAATGGTGAAGTGCAAAGGCAATTAAGTGGGGTACAACCTGTGGCCATCACCTGCTGCAAGATGGTGATTATACCATCAAAGATTTATGAGGCTTTCGTTTCTTGGAACAAATGAAATGACCAAAGCAGTGACCCAGCATCTTTATCAAGATAACCTATGGAGCACTTCAGATTTGGGTTCATAAGAGGAAGGTTTTTGATGTCAACCTTGCCTCAAAAAGAAAATCAAAAGGTAAAAAAGGAGGATGTTAAGGGCATAGGAATGAGGATAGTTTTACTGTCACTTTGAAATATTTGTGTAAGAGAAACGTTATATTATTATACCCGGGATTCTGCTTTGATGCAGTTGTTTATGCATTGAGCAATGAAATTATATGAAATAGAGATCGGGTGACTCCAGTTGTTCCACTACATTTCAAAGGTTAGGAGCAAAATGCGGAATAAAGACAGGAGTTTAAAGGTGTCTGTGGCACAATTACTGTGCTGTATCATAGCTGACATATCCTGGCCTGTCCCCTTATTAAATGAGGGTGATACTCAGCACCATTAATCCTTGAAATACTTTACCAATGAGCATTACTATTACCATGTTGTGCAATTTGTGAAGAGCAAAAGGAACAAGGACAAATGAAAACAGTGTCAAATGAAAATAAAGACTTTAGTTTTGTGTCCTATCATAGCACTTCTGTCTAATAAAATTATTGCTTGTCAATTATTTCCTGCAGAGACCACAAGTGCTAGTCTACATTCTTTAAGCTCAGAAAGTGTACAGGATATTTGCATGTGGTAATTTGCAGCCAAATAATTTGCTTATGATTTTTCTCATTCTGGCATTCTGGTGGCAACATCTAGTGATTAATTGTGATTGAAGATTTAGTGATACTTGGGATGGTCCCAGGCTACAACAGGTTGCTGCTAGCAGCTCAGGACCCATCTGAGTGATTCATACCCAGGCTTTTCTAGATGCCACTGTGCTGAAAATGCAGATATCCAAGGCTTCCAAGTTTGTCACTTTCAGCCTCTTTTGAAATTCAGAAAACCATGGGTGCAGGAGGAGGGATGGTTGGACCAAGCCTGATCACTTGCATGGAACTGGTATCTGAGGGAAAGGAAAGGCAGGAATAGAGGAAGCACATCATCTTTATCAGAAGGATTGTTGGTAGAAATAAAAGGTTAGGTTTCTCATGGGAGGCTAAAAATTTCAGTGATTAAAACATACACTCTGGCACAGTAACATGAAACAAAGCTTCTAAAACAACGGAATTGTGGGGTGGAAGACAAAAGTGGAAGTTGCAGAGAAGTTGAGCCCCAAAGTTGTTGCAGTCTCATGTTGCAGAGGAAAGTCAGTTGTCATTTCTACTCCCTTTTATCATAAACATGAAGTGCTTATTGCCATCAAGTACCTCATGCAGATCTTTAATCACACAGAAATAGAGTTACAAGCCTCCAGCCCTTTGTGTTTGCACATCAATAATATTATTCATGTCTCCTGACTATCAAGGTAACAAGCAGAGGTCATTCCTTTGGTCTGGCATCTTCTTTCAGAAATGAAATACTAAAGCTTTGATTTCCATAGTAAAAAAAAAAAATCAACCAAAGGTCTTTCCCTGTTTTTGACACTACTAATTTCACGCATACACTTTGAATTTTTAACTATCGCTGCTATCGTAACGAAATTATTATTAATTAATTAATATTGCTAATATTGTAACTTAAGTACACAGAATAATATGTTTAAAAGTATTCAGAAATGCCCTAGTATGTTGAACAAACAAACCCTTTTTGTCCAGAACAGTAGCCAGCCAGAACTGTAGAATAATTATTTTCCATATCTGGGGCGATAAAGGCCAAAATCCTCAGCTGAAATCAACAGGTTAAATATTACTCTGAAAATCAACTACCAAAAGTTTTTTTGTGAACCAGGCCCTAAAAATGTGGAAGGAGCAAAAGAACCAAAAGAAATGTTGTGTGGTTAAATGGGGAAAGGATTACTACAAGAAGGAGATCGTTCATCCTAAAGACTGCTGAAAGTGTCATAGACGCAGAAATGAACAGTGTTCTCATATATTACTGGATTTTCAATCAGAAGGAGTATGGGCTTTGATAGAAACAAACCAGGATGAAATTTGATAAACTCCGTTTTGAATATATTAATGAGATTCACACAGCTAGCTTCAACATAGAAATGAATCCTACCTTTCTAAAGAACCAGTATTTTCCTTCGTTCTCTTTAATGTCACTTTATGAGTGTTCTTTGTACTTTATGAATTGATAATATGTAAGTCTCAGTTTCTCAATGGGCAACAACTTCATTTTACTTAATGCTATACAACCTAGGACACTTCTTGCAATACACAGGCACTACTTGTTTACAGGCTGACACCTTGATTCTGCAAAGGATTTATAAAGTACTTGTAAACTGTTTCTGCCTTATAAATAGACTCACTGGCCAAGAGACTGGTGTCTAAATAAACATTAATTAATATTTGGAGAGAGTTTGGGATTTACTTGATTATGGGAATGACAGATGAAGATGACAGCAGTAGTAATGTGAAGACATACGTTTTAACACATTTTAGTGAAATGAATAAAGTAAATGTCTACAACCTTGTAAATTTTTTTTTAGTAATCAGATCAAAATGACAGATTCATAGTGTGAGACATAAGACAGAAGAATTCGAAAATTGTGATGTATTTGATTTTTTGGGGTGACCTCTCAGCATTAGGATTTTTATGTAGCCAGTTTTGCTTTTCAGAGTTCGTTAACAACTATGGACAGGTCAATCAGTATCTGAATTGGAACATCAAGTTCATTTCAATACAGGAGCTTTTCAATGAAAAGGTTTGTCAACTTACTTTTGGTTTTTCAGAGCCAAAGCAATGTGGGAGTGGATGACTGAATAGGCCATTTAATGTTATGTCTGGTTCAACACTGTCTTAATGACACATTCTATTATTTTGTTCATAATGTCCTCAATTTGAAATGGAAGATAATTTATGTTAAAGGGCAGCCAAACATAGAAGCTACTTCAAAAGGTCAAAACCAACCTAAACATTGCACAACATTAAAAAATAAATAATTTAATTTGAAAATGTTATTAGTCCTTTTAGTTATGGGTGTTGTCACTTTTTGACATTTTGTAGTAATGAAACAGAGGAAAAAATTCCTCAGCATAGAAAAACTGTTTCACTGAGTTCAATCATCAGGAGACAGTCATTATGCCACTGGACAAAGCGGGTTTCTATTTCATGTGGACATGAAGTCATTCAATGCTTTTTCTTTTCCAAATGAATAATGGAAGACAGTTCTTGAGGGATACGAAAGCAGATTTTATTAGCTAACACTTTTTATTTGGAGACAAAAATCATCTAATCTGCACCCAGATATTAGATGTTCCTTGTAATGCATTTTCTCCAAGTCTCACAAAGGACTGAGAAATGTGGATCAGGCAAAAGGAGAGTGGGAGTAAAATCTTTCATAAATGTGACCTTTAGTGTCAAGGAGGACTGCGAATGGTAGGATTTCAGCTATTATATTATACTGTCATACTAAACTCATATCACTACATAGGTTCTGTATTGAATTTAAAGGAAGATTGCTTATTAAAACTGCGAAGTTCAGCAGAACGGCTTACTCTTTTTTGGATAAGCTTGTTTTCCTTTATATGGGGGAAAAAAAAAAGAGTCTGGAGAATTAACTTTCTTTCTTTCTTTCTTTCTTTCTTTCTTTCTTTCTTTCTTTCTTTCTTTCTTTCTTTCTTTCTTTCTTTCTTTTCTTTCTTTTCTTTCTTTCTTTTCTTTCTTTTCTTTCTTTTCTTTCTTTTCTTTCTTTTCTTTCTTTTCTTTCTTTTCTTTCTTTTCATTCTTTTCTTTCTTTTCTTTCT
>VWZG01004054.1:138647-168917 GCA_013396735.1 Grallaria varia | reverse complement strand
CTTCCCTTCCCTTCCCTTCCCTTCCCTTCCCTTCCCCTCCCCTTCCTTTTCACATTTCTCTTAATTGGGTAACACTTTGGACTAAAAAAGCACTTGACTCCTTTTTTAATTCCAGTACCCAGTGTAAATTTAACTTGAATTTAGGAGCTTGCACTTGATTTACTACAGGGTTTTGTTAAAGACTTAGTGTTCTTTCTTGTAGTCCCTGTACATGTTACTGTCCTTCAGAGAATGACTGTATTAGGTGTTTAGCACAACAGAAGCAGTGAGAAGAAAGGAATAAAAAGAAGGGAGATGGCAGGACCTTCCTCAAGCACATGCACTGACGCTGGAGTAGAACCTCACACTTTAGTTACAGCTTGACTACTGGCAGTTCATTCCAAGTAAGGTAAAATTAACATCAGTACTCTTGTCATCACAAGTGATTTTAGAGCATTAAATTCATTGATGTTTGGACAGAGAATAAATTTACGAAGGTGCAGAAAAACTGCGTGTTTGCTCCAGGCATAGCAAAAGTGAACTATTTCTATGTGCAAGTCACATATCCATTTGTTGAGTTTCAACCCTAGTGATCAAATTTAGGTCAGTGTCCTATTAACATAGTTACATGAGACTTGAACTAACTTGGAGTAAAGCTGTGTATTTGTTTCAGCTCTTAAGTGTCTGTGAAAATATGATGTAGGTTTTTTTGAAAAAAACTATTTCTGCAGTGCATGGATAACATCACAGTTTTTGGGCACTTGCTCAGATAACTAGTTTCTTTACTGTGATGTTTGTAGAAAATCATCATAGCTGAGATCCTTTTAAGTTTTGTTTCTCTGTTCACCTCAACAGCTGAACAACAAGAGGTAGGGAGACAAAGTACAGATTGCAAAAAACTCCTTCAATTTTAGAAGATACTCCAGGGAAAAATAGATTGATTCCCTTAATTTTGTCAGAAGTGAGTGTTACATAGAAATGAAGAGAGGTAATATGTGTTGAATAGCCTTTAAGCTGTTTTTGAATTGTGGAGCTCTTTCCTATGTGTTGTACCGCCAAAGGGCAAAACCCACATTACAGTCAAAGAATGTTTCCTGAATGATATACATATGTCGATGTACATGGGTATTATTACAGCAGGAACCATAGGAGAAATTCAGTGCTGTATTATATGACAAGGCCCTTCAAGCTAACTCGGGAACTGGACATATAAAGATCCTCATTCATACTTAGTTGGAAGTCCTTTGTTCATCTTTCTCCACGCTACTTTCACGCACAAAGCTGTTTTGGCATTCAGGATGAATGAGGATCAAAATGAGTTTGTACAGCACCTTTTTTGGGCATATTCTAATTACCTAAGGATGCAGATTAGCACTGCAATAGCTGCAAGTGCCAAATATATTTGCTGTGGGAACATACAGATACATCATAGTTTGCCAGCACATCACTAAAAGACTCTTTCTTGAAACTGCTAACGCAATTATTTCTTATGTTGCATTTTTATCAGAGTGTAATGCAATTGTTTACATAATTCTACATAACCTATAAGAAGTCAGAAAACATCAAAAAAGATCTAGTCTAACATCACGACTGGTGCAAAAACAATGAGAAAAACAGCTATCAGACCAGAATTAATGTCTCTCATCCAGCCTTCTGTCTCAGACAACACCCAGTACTAGGTGTTTTAGGAGAAAGGTATGTGATATTTATGGCTTAACATGCTCACAGCTCAGCTTACTTCCTACCTACCTGTTCTGGCTCTACGTTTCCACATGACCTGAAGCATGAGACTGCATTTCCCTAATTTAATGCTATGATTTCTAATATTGAATTATCAATTTTTAAAACCTCAGAGGAAATTGTGGCTCACAGAACTCTACTGCACATACTTGACTTGGTTCAGCAAATATTCGGCACTGCAGAAAGCAGATGGTGTTTGGGATTCTGACAGGTGAACTCCTGCAAACTAAGCTGGAGTGGTTTGAAGGGCTATTACCGAGACTCCTTCTACCAGAGGCTCCTGCTCTCCTGCTGCATCAGATGTGTACTGGTGTGCCAGCTGCACCCCTTCACTTAATGATTTCTCAGCCCAAACCTCATTAAAAAATCTTCTGTAACTCAGTACACTTAACAAGGAAGGTCCCAACCTCAAACCGTAATTTGACATAATTGATAGAGTTTGTAAATCATGTCTAAGCAAAAGACTTGTGAATAGTGACTATTGTATGGCCTACATGGCACAGATGTGCAGGGAATGACTGTGCTTGTTACAGATGTGCTATGTTCCAGAGATAGCAAGACTGGAATAGGAACAGCAGTGAAATGCCATTCATAGCTCACCCAATGTCCAGCGTTTTCTCTACCAGCTCCCTTTTGACAGTCCAGTTCTCAGACCCCACATTATCAGGCACGCTTGTATCTCCCTCATGCAAGTTACTGCTGCTGCGAGTTGGTGCTTTGTGGTTGTGTAGTGCCCTCCTGGGAAGGTTCTTAAGGGCAACACCAGCTCAGCCATGCTTCAGTAAGTGCACGTCATAACAGCAATACACTGCTGACAGACTGTTTCCTATTTAATGAAGACAAGTTTTAAGGTATTTGCAGGAAAAGCTCTATAAGAGTGTTCCTATTTTTTGATCCATTTTCATTGCTTTTTCTAGTCAGAAAATCTAGCTTACACAAGTCAGTAAATATAATTCTGCCTTGTTAGTTAACTGCTCCATTCTTTCTCTGTTTGATGCATCTTTAAGCCTCTGTTAACAGCATATGAGTGCTGGTAATACCATTGGTAGACATGCGGTGTTTTGGGTGTTTTCTCTCAGTGGTCTAGGTTGGAGTTTTCTCCCCCTGGTTATCGCACATAGACTGTCTGCCAAGTAGGCTTGGATCATTTCAAAGCCATATTGACTTCAATACAGACAAAACCTGTTAATTATCATGTTTTCCATCAACAAGAGACAGGCATCTTCTGAATTTGCCTTCCAGAGAGAAAAGAGGGTTTTAGGCCCTGACCTGTTGGAGCCACAGGCAACAATCTCCCAGATCACCCCTCAGCACAACTGCTACAGTTATGCAGTCTGCATTTACTTCTTCTGACACATACTTTTCCCCAGTGGTTTCCTTGTCTAAGAATCAGGTAATTCTGCAATATGGGAAGTAAAATAGGTGGCCCTGAAAAATGGAATATCTTTATTACCCTTTTTTATTTCTCAAAAGTGTATTAGTCGCACTGCAGGAAGCACATGGAAGATACACCCTTCCTTAGGGAATCTATAACTTAACTGAAGAACAGAACAAATAAGTATAGGCAAAGGAAGAAGTGGAATACAAGAGGAAGGATGAAGTCTAGGTAGATTTGATAAATATTTCATAAAATAAGCAGAAGCTAGAAATTCTGTATCAGTTGGTGAAGGTTCATAGATGAGATTATAGAAATATATGGAATATCTTACTGGGTCAGATCAATGGTCTGTTCAGCCCAGGATTCTGTTCCAGGAGTGGAAATGCATGATCTTACTTAGAGAAAGGGTATATGCTTGGCCACTTTCTGTAGTCCATGTCTAAAACCACAGGGTTCCACAGTGCTCACCCAGACTGACCTACATGACAGACAACTACAGAGCCTTACTGAATTAATTTCTCTTTGAACTAGAAGAAGACGTCATGCACCTCAGTGACACTCTGCTGCTTACCACCAGCGGTGGATTCACCCAGAGGTCTTTGTGGCTTTGTTTTCCCTTCATTTAATGTGTTTGAAAAGTTTATACATTTCCCTTTTTTTAATAAGTTATCATCATCAAAATCAGCACTTTTTTCCCCCCTTGATAGCTTTCACAACCTCGAAATAGAAAAAAGAAAAAGAGCTACTGTAAAAATCCATGTATCAAATGTCAGAGGTTAGTTCCCTCATAGCAAAAGATAGGAGAGGGAAAGGCACAAATTCCATATACCTGGAACATTTTCTGTTTACAGCCCAATGTCCATCATACAGGATGAAGTCATTCTTCTCTGTCAATTTGGAGGATGGGAGTTCCATCAGTGCCTCTGTTTGCCCAAGTTTTCTATACTTTATATCTCAGTGTTTTTTTGAATCTGTGTTCATGTCTGTGCCTGTATATCTGTTTGGGTTTGGTTGGTGTTTTGTTGTGCTTTGTTTTTTGGGTTTTCTTTTTTGTTTGTTTTTTTGTTTTGTTTTCATCTTGTGGTGTTGTTGTTGTTGTTAATTAGTGTTGTATGCCAACAGTTACTTAAATACTTATGTGATGGTTTGCCAACAGAAATACATAATGTTCCATCCTTAGGGAATTTTTCTGCTTCTACTAATTCTACAGAAAAGAGCTATGCATTTCCTAAACAGCTCTGAGAACCCTGTGCCAGATCCTTGCATGATGTAGACTGGCTTAGCTACACTGAGGTAAATGAAGCCTGTCAAATAATGGCCGCTGAAGCACTTTAGACATATCAAATGAAGGGTTACACAGAAATGCAGAGAGACATTGCAATCCCTCTACAAAAGGGTAATAAACATCTGAAAGGGTTTTCTGCAGATATCTGTGATTGTCTTGTGGAAATTCTTCCCCTTGCAGTTTGCTGAACTTCTCTCAAGTTTTCCCTCTTTCTTTTTTGCTTTTATGTCATCATTCATGGCTTGGCTTCGCGAACAAAGATTTGGGAAGGGCTCTACCCACGCTTGCTGCAAGCGTGCTGATGGCTAAAGAGGCCGATGCGAGATAGGCAAGTCCGGTTGCAAAAGGCACAGCAGAAAGTCTCCATAGGTGGTGTTGGTGAGGCACGGTTCTTTCTGCGTTGTCTTTTCTCCTCCAGACTGATTCTGCGTGCATTTTCAAAGGAATCAGCAGCGTTATGGATGGTGTGTCTCCACGCCTCCCGATTGGAGGCCAGAGTGGACCATTGATGATAGTCAATATGGCCAAGGCTGAGGTACTGTTTTAGAGAGTCCTTGTACCTCCTCTTTGGGGTCCTCTCTTGCGGCAGCCGGTGGCAAGTTCACCATAGAGCACGATCTTAAGGAGGCGGTGATCCTCCATCCTGGAGACGTGCCCTGCCCAGCGCAGCTGCGTTCTCAGCAGCATCGCCTCAATACTGAATATAGACACATTAGACAGGAGGGGTATTTGGAACAAATTCCTTCTCAAACTGTAAAGCAAGTAAAAGGTAACACAACTTTTCCTCTCTCAGCAACTTTACAAAACAGCTGCCTAATATAAACAACTTGGCAAAAATTATTTTATTTCAAAAAAAGTAAATCAGGCATTGTGAGAAACTGTTACAATATTTCATCTCTATCATGATTTACTAGATGCAAACCCTAAATATTTATAGTTTCCTCGATGGGTTTAAATTTCTTTTCTTGAAGCTAGGGGAAACACTCTCTGTAAATAATATAATTTAAACTGATGTTCAGCTATATCTGAACATCACTGCTTAGAATTTCCAATAGTATTTGTATGTTACATAGATGCTTTTATTTAGACTTTGACATGAAGGGACATATTTCCAAATTTATGAAGTACATTAAGTTAACTGTTATTTTATCTTTACTTTGCAGATGTTCAGCATTTACAGTAAATACATCAATGGATTTATTTTAATTATGGAGGTACTTAGAGGCCATGCAAAGCATAAAACTATTGTGTAATTACTTGTACACAAAACTGTGAGTTTCCAGTTTACATAGAAATGATTTGCGAGATTAACTCTGAACAGAAACTTAACTAGCAGGGCCCTTTCCCTTGAACTGGGCCATGGCACAGGCAGGCAGAGGGATCGCTGCATGGACCATGGTGCAGGGGAATGGGAGAAGGGGTGCCCCAAACAGGGCACACAAGCCCCAAGCACTGAGGCCAACTCCTCCCTCCACCAAGGAGAGCGTCTCAAAGCCCCCAGCAGGAGTCCAGCTGGAAGGAGGAGGTTCAAGTGTAAAAATGTCTTTCAGTGGCTCAGGACTGCCTTTCTTCTTTTTATTCTAGGTGGTTTAACTAGAAATGTGTATGCATATGTGATGAGTTTTTTCCATTGTTATTTTACAGGGGAGAAGCACTCGAATCGAATCTTGCAATTAATTTTACTGTGCATGCCATTCCTATATTTATGGTTGCTGAATCTGGAACATTTCATCATTCAGATATCAGCCTTCTGTTCAAAATAAAAGAGATGTTGGGGGCTTTGGCTCAGGGTTTGCATAATCTCTGGTCACTGTGGGAAAGCTGCTATAACTTCAAGGATCTTCGCAGCTGTCTCACTCACAGGGAGGCTGCACCCAATTATTGGCTCCTGCCTGACTCAAAATGCAATGTATCATCCGGGTCGCAGTGCCTTGGTTCCCTGGAGCTCAGCATTACATGCTGAGTCCTCATGGAAACCCATTAATAAGCAGTAGAGCCCTCCACTTAGCTACGAGCCAGGCTGGCACTGTGTTTTAACTCGGTTTTTCTCATACAGTGACTGTGGAGACATTTCAGTCACAGAATTAATCGACAAAGAGAAAATCCAGAGAAAGTGGTTGGGCTGCGAGCTCTAGGTGAGAACATTGCAATGTGTTGTTCACTGGTTTATCTGCCCATGGGTGGCATCCTAAGGCAGGACCTCACTGCTCACAGCAGTGCGACATGAAGATGAGAAGAAAACCATGAGACAGTCCTTGAGTCTTCCCTCTCCCTGGGAACAGGTTAAGAGCAGGCTCCAGATGGGTCTGGTGAAGGCAACAACAGCCAGTTGGGGGACCACTGGTCAGATTCCCAGTGTCAGTAGGAAAGTGATAGGACATAGCAGCTCACATGCTGCCTCTTGGCTCCAGTGGTTCACCCAGGACTGGCAAAGGCAGGTTTCTCAGGAGAAACTTCTGTAGGTGCAGTGGGAAACTTACTGTTATCTATGGACAACGTCTTCTTTGTTGACCAAAACACGATAAAATTTCTCTAATGAGAATGTAGTAATGTTAGCACATTTCCCATCTAGTCAGCCATGCTCAGAAATTGACTATTAGCTTTTTGTTTAGATTGCTTTTTGAAAAAAATGAAAATGCAATACCACCATCTAAAACTCGGGGCATGAACAAACAAGACATTTTAATAAGTGTGCTAATGTTCTTATTACAAGCCTATTGGTACACCAAAACAAAAGCCTTTCCTCACAACTCAATTATTTCCTTTTACTCTAGCTGCACAGAAAGCCCAGAAAAATAAGAGCTTAGGTACATTTGGAAAACAGCGATTTTGAGTACGGTCAAATAAGGGTTGGGGGAGTGAGTCTCCAAAGACATTTCATAGATTGTGCCCTCCACAGTCTGTCCCAGCTTTCTTTTTAGACCTCATGCTGTTAGTTAACACAGAGATTTCAATTTTATTTCCAACAGTGATAGACAGAGGAAGAGAGAGGGAATGTCTCTGAAACACCCAAGACTGAAGCAAGCTCTAACTGTATGTGCACGTATTTGCTGTACAGACAACTGCTCAGCCCAGAAACAAAATGGAAGGCAAAGCAAGATCCACGTCTCATGACAGCTTTATTGCTTTTCTCCCCTGGAGGCATTACGACACTTATTGTAGCATTTTTGGGAGACTTTGAAGTTCCTTTACTTCTAATTGCAGAACTCATGTCATTTGGGGAATTTGAAAATAGCCTCTTTTCATCTTTTTCAACAGTGAAATGTTACATGTTAACGTTTATTCTGCACATTATAAATTCAGAGATACAGAAATGACTGGCATTTTGCTCCATATCTTGCCATGATTTTCTCAGCTGAAAAAATATGTATTCAAACCCAGCTACTGCCCCACTGCCATGGTATGTCTATCAGAGAAGTGTCTTTGGGGACCACACTCCTGCCCCACCACTAGTGGCCTTGCTGCCCTCAGGTGCAGTGCAACATTTGTCCTTTCTCCTACAGACATCTACCGCTGTGTGTGGTCCCCATGCCACGTGCTCGAAGGATCAGGGTGGGGGAGGATGGCTGGAGCTGCCATCCCTGTGAAGGATCTACCGTTGAACAAAGCGTGGATTTGGTTGTGCCAGCTGGTGTGGGTTCCCTGGGGCAGAGATGTGTGTCTTCTGTGTAGTTTGGGCCATAACAGAGCAAAACGTGTGCATCAGTAGAAAGTAAATAATAAAAGGAATAATAAATTGCAAAATCAAGCCCTGTAATGAAAAAATAAATAATCTTGATGGACTGCCTCAGAGTGTCTCAGCCCGATTTATTTGCAATTCTGGCTGACCATTATTATTATTAGGTGAGCAAGTTGCAGCAATTTTTCACCTGATGATCTGCAAATTAACTATGCTACAGGATGAATGCAGGAGATTTGTGTTTATTGTTTTATGAAATTATACAGTAGGTAAAAATTCACTTGGAACATCACCACCAGCCCTTTGCAAATTGATGACCTATAGTACATCTGACACACGGTAGTACTGCTGCTCAACACAGATGAGCAACAACATCAGTATCACTGGTCATCTGGAGCAGTGAATAACAGCAACAGGAGGAGAGCCAATGCTTATTTCATGTTGGCACAGAAATCCACTCACCTGCAGGTTATTCTCATGTTTATTCCACGTGAAAGAGCAGAGGAAGGCTTTGATTTTCAGACATATTACACGCTAATGTTTTCCAGGCCAAAATTCTGTGCCAGGTATCCTAATTATGTATGAATTCCCTGCCATCCACCCCCAATGCACCTACAGGGGAATCAGTGGTTGCATTTATTTACCCTCCTTAGACAGGATTCAACTATGTCCTAGAGGAAAAAAATGCATTTGCATATGCAGAAGAAGCTGGTGGCAATTCACTATAGTTTAGCTCCTACTGTAGTAAATGACATTACTGCAGAGTCCAAATGTTTCTTTTATGTCAGGATCTACTTACTGGTTTCCATTTCCTAGAGTCAATACAGAGATCAATCATGTCAAAAAGAAAATTCAATAAGAAAATCCTTTATGGTATAAGCTTAATTATAGATATGTTTTCTTTCGTAAAAATAGAAGAAATCCAAGAACCAGAGCCCTTTACATATATTTCTATGCAATATGAATTAGTCATATTTATATATAAAATGAGCAAACTTTTATTATCCCTTACATAAAAATCCCATGGGGAGAGGCCTGAAAGCAATTTGTTCTTGACTAAATCACTGCATGGTGTAACCTCAAATGTGCTGACAGGAAAGGAAAAGTATTACAAATGAAGTATAATGCAGCAATATTTTAACATCTTGATGTCCTTCCTGCAACACATTGTCGCTAAAGCCCACATATCAAAACCTGTTGAGAAAAATACTGGGAACTGAGCTTCCCTGGTGTCCTCAGATCTATAGAAACTCTGTTTTCTGTCTCTCAATTATCTAGCTAACAAACTAGACTTGGGAATTATGTTTCACATGAGTTTTGTTGGAACGTACTGCAAGCGTCAGTGGCTTTTATGTGAGAAAGGATTAGGGGTTCACCTCGGGCTGGATTCTAATCTCTCATTATTTTATAATTTTATTTTTGTATTTCTTGGTGAACTCAACGCATATAAACTCTCACTGACATGAGACAGAGTGTTGGAATTTAGCCTAGCATAAGACACATGAAATATATGATGTTAGTTTCTCCTGGAGAATTTAGATCTCAAGAAAAATAAACAAAAAATTATGCAACTCAATGTGCTGCATACAAATGGAATGGGAGATTTTGATAGGCAGAAGCAAAATCTTTACAACAGATCTAGATTCAAACCTCAGTCCTGTATGTTTTTAGAAGGTTAGTGTCAACTTTACTTTTGCAAATATCAGGAAGTTCAGATATAATTTAATCTTGAGAACAACACTTATCATGTGAATCCCTCTACAGCTTTCCCCCTCCTTTTTGTGTAATTTACTCCACCTTTTACCAAGGGTATAAGCCGTAACCCATCCCTAAAGAGTTTTCTCCTCATAGTATGTAAACAACAGTGATGAAATATGAACTTATATCTCCACCCTTTTACATTGACCTTCATGAGATTTTTTGGGGGATAGCTAGTTCAGTGCAAAAGAAGGCTTTCCCTGTCCACTGAAGGCACAGTGCAAGACTTTCATGCCTTAATTTCAAAACTGTACATCCACCCTAGTAAAAGTACAGAATGAGTGTTTTGTCTGCTGTGTGCAGATCTATGCTAGAGGCAACAAGTTAGACTCGGTAGAATAGGCTCCTAATATTATAGCTTGTTCCCAGGCCAGTGCTTAATTTTCCCCTCCAGCAAGTTCTGCCACTGATACTCAGCTGCACTGCAATGTCTGCTTCTTCCCTTCTCTACTTGCCCAGACACAGGGCACGACGTTCCCCCTCCACCTCACTCCAAGGTGTTCAATCAGCAAAGCCTTGGATTTGATGGGAGGGAAATATATCCCAGATTTATTTGACTAAACCCACTTTTGAGAGCAAGAGCAGAAAGAAGGGAAATGAAATCTTCGTTATCTTTTCTATAAAGTTACTGTCAGTAATGAACAAAGCAAAAATCAATATTTTTTCTTAACAGAAATTGGAAGAACTCAATACCTAATTAATTTGTGCATTTCAGTTCCTGTGACTGCTAACAATGCTGGCTGCAACATTGCCAGTGTTTCTTACTGTGTTTCTTTTCTGTGTCTCATCTCCTACATCACACCATTTACACTGTATTTTTGATATTTCCTTTATATACTTCAGGCTTTCCCATTGGTACCTTTCTCATGAACCCCCAAAGATAATTTCCAGAGGACAAAACAATGCCAAACTTTATGTCAGGTCATCATCACCATGACTTCAGTACCAGCTATGACACTATCAGCCACATCTATGGCCAAATGCAGACTAGTCACTACTGACTGTCAGAGAGAACCTGCATAAATAAAGACATCATAGCATTCTCAAAAAGCCAAAGGGGAGGTCAGTCTGATCCAAATATAAAGTATTATCACAAGTGTTTTTTAACTCCTAGTTCTATTTTGGTACTGTACTGATACATAATGTACTATTTAAAAATATTACACTTTATCTAAATACGTGTCACTTGCAGCTCAAAAATGTAATCCAATTTTAGTAATTCATCTAGTGAACTCCAGAGGGTAATCTCAGAGGGTCTGCTGAGAACCCATTAACTTCATCAGTATCATTCTGGGTCCTGTACTGGCAGCTGGTGACTTACAACAGTGTTTACCTGGCTCTATTGAAAACCAAAAAAAGAAAAAGAAAAACCAAGCAAAAAAATCACTTCTTTTTGTTTGAAACACAATAGTAAACATTTTATTTCTCGACATGGATGGGATTGGTTTTCTTTGGACTAAAATGAATGAAGTAACTTCCTCTAAGAATCTTTGATTAATTGTAACTTCGGTTTTAATACTTGAAGTGTATTAGATAAGTTACTTAATTAGTTTTTCAGATAAACTGTGCTAACTGGTGTGTCTAGATCATGAGAGAAGTGGTTGAAAAAAAGAATTTTATACACACACACACACACACACTCAGAGAGAAAGCAAGACTGAATTTACGCATTTGCATATTATTGAATAAGCCACTACCTTGACAAGCAGTTTAGGAGCTCTGGAGAGAATCTGAACTCATCAAAATCCAGTAAGAAGCTTCCTGAAACTAAAAAAAGGGGAAAGAAGGGGCTTGGTATGATGGAAGAGCAAATACTGCTCTTTCAAAAATGATAAAAAACAAATAAAAAATAAATTTCAGAAGTAAATTCTTGTCTTGACAAGCTGTCTGCTGATGTTTGTACAGCTCTGATAATACCTACTGAAGCAAGTTAGAATGTGACGACAGTCCTGAATGGTACTGCTAATACATGACACATGCCTTCACTAAAGATAATGCACATGAAGAATTCATCATTGATCCTCTCTTAAAGCCTCTTTGAGAGCAAATATAAAGTAGAATGAAGTTTTTAACTGGAACCACTGAATTATCACTTTTAGAGAATCCCTTAAGTGAGTTGGTTATTGGGACTCGGGTGTTACTCGTTGCCCAAGCAGCAGTTGCTCTAGCACCATGTAGAGTAGGGAGGAACACATATGAACACTTCTTGCAGGCCCTTCCGATGCTTGGATACCATTTCTATCCCAAATTACAAATAAAAAGTCAAAATAAAGACTAAAAGTGGATGTGAAGAACTCTTCAACTTTTCATTCATTTAAAAGTATGTCTAGGAACGTGGCTTTTGCATGGAGTAACAACTTAACCATGCTCTGAGTTGTGACAGGTTTGTGTAAATTGTAACTCTGAATCACACAGTCCTATTCTTTTGGATATATTGGTCTCTGGCTTGAATACATCTCCTGCACTACATTTCAGTCAGGGGTTACACGGACTCATTACAGTGGGGAAATGGAATAGAGCAGGGGGAATTGTAGCTCTTCAGTGCAGAGATTAACTGAATTTCCACGGGATATATTAATTTGGCTTAAGCATATGGTAGCATCAGGTAACTGCGATTCAATGTCTTTGATCTACAAAAACTGTTCAGATCCCTGTTCACTAGTAGGGTGATGGGGGAAATCACTCTGCAGGAGACAGTTCTGAACTGCTCTCATGCCACACCACAGGCAGAATAAATTCTGTAGATTTTTTCCCTTGGACTGCTGTCACTACACTGTGTTCAGGATGGTGTTTTCCTCCATCTGTGCACCTGCCTTTGTGACGATGTCTTACTGTGGCTCCTTCACTTCCTTTCTCCTGTTCTTCATGTTCAATTCCCCTCTGCCCACACCACCACACATCCCCATCTACAGGTGATTCCTTCTTGGATGCTAACACCACCATGCCTTTTCACCTTTCAGGAGCTGAGTTACTTCTTATGGCTTACCAAGACAAGAAACAGTGACTGTAGAGGTTTTGTCTGAGTCATAAACTCTTTAAAAACGTCAATATGTCATCCACATTATTATGCTTTTTTTTGTGAGAGTACTTTGAAAGAAAAAAGGGTGAAAAAAATGTAGTAGAAGAAAAGAGAGGTGAAAATCCATGGTGGTGATCTGGTTTGTGAACTGTCTGTATATACTCACAGAAATCTATAATGGAACCAAGAAATCTCATTGCTGTCACTGTTAGCAACAGGAGGCTGAGCTGTACAACCCCAGCATTGTTACAGTAACACTTAATGTGCAGTTGGCCCCTTTACAACTCAGATGATCAGACTTCAGAGAGGATGGAGCAGCTCCCTTCACAGTCCCTCAAAATATGCCATTGTGGAAAGAATGAGGGGAGCCATGGTCAGCACAGAGAAGGAAACAGAAGTGAGAACTCAAAGTCTGTCCACCCTGGGCAGCTGAGATATGGACATGGTGTGGTGAAGCTTGAAGCAGGAAGCATGGAGTGAGTCAGATGGAGAGATATCCAGAGTTCAAAGGCAATAAATAGCTCAAAATTTTCCAGACACCATTTTTTTTTTTTTTTTGAGGAAGGGCTAATGGAAGAAATAAGCTGACACAAAAATATGCTTTGCAAAGAGCAGCATATTTCCATTTCTCTGAATCACAGGAGTCCTTTTTTACTGTTATGGAGATAACAATAAAGAGCATTATGGCATGTGGTATGATTTCTGCTACAACTTAAAGTTTTATTTTTCTTGATGTAACTTTATTGGTTGGTGCTCCATTTGAAGCAACATGAGCCATGTTTTTTTATTTATTTCTCAATTAGTGCAGTTGTCTGAATACAGGACTTGAGTTGCACACAATTGCACAGGGCAGGCATGTATGGCTGTGTCTACTAGCAAATTAAACATGCCCAGAATTGTGCCTAGGCACTGAATATGCTTAGGCTACATGCCATGTCACGTCAGATCACGATTTATGCTACTAAATTTTCTTAGCCTCTAGGATGTAGTGACTACAAATTACCTGTTAGGAATAGCTTCTGCTAAATTCCAATTCCCAAAATCTGGCTGGGAATTGTTTGAGGAGACTGGATATAGGGCAAAAACATATAAGACAGTGTCATAACATTTCAAGAGTAGAAATTATTGCTTTTCAGTGCTCAGAAACCACCCTAGGCAGCATTTTAATAGTGTAAACTTAGACTGTGATTAATTGTCTTCCAGGTCAGACTCCACTATTACTGAATGTTTGGACATTTACACAGATTTAAGTCTATTCAAAATGGAACAAGAATCATGCTCTTACCATACTCTTCCTTCACAGTATGTTCTTATTTTTTCTGTGATGACTTACAATTTATTTGATGTTTATATGAAATATCAATAGAAGGTAAAACCTTCCCATTTTATAAGTAAATATAAATATAAGCCAGCTTATGGGACCCTTCTGTACTGAGTGCTGTGCCAACATATGTGAGACCGTCTCCTGGAGA
Source organism: Grallaria varia (assembly GCA_013396735.1). Classification (NCBI taxonomy): domain Eukaryota; kingdom Metazoa; phylum Chordata; class Aves; order Passeriformes; family Formicariidae; genus Grallaria; species Grallaria varia. The sequence goes on along the minus strand of VWZG01004054.1, from coordinate 154,607 downwards.
TTACACAGAGCTCTCACTTCAAATTTACACACCCTGAGCAGCAGGGATGAGAAGCCCATTCAAACAGAATTACTGACTTGAGAAAGAGCAGGAAAGAAGTTAATAGCAGAGAATTACGACAAAGATAATGACTCAAAGGTTGCAGTAGATCGCCAGTGGAGGATAAGCCAATGAAGTACTATCACTGCAAGCCAGGCTCTGGGCTGCTTTAGGAGGAGGATGGCCTGCAGTCTGAGGAAAGCTCTCATTCCCCTCTGCTCAGCATTGGTGAGGTTGCCCTGACATGCTGCATACAGTCCTGGGCCTCCTAGCTTGAATGGGATGGAGAGGAACTTGAGGTGGTCCTGCAGACAGCTACCTTGATGGACACAAGCCATGCACATGTGCACTGCAAGGAGAGGTGGAAGGAACTGATGCAAAGTCTGGTGAAGAGGGTAAGAAGCAATATGGCAGGACCGTATGTGTACTTGAAGAGAAGGTGCAAAGATGTCTGACCCAAACTTCTCTCAGTCAGCAGATGGTATAACAAGAGGTGGCAGTCACAGATTGTGGATGTGAGGGTTGAATCAGGATAATTTAAGAAAAAGACCTTTCAACTAGGAAAGTAGTGAAGGAGAGGAACAGGATAGCAGGAGGCGTTGTCGAATTTCTGCCTCTGAAGGTCTGCAATGCTTAGCTAGATAAAGCAACGGCTGACCCAACCTATTACTGGTGTCATCTGGCTTTGAGTGAAAATGAGGCAGATGGGCTTAGTGATGTGCAGCCAGCATTGCTCTTTCTGCAAGGGAGAACCCATGTTCTGTAATGCTAGGCTTGAGCCTTATCCAGAAATAACTAATGTTGACCGCAAGTTGTGCAGGAACTTCTATGGTATTCTAAGTAAGTGTGATGACATTTTTGATAAAAAAGGGGAAACTATTAGACTGAACGTGGCACTTAGCGATATGGTTTAGTTGACATGGTGGTGTTCAGGCAAAGGTTGGACATGATTACCTTGGAGGTATTTCCAGCCTTAATGATTCTTTATTCTATTCTCATAATTACTTTCTCTTCCTTGTTTTATGCTCTGCCTCTGCAGTCCAGCAGTTGAGTTTACATTTTGGAGAAGTGGGTTGTTATTAGTAGGAATGATTTCATTCATATGCTGAGATATTTACTTAATCTGCAATCTAGATACTGTACATCAGAATGTATTTCAGCTATATTTTTCCTTATAAGAGGTATGCAATTGCAGTTTTCATCGTTACAGGTTTTTTTACATTCCTATTGTGAAATGTGAATATGACCTCAAGAAGACCAAAATTTTGCCTATGTGCACAGAAAATACTCAAATCTGCTGACAAATATATGTCAGTACTTTATGAGAACTTGGTATGCACTGATGGCAGGATATATTTGACAAGATTAATCAGAGACCAGCTCATGGAGATATTAGCCAAACTCCACAAGTATGAGTGAAAACCACTCACAGCCAAATTAACTTAATAGAATGCTGTTGCTAACACAGCACAGTGCACTAAAGATAAAATACTGGTCAAAGAGGAGAGCACAGCTAAGCATTTTATCCATTAACTATGCAACTTCCAGTCTGGTCACCCAGTTAACAGTGGTTTGTACATTTGAAGCAATGGCAGAACAGCGTGACCTACTACCAAAACTGCAGCCCTGTTGTGCTGGGAACTTGGTGGTGAGTACACAACAAGGAATTGGAAACTCATCCTTGGCCACTTTCATGCCCCCCACTCAGGATGTCCCCTATTACACTCCTGCAACCCCTGGTCTTTGGACAACATCTTACTACACTCTGCATATTCAGCATTGCTGATACAGCCATTCCAGAAAATCCTCAATTTCATTTAAGGCCATATAAAAAACCTGCTCAGCTTTAGTCTCTCACTTATTTGAATCGATATTAAAGTTAAAATTGACAGGGAGTTATTTTACATATTTGTGAAAATTCACTCATTTTCTCTCATGCATTTTGCTTTTCAATTAAAAATATTAATTTTTAAAATTCTTCAAACTGAAAAATTCTCTCCCCTCCAGTTTTTGATTGCTGAAAAATTCTCAGTGTTTAGAGAGTCTCAAAACCTACTTTGAACTGGTTAACAAGTTAACACAGTCTTCACTTTTCCCTTGAAAAATAATAAAATAGACATATCATAAAGATGCAAATTAGAAAAGGAATGAAAACATGCCAATTAAAATTATCTCATCAATCCTAAAACTTCCACTGAATTAAAAAAGTGCAGTGCTGGGACAACCCTGAGCAGTTCTGTAAGAAGAGGAGAAAGGATCTGATTTGTTGGTGTTGCATGGTGTTCTGCATGTTCGTTTCATTCTGCTTTACAGGAGCTTATACTTTTGGTAAATAATAGTCTTGTTATTGTAAGACTGCTGCTTTTTTTGGTTCCCTAGGGCAGCAGAGGTTATGCATTCACCAAAATGTGTGCTCCACCATACTTTCTGAAACCACTGGTCTGTCAAATCAAGTCAAAACTGTTGTCAAAGATATTAAGCTCCTCCAAGTTACATGAAAACAGGTGACTGGGAGAAGAGCGATCCTATCAGCATCCCCACAGAGGAGAAAGTTGCAAGATAACTTCACATTTTGTTCATCTCAGGAATTCAACAAGGCAGAAACATTTGATTGAAAGAAAGGCTCCTTCCATTGAAGAGATATCTTCAAGTGGCACCTATACCTTATTAGATGCTGAGGAACCTGACCATGAGATCCGACACCATGGAAAATTAGGCTCCATTTTGTTCCCTGAGTTTCTTAAAAAGGGACACATTTCTTCCATTGTTTAACCTCTCCCTGCACATTTGGAAAGTCTACACATTGAGTGCTGTAACTGAAGCTATGCATCAAAGAGCTTTTGGAAGAAAAATGACAACCAAATTCCTAAATCTTTAAGTACATTTGACTACTGGGAGCTAATTGCAAATGAAAGAAGGCAGTCTTGACAGAAACCATACTGAGTGAGCTTGTGGAGTGGGCTGAGCAGGCAATTGCCCAGAGCAGCAAAACGTCTTTGGTGTGGGTGGTCATTTCTGCATTAGAAAATAGCCTTGTCCTGCTGTGACAGTCAAGGGTGTTGGTGGTCATGGGACAGCTCTTCACAGGAACCCATTCTCCCCTCATTCATGGTGGGAGCAACAGGTCATGCTCCTGCTCCAGCTCTCCAAACCGTTGTCATTTTCGCACACTCACTTCTCATGGAAGCAGCAGCCTAACCCCAACTTCTTCCTGGTTTCTCTCACACATCACAACAGCAAAGCTCATCTTCCCCACATCTCTGAAAACCCTGACCCAGATCAAGATGCAGTGCAACAGAGACAACCCGGTTTCAGTGGGAGTAATACAGCACACTGGAAATGCCACGAGCTCTCCTCTCTCGACAAGGTATGTTAAAACTCCTGCATGCCATTTTTAACAATCCTAAAGTCATGCTAGCTGCTGCTGCTGTATTAACACGCAGGACCTGATCCTGTAACACTGCCATCAGAGAAAGCTTTGCCACTGCGTTGAATCGGGACAGCTTAAAAGCATATGCATTTAAGACAGGTTCTGTTTCACAGCTTTAGACTATAAATACATAACCTCTGTGGACATTTAAGTTTATTTATTACACCTATTGTAATATTAAAGCTTAGGCAGCTGAAACTGTTATTTATAGTCTTTGTTTCAAACTTCGTTCCCTGATATTTTTGAAAAAGTTGAGTAGAGGTATTGCAGAAAGTTGTCTGCTAAGTGAAGGAAGCATTCTGATTGCACTTTAAAAGTCCATTCTCACCCTGGAGATGTTACTGGTCCTCCTGGCACTCCAATTTTATGCACCAGTACCTCCAGCAGAATCAGTCATCTCCCTGAAAGCGGAACAAGCTGTGCAGCTAAACCGTGTGGGAGAACTGTGCAGTAATCTGGCCTTTGGGAAAAAATGAAGAGATGAACCAGCTGGGCTTCATCCAGTATAAGCAGTTTGCAAAACAGTCTCCTCAAAAAGGCAGGAATAAAACAAGGCCCTCAAAAGGAGCTTTTGCAGGTGTGCACACTGTACTGGTTTTGGCTGGGGTAGTTACTTTTCTTCACAGTAGCTGGTGTGGGGCTGTATTTTTGATTTTTGCAGGACACAGTATTGATAAAACATGATGTTTACGTTATTGCTAAGCAGTGCTTACCGAGTAAAGGCCTTTCCTGTGCCTCATCACACCCCTTCAGCAAGGTGTCTGGGGGTGCACATGCAGCTGGTGGGGAGGACACAGCAGGAAAAGCTGACCCCAACTGACTAATGGGATATTGAATATCATATCACATCATGCTCAGCAGTAAAACTAGGGGGAAGGTTGGCGAGGGGGGATGGCTTCTCTGAGACTGGCTAAGCACTGGTTGGTCAATTGTGAGCAATAGTTCTCATTTTCATCACTTGTTCTTCTTGGGTTTTATTTTTCTCTCTTAGTTGTTTTCTTTTTCATTACAATTTATTATTAATTTTATTTTAACATAAATTATTGCATTTTTCTTATCTCAACCCATGAGTTTTCTCACTTTTACCCTTCCAATTCACTCCCCCCAGTCCTGCTGGGTGTAGTGAGCAAGTGGCTCTGTGGTGCTTAGTTACTGGCTGGGGTTAAACCACGACAGCACAGAAAAGTCCTCCCTTATGGCGAGAGGGACTTGCGTCTGCCATACAGAAGCAGCTGGGGGATGAAGTTGAAGAGGGGAGCTGGTCAGACTTCAGCTGGAAGGAGCATTTACAGAAGTTACCTGAGCTACAGAGATCTTCCCACAGCTTCAGCCAGCCTCTTGCTAACCCAAGCCTTCTCTGTGCCTGTGCTACAAAGAGGTACTTAATCATATTACCTCATATTACCTCTTTGACTGAGAGCTGGACTTGCAGATGAATTAATTTCTGTGCAAGAAGAATATGTCTCGTGAAGAAAAGTGTTTTCTTTGAGAGAAGAGGACCTTTAGGCTAATAGTCAGAAGAGTTACATTTTTGCTTCTTTAGTGAAGTATTTTGGAATGAAAGTGACAGTGGGAGTGTGCTGGTGTGCGGAAAAAAAAAAAAGACTACTTCTTCACTAGCAATATATTTGTAATATAATGCTTAATTTCAAACTCCAGGAACAGAGATATGTTTTAAATATAGAAAGACTGATTGTCTTTCCTAATTACAGTGTTCAGCAGAACCACTACAGCATTGAAATTCAAAGTGTGGAATATGAAAAGAATTTGATGATCTGTTTTTCACTTAATCTTGCCTTTATGCTTAGCTGCATATGAGTTACACAGAAGGTATATATTATCAAATAATGCATGTAAGACTGGTTATTATCAACATCTAATAACACCGTTATTTAATGATCCCAAGCAAACTCTGAGTATGCTAATGTCCTAATGTTACATCAAATTAGTCATTAAATGCTGTAATGACCACTTCTTTGGAGTTTATTTGTACCATCTTAAAACCCATATTTTATGGTTTAACAGTTTTATTTTTTACAGGCAAAAGTTTCTGCTGTCCTCCTGCTGCAGAAGTATTATCGAGATTGAATTTGCTTTACTGCATGAAATATAGACTTTTATTTTTCTCAAAAAAGAAGTTATAAAATACACAAGAAGTTATAAAATACACAATTTCCTATGAGCTCATTTGCATCAGCATACAGAGAGGATGTGGATAGGCACTTAGTGGCTTGTGATTAACACTCATGCAGCTACAAATTCTCATTTGGTAATAAAGAGAGAAAAAGAAAACTACATCCCCTGCTGTAACTATAGTGAAGCCAAATTTTGTTATGAATTTCATAATATATCTTATTTATTCACACACAGAGGGAATTACACAATGCATGATGACTGAGAGCTGTGGAGAGTTTACATTCATCTTCACGGGTGAGCAAAGTGATAACTCATAATGGCTACAGCCAAGAGTGAGTTATTAGATCACTCCTCAAAGATAAAAGGTTAGAGCAGATTGCAGCCATCAGATCTTTTTATGTCTCTGTGTACATTCAACAGTGAACATAAAAAGATAAACCATTTTTTTGCTTCACGCTCTAACAAACCACTCTGCAACTTTTCCACAATTGCCCTCGGTTCTCCCTATATTTTCCACCCAAGTTGTGATGACTTTCCCACCAGAATTTTGTCTTTCACATCTCAACATCTCTATGAACGAGTTACTCAACTGAGTAGAAGATCAACAGCTGTTTTTTCAGCGACAGATTAATAGCTTGATTTTCAGTGGCACCAAAGCACACACATCTAGGGAAACTTCTGGTTGGCTTAACCCTGTTGTTCAGGGAAAATGTAATTTATACAAACATTTAGCCTGACCCGTTCACTTTAGCATGACCTTTTTATTCCAACTTCATGGTCACTCTTGAATAAAGGTAGCAAGGAAAGCTCATTTTGTCACATAGCACGATGGCTGTGAACACTCACTAGACTCACTCAGGCAGGACCAAACAGTCCAGCAGTGTACAGATTAGCAGCATCTATATTAAATTGGTAAACTCATTTGCTATTCAGTCTGAAAACATTAGCTTGATTATAAATGTCCAAAAATAATGTCAATGATACGGACGTTTGCAGTGGTTGTTATTTTGGCTGGCTTGCCGCAGGCTGACCAAAGAGTAGAAAGAAAATCTGCTGCAGCTGTAGATGAAAAACACACTTTTATTGTAGGCATCACAAAGAACTCCACTGAGGTGTCCTGGAGCTCAAGCACTCAGTGATCTGACGCATTCATAAATGCATCAAACAATCAAGAAATCATCTAACTTTCACTAATCTTACTACTTTCTATGAATTCAGTTATCTACATGTATTTCTCTATTATATTTTTGAATTGCAGCTTCTATCACTGCAGCATGTACATTGTTACCTGTAAGTGCAATGTCCTGTTATTTACATGTGTTGTATTTATGGCATTTACTAATAAAACGCAGTAGAAACCAATCTCAATTGAAGTATGCGTATGAAAGACAAACAGGTTACTTTCTTACATCATCAATTTGATTAATATAGGTAAGATTTCCCAGGGTTTAAAGAACAAGATTGAGTCCATGGACTCTTGATTTGCATCTAATGATAATTTACATCACTGGATTGGTTGCAGCTATGTAGATTTTTGCGAGTGGACTTCCTAAAACACAGAATGCAGTCTTCCAGCTTGTCAGGACTCATACTGGCTGCATTCTTAGGTGCAGCAGTTAGACAAAATTCAGTGCACCTCTTCTTTATAAAAGGAAACACTGTGCTTTTGAGAACATTTTTGCATCTATAACAAATAAGTTTTGGTTTCTACTTGTGAAGACAGGGTAATGCTTTACAGTAAAGCTTTCCAGGGAAAAAAAGCAATATGTACTGTAAACTAAAAAAATAGTGGTAGAAGCACATTTCAGTTTTTTGCAAGTGATGCATGTGTATATATTTCCAATCAAGGGCTTTCAGTCATAAAGCTAAAAATACAGGCAGAAAGAGAGAGAGAGGAGAGAACAGATGCGATTAAAAACTAAACCAAAACACACTGTAAACAAAGCAGAGTTGACAAGGTATATTAACTATCAGCCTTCCTGAAACAATACTTCAACCCCAGAGACTTTTGTCAAAATTTCTTGTAAAAAAGTGGGGGAGGGGGGCCTTATTTTCAGAAGTTGCAATAATGCACAACTTCAACAGAAGCTGCAAGTCCTCAGAAGATAAAGTTCATGGTCTAGTAAGTTCCAGTTGCCTCTGTTTCTGTCTGCAGGTCATGCTGTAAAATTGCATCATTCATGCATAGCAGGTATAGTGCTCAGAGGAATTGACAGTGAAGCAGAAAATCTGTCCAAGGCTATGGCCCCAGAGAGTTTTCTGTACAGCATCAGATTATCAGCTATTCACAGTGAAAAATGAAAGAAAAGAGGAGATCTTGTCTCCAGAATTCGGCATTAATCAATAAGAAATCTTAAGTTGGAATATTAAGACCAAACAATGTTAGCAGCCTTATTACCCATATCTGTTCTGGGGAGATTTTTCACACAGGATTAAAGCAACCTATTTCTTCTACCATGCTCTTCTATAATGCACTGTACTGGGCCTAAACCGTGAAGGAGAACCAGGGGGCTTTCAAATAGATTTGTTTCAAAATCTCTGGGAGGATTTATTGCATTAGGTTTTCCACCATGATATTCTGCACAGGGGCCAGACTGTTATAGGCTTATCCATCTGAAAAACATCATTAGTATAAAAAACTTAACCCATAATTTCTACACCTTAAGAAAATATAACAGAGCCTGAGAAATGCATTTGATGACCCAAAAGGTCTTCTCCAATCTGGATTATTCTATGATTCCACCTTTGGAGTTGGGAGAAGATTGTTCAGACCTTATCCTTCCTGGATGTGTGCTTTGAGTGGTGCAGAAACGTCTGGGAAATTTTTGATTGAAAGGAAAAAAATTGTAACTTTTTACTTTTTAAAATTAAAAAAAACTAGAAAACTTTTAAAAAGTTCTAAAAAAATTACTATTTTTTTAAAGTGTTAAGAGGATTGAATTTTGAGACTGAATGTAGAACTTTCTGTCTGTGATGAATATAATTTTTTGTTTTATCAAAAATCAGCCGATGGCTTGGTGGTTAATGCATACACTTCAGAGCCAGAACAAACAATTATTCTTTCTGGTTCTGGCCAGAGGTTTCATCTAAGCTCCAAGATGAATGCTTGAGTCACTGAGTTATGATGCTCTAGTTCTCTGCTCCAAGAGCCTGAATCTGAAATCTCATGGCAGAGCTACCCCACTGTCTACTGCCCAGAAACCTAACACCTTGGCTTTCCACACCCCATGTGCACAGCGTAAATGCTGGGCTGAGGAGCCAGTTTCTGCTTCACTGGGCCTTTTGAGTAATACAAAACAAAGGAGCCTTGACAGTGTCAAGCACAGGCTCTTCAGTGCTCAGAAGCCAATAGCCTGATTGCAAGCAGCATCGGTGAGTGATAGATCATCTAAGAGCACATTTTTCTTCTCCCACCTGAGAAATAGAAAGAACAAAGCTTCTTTTCCTGATATTCAGGGGATTAAGACAATCGCTGTCAAGTTGGGAAGATGCTTAGGAAGGTGGCTGGCCACACACACAATTGAAACACCAGTGTCACCAAAATGCAGCTATAAAGCAGTATGCTAACCAAGACTGAGCCAAAAATCTCAGTTACATTGTGTATAAACAAGAACCTGCTGATAAATTAGCAGAGAATCAAACAATGATTGTTGTAATCAGACTCCAAGGTCACCAAACATGAAATATATCTAAATTATCCTTTTTTAAAGACCATATACACCAATATTTCCAAATGATAGAAACAATACTTCATAGGCATTCATCCAGGAGTCTAAAGAGAGAGTAGAGCCCAATTTTCTGCCAACTTAAAAGCAGAGTTTCCAATATTACTCCTGATTTAGCCTAGTGAAAAGATGCTCAGGGCTCTCAGAGCAGAAATTACCATATTATCAAAATTTTCAAGAAGAAAATGGAAAAGTAGTTGGAAATTTTCCAATGAGACATGGTTGGACCAGAAGTTGTCAGTTCTTTGAAATAGAAATACCTCTCAGAAATAACATTTAACAAGCTACCAGTGAGCCACATAAAGGATTGCTGACAGAAAGGTGTGTGCCTTTTTTTCAGCTCATCAAAATAGTTGCTCAGGTGGCCTGGGTTTCTTGGGTTTACAAATGTAGGATGGCCCTTCTGTGCAGAAAGCATCATAAATGTATGGTTGTTGTGCTTTCTGCGCAGAGCTTGAAAGTCCTGAGAAGACCACCTCTAGCTTTTATTGAAGCTTTCAGATTCTCTAGAAGGTGTGTTGTTTTATTTTCTTCTGGTAATGGTGAGAAACTTGAATCCTAGAACACCTTCCTGCTGCAGTAAAAGTAAACATCCGGTTAATAGCTGTGGCTGCCAGACTCTCAAATTTTGATGTTTTCTGAGGAGTACTTTCTGCTTCCTCCCCCAAAATGACATCTTATAGTTTAAAACGAGCAAGTTCTTATGTCTAGCTCCATAAACAAAACCATTTGCCTTGCCACATTTTTCTTTGATAACTGGAAACCTCAAGAAAATAGATCAATAATGCCAAATTCAAACACTTGAGCACTTCACTCAGTGTACAGTGCCTAAATTTACCTCCCTTGTGGAGCAAATACATATGTGTGAAATAATTTATTTTTATTTATATATGTATATATAGAATATATATATGCATAAAATATATATGTACATACATATACGTCTATATTTGTATCATATATAAGTATGGATACTTCCATAAACCTCCCTACACAATACACATATACCTCCTTGTCTCTTGTATATACTTCTATCTTTCAGTTGAAATTTATCATACTACTGGATTTAGAGTAATCAAGGAAGTAATCAAGGAAGGAACAATGCACTATAAGGCAGCACAATGTTTCCATCATTGCAGTCTTCATATTGACAGAGGAAGGCAATCTTCATAGAGGAGACTTTAGGTAACCAACCGATGGGCAGATTTGAGGTCTAGTCATCCATCAGAGATAAGACTGTCAGAGATAAGGCTATTTCTCCCACATATTTCAGAATCCTATTCAGTGGGGCTCTTTCTCTCACAGTGAGTTCACTTACAAAAATTCTTGGCTGAGGCTGTTGCCAAATGAACCAGACAGTGCTGCAGTGCAGGAGTTAATTTCCTCATTTTTGGCTGTAGTCCGTCATTCAGGGATTTAAATGCGCATTGTTGAATAGCTGTGATGTGCTATTTAATTCCTGAAGTAGGTGCATATCAGTGTTAGGTAAATTGATCCCTTTATCACCTAATTTGCTGTACCTCAATGAGATATTTTGAGGCTTAATTGATAAATGCTTGAAAGTACATTCACATCCTTTGTAAGGATAGAATGGGTGACAATATATGATTACAGTGAGTATTTACAGAGACTCAGAATAGCAATCTGTCCTTTGTTGATGTTCAACTGTAATTCATGTCTGACCTCTGCAAGGTCTCTGCTGAGAGATCCCAGGCCACAGTCTATCATTGAGGTTCCAATGACGGTACAAGGCAGAATAACTGAGCTACAGCTACATAGCACTGGCATGAGAAAGTGCAGCAATTGAAAACCACACCCCAAAACCAGCATATTTAAAGCCATTAAACAGCATGGGGCTAAAAAATAGATGCTCACCCCAAAGAGTTAAATAATTACAGTGATGACACTCTCAAATGAGCAAACATCTAGGCAAAAACATGACCGAGAGGTCAGTAAAAACCCTTCATGAACAGCATCAGATATGCATAAGTGACCAAATTATCAGAACAAAGTTGTCCACCCCCTGATGAGAGGATTCCAAGAGACCAAGATACAGGTGTGAGATGGTTGCGGTTTTATGGCAGAGATGAAACAGCTCACGAAGCAGTTTTGGGGCTGAGAAAGGTTTCCAAAGCCCTCTCTGAAATGGATTGAATCTGGCATTCCCACTGAAGTGTGACTGCAGCCAAAGTGCAGTTTTCCAGGATCTTGGACAGAAATAGTGTATTAAGGTTACATTTTGAAGACCTTTCAGGGGCAGGGACCTCAGTGTTCCTCAATCCTGGAGTGACAGCGCTGTGAAAGAAGAGGGGGAATCGCCCTAATGTGCAAGAGAGTTACATTAAAATAATGCAAAGTGGAAAAGTGAAATGCTGAAAACAGCTTAAGTATGCCAGAAATAAGTTGGACTAGGGGGGATTTTCCTTGTCTGATTTGAATGAGCAGGGTACTGCAGGAAAAGCAGCAGGTGATGCCAAAATAAAAGGCCATTTCAAAGTCCCTGCTTGCAGCTGAGCTGAAATAAGGGAGCACTAGCAAAATTTCTTCATTGTGGAACTTTTTGATTTGAGCTTATGGCTAAGTGACCTCAGCCTGGGTGGTGGCTGGTGGCTTTTTAACACATCAGTTTTCTTCTTGTGTACTTCATTTTATGAAGATGAAAAGAAAATAACACCAGAAAGCTTTGATACCTGAAAACCTGTCTAAGCATACCAGTCTGGATAATAGGAAGGTGTCTTTTCTTTTCACAGCCTTATTCATGAAAGCCCCAGGACAGAGACTAGAAAATTGCAGCATAAGCTAGTAATGCTTTAATATTCACAAGACAGGATAAGTTGCTGATACCTGTAATCTTACACATATTAATAACTGCTCTGCTCTTTTTATCATAAGTAAATACTAGAGACTGTATCAGCTGCTCTGCTAATCTGCAGGACTGTCCTTTGACCCAAAATGAAGAACTCTCCACTGTGTTGACCAGGCATGTGGCTCAGTGCTTTGAGAAAACTCGGGGTGGCCTTGGCAAAGGCATGAAATCCCTTAGTTAACAGCTGAGGAACTCTGGTCGAAGATATCTTTTATATCTCTGGAGACAAAAGGGATCATTTAATGAACAATAACGTTCTCTAGTAAATTACTGATGGAGATGTACCAACTGTGATTTTAGCCCATGCCACTTGATTGATAGCAGCATGCAGTGACAATGGGAATCTGCTAAGCAGAGTCTCTCTCTGATGCTAATTGAAAAAGTTTATTTCGTAGTTCATCTCTGAGGCAGTAGCACCTTGTAGTCTCCAGTCTGGAGTTTATTAACTTCAGACCTCTGAAGTTCTTCATACCTACCTCTGAGACTGTACTGTGTGCCAGGGACATGCCTGGCAGGACAGCAGCTGGCTGCAGTTGGAGACTTTGACTTCAGTGCAGGATTCTCTGGGCATAAGGCCTCCCTCAGTGGCAATCTTTCTCAGCTGAGATTTCCCATCTATAGTGTGGCCACATATGCCAAGCTCAGCTGGATAATGGATCTGATAAGTTGGACTGACCTTTTACAATGGGCACACTGGGATGTGTTGCTGGAGACAGGCTCTGATGCTGCACTGCAATGGCTGAGGTACCAACCAAACCAGAGAAGTGAGCACAAGGTGACAGAGAGCTGCATGGGTTTCAGACAACTGGGTGCTATTTACAGGTTTTTTGTTCAGAATGGCAGGATAAACTCTAATTTTGAGTAATAGATATTTTTAAAAAAATTTCAATTTTTTTGTGCTTGGAAAGAATAATTGAAAAATTTATAGGCCTATTCACACATGAGGGAAGATACATCTTTTTCACAAGAATGAAATTCTTTTGGCAAGATTCTCATTTCTACATATGCCTGTGGTATGTCTCCTATAGAAGGCATGATTGAGAGTAAAAATAATTCATCAATGGCTCCTGCAAATGTCTCAGTGCCCACACAATCTGTCCCTTAGCTGGATAGGGAAGCAAAAAGAAAGGAATTATTATAATGCACTTGCAAACTTCTAAATCTGGTCTGGACAGCATAGAGTAAACAAACCCTGAGTCATACCTTAGAATCTACTTTGATTCTGCCTACAATATCTGAAAAATAAAGACAGAAAACGGCATCTAATAATGGCCTCATTCAATTTGTCCCATCTGCCACTTGCACCAAGTGAAATATAGACCACGAAAGAGGCTGCTGATGCCCACCCAGTGAGGAACAATTTCTTTCCATTATGTATTTTATCATTCCAGATGACCCCACAAGTGCTTTGATAGCAGCTGCTTGTCTCCACTTGCAGCTGGAATCTTCTTGTCATTATGATATCAGGCACCAGAAAGGGCAAGTGATCTTGATGAGATTGTTCCAAAACTGCATTGGTTTTCAGGGAGAGGTCTGCTGAGAAACATGAACTTGTCAATGGAGGAGGGAAACATGGGGAACTACAGACATAACAGAGACTCTGAGGGGTCAGCGATAAGCAAGACAGGAGGAAGGACAACTGACAAGGACAGCCACAGCAATGAGAACAGGGAGGACCAGCACAAAGCATGGGTGAGGAGGATTGTGAGCCTGAGTAGCAGGTGGCAACTGTGAAAAAAATTCTTCTCAAGTGAAGGGAAGACAGTCTTGAAAGGACAGCTGCTGGGAACAATACGGAGGGAGAAAAGAGAAGAAGAGGATGGCTGTTATGGTGGACACCAACAATGGAAATTAACTTGAAGGGTTGCTTCAAGGGAAGATTTCCCCTTGGAGGGCAAACTAAGAAAGAATGTGGGGGCAAACTAAGAAAGAATGTGAGGCCACAAGAAAGAAGATAAAACAAGGATGAGAATGACTCATCCCTTATCGAGGGATGGGAGTATTTGAGCACACAGAAATGGTAAAGATAAGGCAGGATTTTCAAACAAATGTCTTACAGCTACTGAACAGACCTTCCCAAGAGGCACATATGGCTTTCTACTTCTTCGTCTATCAGATGAATTCATAAAATCACAGATCCATTTAGGTTGGAAAAGACCTTTAAGACAGTCCTTTGGACTTCATAAGAAGGAAGAAGATGAAAGTTTATTGCTGTGTTCCTTGTCATGGATGTCACAGCCGGTGAGAGTAATGACCATTTCTTTGTGTGGGAGCCGGGAACACCAACTGTGCTCTTCCCTTGCCAGACTGAGGCATCACTTTGCACTAGTGCATAAGCTTCTCTGGTGTTTTGTTTTGAAGAGAAATGACACTGAAAACTTCCTCTTTCAGTTGTAGTTTTACAGAATCACAGAATATGTTGAGCTGGAAGGGACCCACAGGAACCCACAACCCTTAGCCCTGCATAAGACCATCCTAAGAGTCACACTATGTGCCCAACGAGTATTGTCCAAACACTTCTTGACTGTCAGACTTGGCGCTGTGACCACTTCCCTGTTGAGTCTGTTCTGGTGCCCAACCACCCTCTGGGTGAAGAACGTTTTTCTAATATCCGACCTAAACCTTCCTGACACAACTTTAGGCCATTCCTTCGGGTCCTGTCACTGGTCACCACAGAGAAGAGATCAGTGGTCCCTTCCTCTCTCTGTCATGAGGAAGTTGTAACTGCAATGAGGTCTCCCTTCAACAGGAAGCCTCTTGCTAGATTTTACCAACCCAGGATTTTCCACAATGGGTAAAGTTTATTTTACATGCACTGATCCAAGGGTCGCATGTAGGAGAACATTTCCATGCCCTTGAACATTACTGGTTTTTGGTGTGTGCAGGCAGGTAGTTGCACCCCTCTTTCCTACTCTTGGGCAATGTTTACCTTGCAAATGTAAAATGAGACAAAAATGTGTTGGGAAGTCTTTTTGGAGTCCAAATCACACTGTTTATAGAAATTGGTCTTGCCTCTCTTTTTCTTTACCCCTTTGAAAAAAAAAATACCTACATTAAAACTGATTACCCTGCAGTGGTTTCCTGTGTCATGAGAGTCATATTAAATTTCCATGCCCCTTGAAAAAATGGTGTTTCCCATGGTATACTCTGTATACCAACATTCCATTGGCTCTCACAATGCAACAGTGTGCTTGTTTAGAAGGAAAAATGAACAATATGTTTGGATAGATAATCTGGCCTGGGACTGTGGTTCTCATGGCTATGTTTATACTTCTAAACTAACCGGGCCAAGGTGACTGTCTGTTACTGAGAGTAACACAGAATGAATGGCACACAAGCATGGTGCTAAACTCTTGTATACTTCAAAACAGGATAGGCGCACACTGGCTGCCTACTAGGAGTGGTCCCTGGCTTATACAATTGTTTGGGAAAAGTGTTAACTGACTGAGGCCAAAGTCATGGCAAAAAATATTTTTACAATTTTATGACACAGACAATAACATTTTAATGTCTGGGAATGTTCCTGGCAGCTGCTTAATTTATTAGCATAGGACTGAATGCAGCCCCAAATTACAATTCCTTTAAGAAAGCATTCCACATTTTGCAGTTTAAAGCTGAATGGATGTATTGTATAGATTTTCCCTCTGAAACAATTGAAAGATGCTGAAGTAATGGGTATTTTCTCATAGAGAACACTGATTCTGCAGATGCTGGCACTACTGCTTTCAAAATCATGAATGAGCAACTCGTACTTAACAAGACCC
>VWZG01004054.1:117759-138577 GCA_013396735.1 Grallaria varia | reverse complement strand
TTTTTTTTTAGTGTGTCATAAATTATTATTCTCAACCCTTCTGTGAGTACAGAGCAGTATTTCATAAGTGGAAGAATGAGTTTCAATGAGATCAAAGTCAGAAACGTGAGGTGCTGTGCAGGTTAACTCCTATTTAGATAGCAGCTACTGATAAGATTCCAGGACCAAAATTTAAAACAATACTGTTAAAAAAAAAAGAAAAAAGAAAAAGAGAAGCATGCCAAGACAGAGAAACATTTCTTGTCAAAATATCATGCTGAGACTGTGGATAGAAGTGGGACTGTGTTAAAATTTATAGATGCCCTCCAGCTTCCTTAATCACAAGACTATCTCATCTTTCTTTACCCCCTATGTCATTCAGCTCATACCTCTAATTTCTCACAATGAATGAGCCAGGATGCTGGAAGAAAAGACGCAGTTTCACTATGGAGTTCCAACTCATTTCCAGGACACACCATAGCCGATACGCAAGTGAAACAGGAGTCCCACGAAAACTCTTCTTGGTAATAATGTGAAATCCCTACACATAGGAGTTAATACACAAAACTAAATAAAGTTGAGGGTAATGTAATTTTTTTTACCTCCTCAGTTCTTTGAGTGAGTTTGAAACACTAACAGTCCTTTAGTATAATTGTATGGGCGTGTAACTGTGTAAGAAGCACTTGGCATACCAGTTCAGATTTACTCTGTTAAGAAGATATGATTGCTTATGAATAAACTATGTGGCCAAAGGTTCTAAACAAAGTGTATAAAATATAAATATACAAGCCTATATATTCAAAACAAAAAACCCCCACAAACAAATAAACAAAAAACCCCAAAACAACCCTCGAGTAAGCGAAAACAGGTTATCAAGTTGGGCTGTTGTCTGAACACACAATAAGCCAGCTAATGATGCAAAGGTTACTGGAGTGGGGTTATCTCAACTAGATTTCTGATGTAATGATAGTATACATTTCATGTTTGAACTCTGAAAAGCAGAATTGATCACAATGTCCAAAATATCATTGACTTCTATGAATATTCTGACTCTATGTACCAGACGTAAGTTTTCTTTTGTATTGCAAATTGGTCATAGCACTCAGAAACATCCATTACTGCTTAAAAAAAAATAAAATTTGGGAGGTATATGGAGGTTGCTAAAATATTGCTGATGATTTTTTATAAGCTTTTTAAAGCTTTATTTCCTTTTATGTGGCTTTTACACTGTACTGCCCTGTGGGGTCAAACTTGCACATGCCCAAAGGGGAGAAAAGGAGGGAAAGATCTCATGTGAATGAACTTTGCCCACAGGGGAGAGCTCTGAATGCTCTGTCTATTTTCAGAATCCAATAAATACAGATTGAGCAAGCCAGGATTGGTTTTGTCAGTACAATTTTCTTGTCTGTTTGATTTTTTCCTTGGTAGAACCCAAATGAAAGGTGACTGGAATTTCGATACTTTTTTTTTTCCCTCTGAATTTCCTATGTTCTGTAAAGGGGTGATAATTCCAAGCAGGAACTGTTTTTCTGTAAGTAATCTATCTCAATTTCCCATCATCTGTAGACATCTAGCAGGGATCTAATACTGAGGATATGGAGAGAGAAGAAACCATCTCTGGAAGTTGTCAGAGACAGTTGCCCCTATGCAGCATGAAGTGGTTTGCACTGGCACGCACATGAAAAATCTAGAAGCTCAAACAGTGGTGCAAATCTGCCAAAACTACCATCCAAAATGAAAGATGTTGCATGGAGGCAGCAAGGGATGGAGTCAGCCATGAAATGTTTATTCTATATAGTTTTCCTTATCACAATCTATAGCCCTAAAAGGGCTTCCTGACCATGAAGGAAATATTTCAAAGACACATTATTTTATTTAACACACATGCATGCACATACATGCATGTATAAGCAAAGTTATTTTTATTTGCTATTAAGTTGTATCAGAAATACATGTAATCATCTTGCTTTCTTCATTTTCATCCTCTTAGTTTCTTACATGGTCTCTCTGATATGCATCAGTGAGAGCTTTTTAATCTCCTTTCTTCTTCTCACTTTCCATTCTATTTCTTGCTGTCTTGACTAGGTTTAACCAACTTCCTGCTTCCCAAGTTCTCATTACCTTTCCATCTCTCTCCTTTCCACTACAATTCCTCTTCTTTATTCCACTGCTCCTGTCAGGGCTCCCAAAACATCCCTCTCCACTCAACAGGCCCAGCTCTCTTCCCCTATCACCTTCCTCAGCCCATCTCCCTTTATAGTCTCTTGTATATTACTCGTTACTGCTATACACAGCTGCACATTTATTTCAGATTGTAAATAGCTCTATTCCTTGCTGTGCTTTAAAACAAAGGAAAAAAAAATACCCACAACCCTTAACCCCTTCCCC
Source organism: Grallaria varia (assembly GCA_013396735.1). Taxonomy (NCBI): domain Eukaryota; kingdom Metazoa; phylum Chordata; class Aves; order Passeriformes; family Formicariidae; genus Grallaria; species Grallaria varia. The sequence continues at coordinate 136,210 of VWZG01004054.1, read as the reverse complement.
CTCTCCCCACTCCTATCTCATCCTGGAGAAGAAATAAGTAGCTTGAATAGTTTTGGTTTTGTCTGTTGGAGGTGGTGGTGATGCTGTTTGCTTTTGCTTGTCTGTTTTAAAGATCTAGTTTAGCAGTTAGCATGTGAGAGACACTGTATATTTCTGGAGGGAAAGTTCTACTGCAAAAAATGTTTTGTAGAAATGTGGTGTTTTCACTGACAGGAGACAGCCCCACTCAGCATTCTGCCAAGAGTGGGAACAGGAGTATATGCATTCCCTGTGATGAAAGCCGTGCCACTACACAAGTCTCTTCTTATCTGTTTCATGTTTTGGCACAGGAAATAAGAGATCTCTGTAACCATCAGGGCAGCCTCATGGGTTTTCTTGTCTGCTGGAAGTGAGTGCAACACATGTGGAGAGCCAAGGCAGAGCAGGGGGCTGGTGTGACCAACATATCTAGGGGCTACTGACTTCACAAGGGTGAAACTAACCAGGAAGAGGGCTTCTCTGTTCAGTGGACCCTCATCTTGGCATTCTGGGTTCCCGTTCAAACCAGTACTGCTTGCACTGGCAGAAATGTTTACTATAAAATTCATGAAGTTCTCTACTAAAACTCTTCCCCATTGTGACAAGCTTTCCTGATCATGATGTTTGGTGACTGACATATGCGGTTAAATACTACTCAGCTCTGTTTGGCCTCCTGTGTTTTCAGCACTGCAGTCAGTAAGATATACTTTATTCCTCGTGGTTGGGGACAGAATGAAGAGGCAGGACTGATTAATTTTTAGAGGGACGTGATTAATTTTCAATGCTCCAGCCAAGCCTTCTATCCCTTTTTCCTTCTCTGGCAGGATAATCTGAGGCTATTTCTCATCTCATGCGACTCTCACCAACTCTCTGGAGACAGCTCATTGAAAGCAAAACAGCATCACTTTTGTGCTAAGCCAAACCTTTTCCCAGAAGAGCTGAATGTAATTTCTGGCAGATCAGCAGTAGCTATTGTGCAGTTTTACAGTCTGTTGTCCTATCCCTCTTCCTTGCCTTTTGGCAGGTTGTCAAATATCATTAAGTTGATCTTAGTGGTGTAGCATTGTACACTTAGTTTTGTTTATTCTTTGCTTAATAATGAAGTTGCAACAGGATGTGAAGTTGTGCATGGGAGGAGCTGAGGAGAATTAGCCTTTTCTTCTTTGTCCAATTAATGATATTTTTTATGTGTGTACCTATGATGTATGAATGTGCATGAATAGATGTGCCAACACCAGGGTGGAAAGTCTGAGAGAATCTAGAGAATACCTCCTGATTCTCCTGAATTTTCATCTTCCTATGCTAGGAAAGTCTTAAGAAATCTGCTAGCAAGCTAGGGGGACCACAGTTACAAGTAAAAAAATCAATACTTTGTGACACCTGTGTTACAAGAAAGTACCTTCTTCTGTAGGGATTACTTTCTTCAGAAACAGAAACTGAAGAAGTTTCCAATAGCATTAAGCACGCAATCTGACAGATCGGTCAACATGGCTAGGAGTACTTCAAGTGAGAGCTGGAGCTAATGCCTGCTGTAATTAATTGTAGTAAATGCATTTTTGGTTTATTGAAATAGTGTTTCTTTAAATAGTTTGCTTAACATAGAGTGAGAATTTTACAATTTAAATTCATTTTTGAGCAAATAACAGAGTTCAACAGTATTGAGATGAAATGAAAGTTTTCATTTTGGGGAAATACGTTCAGTGTTGTATATTAATCCCCTTAAAACACACTTGGAAGTTTTCTCAAGTAATTGAAGGAAAATATGGAAAAAAATTTTATAAATATGATACTGTTTGTTCAGAAAGCTTCAGCACAAAATGTTCCTTCACTTTCTGCCATACTTTTAAAGTATTCTTCACCCTATTGAACAATTAGATAAACCCCAACAGATACAACTTCATGAAAGTCTTTAACATCAGAAAATTGGTATTGTTTTGCCCTAAAACTGCACAGGTCTGCCTTTTACGAGATAGAAGACATCAATTCTCTCCTGACCTCCTAATTCACATCCCTTTCCACTGCAAACTTTACTTTTTTGATGTCTAGTTAATTAAAGTTACAAAATTTTTGATTGTCCCTCACGTTACACTCACACTTTATAACAGACTCAGTTCAAGGAGCTATAGTCAATGTCACCTCACATACAGTACTATGTTACTGGACCTTCCTTGGTCTTCAAATTTGTTGGCAAACAAAGTGACCCTTGCAATTAAACCATGACATTACTAAACAGTATATCAAAGGGTATCTCTCCCCTACCACTGCGCTCCCATGAAGGTCATAGGCTCTCTTGTGTGGGCAGCTTCAAACATGACCTGAATAAAGTCAAAGGACAATCCTTTCTACTGTATAAAAAGCCTCAATCATATTCCAACCATGTTATAACCTTGAATAAAGAGGCTTTAGCATGGTTGAAGGGAGAATTTAGGTCCCTTCTACACCACAGAAATGGAGTCATGCTTTAATTGTATTGCAGGGATAAAGATACCGCAATTGGGTCCTCTGGAATAAATTTTTTCTTTAGATATAGCTAAATGCAAGACCTTAAATCTCTCAAGGACATGAGATGTCATTTTATCTTTTTCAGCACTGGTATGAGGCTAAAGAATTTTGAAAAATGAGGGGAGAAGCCACAAGAATTACTTTCATAGAAGTACACTGATTTATACAAATTGAAAAATTGACCCCAGCCTTGATGGGAAGGTCATAATATCCAACCAAACAGAATAAAATGCTTTTTGGTAAAATAATTTTTCTTGAGTGTTGAGATTAATGTTTACTCTTTACCTTCAGACAACTACAGAAACAATCACTTATATATATACATATATAAATACATACAAACCCCAAAGATTCAGCTTAGGCTATATCCCGGCTCTTGTTAGTTCCTAGCAGAGAGGATTTGTCATATTTGGACTCTGAGAAATCTATTTTAATAAGGGTCTTTTCAGATTCCCATAGTGTATGTGGCTGGCCTCTCCTCTTCACACTTGGGCTCCCTAGCATAGTGGAACGTGTCTCACTTGACAGTTCTTCTTGGTGCCTCCATGTCTCAATGAGAACACCACCCAGGACTTCTTGATGGTGTCCACCACCTCAGCGTCTGACCTACCTGAGAAGTAGACTCCAAGATCTTTAATTTTCTCTTGTACAAAAGATACTGAATCAAAAATTAAAGGACTGTCCATACGTGTATTTCAGAAGTCTTGACTTTTTCATAACAGCCTTTTTACTACTGTCTACACAACAGAAAAAAAAATATCCAGGGAGCTATAAATTGAATTATGCTCTACGCTTCTGGTAATGATGGGATTCGTCTCACCTAACCTTGGCTGTCTAGTAACTACACATTTAGCTTAATCTAGTTGTCAGGCATCTGGTTTTTGCCAGAGGACAGATACAGGCATTTTCTGGAAATTAGTCATCTTGCTAACTGAGACATTTATCTTAAGGTGGGAAGAATGCCTTTTGGAGATGCCTTTCTGAAGCGACCAGCTTATACTAGATGCATTTTTAAGGCTCCTCATCTAGGCAAGGGGAATCCTGTCCTTAAGTTTTCTACCAGGCCTTTACTTTGAAACAAACTTTCCTCAATTCTATCTCCATTGAAAACAGAGCCTTAATCAAGAACCTGAGCCTTCTGACAGAAAATGCACCTGTTTGTTTTGCATTAAGAATATTACTTCTACAGAGCTTAAAACAGGAATGGACTTCCCAATTCTTCACCTCCATCAGTAAAGCAATGACCAAAAAGGTCAGTAAAAAGAACAGCTAGAGTTTGAAAGAACAAGATACAGGATCTTCAGGAAGTTGTGTTTTTAAGGATTCATTTTCTCCTTATAGATATGTACAATCCGTTGTTTTTCAAAGACAGTTTTTAACCTAATTCTTTGTATTACTTCCCTGCTTTCTACAACTGTAATGGATTACCCCTTTTCCTTTCCTTACATTTCACTTCTGATTTTTCTTTTGTTGTTGTAGACAAGCCACAGCTATGTGATTCTCTGGGATAACGAGGTAGCTTTTTATGTCTTCCTTCAGGCAGCAAAATACCTGGTCACTATTTGTGTTCAGTCCCAGACTGTGAGAGATGCATAGTTTCCAGTTTGCCTAGAAACTAACCATAGTGGAGCCAATGCTGTGAAATAAAACCAATTGGGTCATAACCAACTTTTCTGTGCATTTCCACAGCAGGATCATGGAAAGACTTGAAATGAAAAGAGATCGATGAGGACAAATCATTGCTGGCAATCATATAAATGCTGCAGCATGCAGGTACATTAAAAGAAACATGCTACTATGTGGTATTTCTCCCCTTTCCTCTAACTCAGACTAATTAAACTCCGAGGGGGCAGGTAGGGGTTTTGTATCTACCCCTCAGACTACAGAGCTGTCACATATGTTTCCTGAGAATGTTATAGGAAGATTTCTGGCAAGCAATCCAAAGACTCCCGCACATGCCAGCAGTCCAGATACTGACAGCACTACACCTCAAGTGCAAAGAGAGAACCCATTCATCCAGCAGCAACAGTATCTGTTTGCAAATTAATTTCCTTGAATATATTCCCATTACTCAAAGAAAACAAATTCACTGAGAAAGGTGCACCCTGTAGATAATCCAAACAAGGCATGTTTTACAGACGGGAGATTAGTTTACAAAATCTGAGATAATGTTGTCTCAGCTCAGTGCTGGATTACTTCTGTGCATTCCTTTATTACAAATTAACACCGAGAACAATTACGATTCAGAATGATGCCTTTTTACCACACTGTCCTTGACAGATTTTGTAAAACAGCTCTTTGGTTGGTGCAAATCTGTGTATCTGCACTGAGGATGCCATACTTACTTGCACTCTCTGAGAAACTGTAAGACCCCCAAGTCTCAAGCTACAAGCTCACCAAAGGGGTTTTCTCTTCAAAAATACACAAGGCAGTGCTCCCGGTATCCAGTGACTGGCATCTGCCCTGGGTCTGCCCCAGGAGACTCACAGGGATGGCGTGTGGGGCAAGGCACTACCTCATCTCTGCGAATATGACCTGTTCCTTCCCCTTCCTCCCCCTGCACCCATGTGTTGGTCTGAGACAATAATTAATATAATAATCCAGAGTCTCACAGAAGTTAAGTATAAATTGTCTGGTCAAGCCTTTATTGTAGAGCTTCTTACAGAGCTAAAGCTCCTCACAAAACGATACCTATTCTAGACATCAAAGCACTAAGTTATTGGCAGGAAAGTAGTGTCTATCCCAAACCAAACTTGGATTCATCCCTTGATCTTCTTATGCTTCTATTTCCTTTCTGAGACCTGAAACTAATTTTATGTCTTACTTGTTTCATTGATTTTTAAAGTCAAAAATGGTATGATAGAAGTCTGCTAACACACAGGAAGTCTGCATTATAAACCCCACATCAAATGTTGAACTTCCAGTTGAGTAGCGCTGCATCTTTTTAAAATATGTCAAGCCTCCATTTAAAATTTACTTAACAGAGGATTCAATGTATTAAAAAGTTAGTAATTTCACAGTTTAGTTACCCTCCCCCCCAAAAATTCATACCTCTTTTGTGATGTGAACTTCACTTATATTAACTTCCTATCATCAGATCTCATCAAGTCCTTGGAAATATATTTCTGTTCTTTACTATACAACTTAGGCATATATACAAAGGATGAATAGTAAAATAAGTAAATAGGTTTAATATCTTAGAGTAGGACTAGAGAACAAAACGGAATTGTGTATTTGCTCACATGCCATCTACTTTACCTGATAAGAAAACGGGTATGATGGCTTCAATTCAGTGTCTTCATAAGAAAATGGCTATAACATATCCATCTGACTGGTAGTAAATACAACAGGTCACAATCCTGACAAGAATGTAAACACAGATATACCTCAGAACAATGGTTCACCCAGGCCCAGCATATTTGCCATTGTGGCCAAAAGAAAGCGCTCAGACTATAAAAGTAATGAAACTACACATGTTACTCTCTGAAATACTGTTCCAGCCTTCAACAACTTGCAGATACAGATTATCTGAAAACATGTATAGTTTTTTACATTTGTAAAATTTCCCTTCTGTAAATTTTTCTCTCCTTGAATGCAAGCCAACATTTAGCTACCACAACTGCTGCAGCAAAAAATTGCCCAGATAACCTGACATGCTGAGAACCACCTTCTTCTGTTGTTTTTGAACTTGGTGTTTTTATTTAATGGCCCTTAGGTCATGTGGTGGAAGATACTGAGCAATCAACCATATGCACACAGTCTGCAACTTCATAGATCTTTACTCTCACACTAATCATCTGTCTCAGGCTGAACCAGCTGTCCTATATTCCAGACTGAAGAATTCTATGCTATTAAGTATGTCTATTAAGTATGCCTATTTCCTTGTATGGAAACCATTCAATGCCTTTCATAGAATCATTAAGATCATTTAGTTGAACTGTTAACCCAGCACTAACAAGTCCATCACTAAATCATGTCCCTAAATACCATAGCCACATTTTAAATACCTTCAGGGATGGTGACGGCACCCTTCCCCTGGCCAGCCTGTTCCAACGCTTGACAGTCCTTTCCATGAAGAATTTTTTTCTAATATCCAATTTAAACCTTCCTTGGTACAACTTGCGGCCATTTCCTCTCCTCCTATTGCTTGTTACCCAGGAGATGAGGCAGACACCCAACCTACATTCCAGTAGTTGCAGAGAGCAATAAGGTGCCCTCTGAGCCTCCTTTTCCTCAGGCTAAACATCCTCAACTACCTCAGCTGCTCCACATAAAACTTGTTCTCCAGGCCTTTTACTGTCTTTCTTGCCGTTCTCTGGACATGTTCCAGCATCTTAGTATCCTTAAAGTGGGGGCCCCAAAACTGAACACAGGTTTCAAGGTGCAGCTTCACCAGTGTCAAGTACAGGGGGGCAGTCACTGCCCTTGTCCTTGTGGTCACACTATTTCTGAAACAACTTTCACCTCATGTTCATCCATCTGTCAACCAGCTCTCCCACGTCCTTTTCCACAGGGAAGCTTTCCAGCCACTCTTCCCCGAGCCTGTAGTGTTGCTGGCTGGTTGTCCTGCATGTGCCTTTTGATGAGACTCAAGATGACCTGCTCTATGATCTTCCTGGAATAGGGGTCAGGCTGACAGACCTGAACCTTCTCCAGAACCTTCCGCTGGCCCTTCTTGTAGATGCCAACCTCCAGTCATCTCGGATCTCCTCATTTGATGAGGACTGATTGTAAACTATTATTAGTGGCTTGGCAAGATCTTTCACCAGCTCCCTCAGCACCCATTGAGGCCCACACACCTGTCTGTCTCTGTGGTTTAGCAGGTCATTGACCATTTCTCTTTGGATTATGGTGGCTTAATTCTGCTCCCTATCTCTGTTTTTCAGCTCAGGGGACTGGGTACCCTGAGAATTATTTTTCTAACTGTTAAGGACTATGTCAAAGAAGGCATTAAGCACAAGGCCTTTTCCTCATTCTTTGCCAATATGTTTCCTCCTAGCACCCAATAAAGGAAGGAGATTCTCCTTAACATTCCCTTTGTTGCTAATGTATTTATAGAAACATTTTTATTGTCTTTTATAGCAGTAGCCAAATTAAGTTTTAGTTGGGCTTTGACCCTTCTAATTTTCTTCCTGCATAACTTCACCTCATCTTTGCAGTTCTCCCAAGCTGACTGTCCCTTCTTTCAAAGTGCATAAACTGTCTTTTTGTTGGTTGATTGGTTGGTGCTGTTTGTTTGTTTGTTTGTTTGTTTGTTTGTTTGTTTGTTTTTTGGGGAGGGGGGTTTGTTTGTTTCTTCCTTGAGTTCCAGCCTAAACTCTGTTCAGCCAGGACAATCTTCTTCCCTGCTGGCTTGTCTTTGGGCACCTGGGGATGGCCTGTGCCTTTAAGATTTGCTTCTTGGAGAATGTCCAGCCTTTCTGAACTCCTCTGCCCCTCAGGACTGCCTCCCAAGGGACTCTGTCAACCAAGCTCTTAAAGAAATCAGTCTGCCCTTTGGAAGCCCAAGGTGACAGTTCTGTTGACCCCACTCCTGACTTCTCTGAGGATTGAAAAGCCTCTCATTTCATGACCACCATTCCCAAGACAGGTCCCAACCATCCCATCACCCACCAGCTCTCCTCTGTCCACAGATGACAGGTCCAGTGGGTCACCTTCCTTATTTGGTTCCCTCACCTGCTGTGTAAGGAAGTTGTCTTCCACACACTCCAGGGACCTCCTAGACTGCTTCCTCTCCAATGTATTGTATTTCCAGCAGACAGCTGGTAAGTTGAAGTCCCCTGTGAGAACAAGGGCTAGTGATTGTGAGACTTCTCTGTGTTGCATATAGAATATTTCATCTGCCTCTTCATCATGGTTGGATGGTCTATAACAGACTCCCACCTGAATATCTGCCTTGCTGGCCTTTCCCCTGATTCTTACCCATAAACACTCAACTCTGTCATCACCCTCATCTAGCTCTGGACAATCAAAACCCTCCCTAACCTACAGTTCTATCCCATTGCTTCTCCTTTCTTGCTGATCTCTTATGAAGTTTCTAGCCATCTGTTACAGCACCCCCGTTGTGTGACTCATCCCATGACGTCTTTGTGATGTCAACTATGTAATAGTTTTTCTACCACACTGTGACTTCCAGTTCTTCCTGTTTGTTGTCCATGCTGTGTGTATTGGTGTAGAGGCTTTTCATTTGGGCTATTGATTGCACCACCATTTTGGCAGGAGAAGCCTTAATTCCTGTGTGACTATTCTCAGGCCCTTTTGTCGTTTCTAACACATTGATAATCCTTGTGTTTTTGCTGCAACATGTATCTTTATTCCTTACCTCCAGATGGCAGGTTGAAGGACCTCACCAGCACACCATCCCTCAAATACTGGTGTGCTTTCCCCAGGCTTGTCTTTACCAAGCCTGATTTTATCCTTCTCCTTCTTTCAAATCTAGTTTAGAACTCTTAAAGTCTCAATGACTTGTCATCTAGTGTGGCAGTGAACAAACAATATCAGAAATGGAAAAAGTCTTGTGAGAAATGGGCTGGTGAAGAAGGAAGAAAAGCTAACCTAAATACCTTGAAAACTGAAACTGTTTCTGTTGTTTAAAAGGGAGTTTCTGCGTTTTTTTCCTGAGTCACTGCTTTCTTCTTCCCAAAATCCCTTGAGAAAGTCCTTGTCTCCCACTGAGGCCGAAAAAATGTGTCCTTGATTGAAGTCTGTGTAAGTTTCCTATTGGCCCTTAGTTAACCCTTTCCTATTGGTTGTTATTCCTAGTTTTCTATTGGATCTTTTATGATCCATTGAGAAGTTATAAATACCTCTACCCATGTAATAAACTCTCTCTCTACTCCCTCTCCGGTGGTCTCTGCGTGTCTCTCTGTGGGGCACCCCGGGGGCTTCTTGGAAGGGGACAACGGGGGGGCAAATCCCTACTATCTAAAGGAGGGTCAGTCTCCCGTTATCGGGACGTGAACCCCCATAAATCAACTGTCACAATCTAGTAGACTGCAAAAGTTAAGAGAGTTGACTACCAGCTTTTGTGTTTGGAGTTCCAGCTCAGGTGAGTGCCTCATTGCATTACAGAGGAAGTCAACATGGGGATTAGTTAACTGAGAAAGTTTTGAGATATACAATGGGAAGAACTTTAGGAAAATCATGGAACTGATCCTATTCTTACTCATGCCAGTGTGCATCTATTTTTTCTCCCAAATTGTCAGCAGTGATGCTGTGCCATAAATGACAGCAGAATCAAGCTTATAAAGTTTTTATTTTATAACCTTGCAAGAATATGCATAAAAGTCTCATTGCTATAATAATTTCTAGAAAACATGTTATCAAAAGAGTTTGATCTCCCTAACTCCATTCCTCCAGAAGATTGTACTGCATGATATATATCTACAAAGTCCCATAAGTCAAGCCATTCCTTCTCTGGTGAAGATTTAACCATCAGCGGCCAGAGAAGGATCCAGAAACTATTTTCCTTAAACACAAATATCATGCCATAGACAGAAAGAAGGAAACAACTGTATTTTTTTTCTTTTCCCTCATCATTTTCCTTTGATGTGAAAGGGAAGAAAGAAGAAAAGATAACTAGTCAGATTGCTTTGCTATACTGACATATAAACAAAATCAGTGAAAAAGCTTAGGAAATTATAAAAACTAGGACTGTACTATGGCAAAGCAAGAAGGTTACTAGAATATGCAATGCCTGTATATTTAAAGATGTTGAACATTGATCAATGTTCCAAGTAGTTTAAACTCTTAATCTGGCCTCCAGCCACTACTGGCTTATCTGGACATGACTAAAGGAAAGACTTAGAAGCAGGCAAAGTCAGCTCAAAGAGGTAAAAACATTTTGGGATATGACCTTCCCAAATTAAATGGCTGTTGAAATGGCCAAAGACATGGCTATATCAAGTCCACTGGTTTGAGTCAGCTAGCTCCTGAAAAACAGGTCCGATCAGTCCTGCTTTAACACATACTGGATGTAAATAAGCATGCATAGTCATATCTGTATTTATCTCATTCTGAGATCCTCATTTACTGTACCTGTGGCCAACCTGCCCCCCTCCCCCACTCCAGAGCCATTACCTGGGTGCAGAATTTCTTTCTGCTACTTATTTTCTCTTCTATTTTCCTGCACATTAATCAAACTTAGAACTGACAGTGTGACAACTGGTATAAAGGATGTCAGGTCTTTGAGAAGGGAAATATATGGTGCACAATCCCCTACACAAGCATTTTTTTGGTAAACAGACCTGTGGGGTTTTTTTAAAAAAGGACATGCACACTATTTGATTGCTGTAATCTAGTAAATGTATGTCTTGGCCATGTTAAGAGATACAATTAATGTCTCTCTTTTCTTTGCTGTTCAGTGGCCTAAAGCATGCAGTTGCAGCAATATTTACTGGAGCTCAGAGGATAAATCAAACCGAAATTTTACCCAAGTGAATTCTGTTGTCAGATGCTATAGGTAAATAAACATTTTATTTCAATAAATTGCTGTATTAGTGCTTTATTAAATGGCATAAGATTTGTATTCTTAAGAGAGTTTGCAGACAGTATGTGATTGAAAATTTGTTTTAAAAAATGTTTTGGGAAAACCCAAATGTCAGACTTTTTGGGTTTTTTTTGTGAATTTTTAAAATTAAAATAATATTAAGATTCTTCATTTTCCAAAATAGGTTAGAAATAATTTACTGAATATTTCTTCCCTCCCCCCAAATTCAAATGAATTGCAGGTTCCTTCAAATGAAATAACACTCTAAAGATGCTTTAATTATTTTTTTTTAATAAACCAGGGGTAGTCTTTGCACTTTCCATACTGATTAATTTTGAGCAATCCTCAATTCACCAGATGGTTATGATACTGGAAATCACATATGAAAAAAATGCATTGTTTCAGATGGAAGGCTTAGAATTTTCCAGGGACAAAATTCTTCAACGGCTGTTTTATTTTCATGCCCAGTGCATGTTCTCCCAATATAATCCTCTAATTAGGCCACATAAAACTGCTTTTAGTTTCAGCTGCTGGTCATTGTCTCCTTGCCCTACTAACAGCATTAGGTTTGCAGAAAAAAACCCTCAAGCTAATATAAACCAGTAAATTTCAGTACAAGCTATGTACCCAACTAGGACAGCTTAGAGGCCTGGTTAATTGCCTTAACAAATTGTAAGTACAAAGTCAGGCTCACAGAACACAGCATTGGAGGATGTAGAAAACCTGTAGCTGATAGGCAAGACCATTTTTTATGAATACTTGACTACACAAGGCAGAGATTGCTCTTATGATCTCCAGTTTAGTGTTGCTGATGCAACACCACAGATGCTAGTGAGAGATGAAACTAACATCATCCAGGGGTCTTGTCCCAGAGCCATTATTCTTTGCATGTCCAGAAAAGGGAGACTTAAAATTGCTAATAAATAACTTAAAAATAGGCACTCACATAATTATAGAAAAATAGAAAAAATAGAAAAATAGAAAAACACCTGGAAGTCTCTAGTCCAGTCCTCTGCTCAAAGTAGGGCTAATTTCAAAACTAGATGGCCTTTGACAGCTGAGTTATGAAGATCCCCAAGGATGGAGATCCCATGACTTTCTGGACACAGATCTAGTGCTTGACCCACTTTAGCCCTGTTTTATCCAGTTAGATCTTCCAAGAACGTAGTTTTTAAGCAGTGCTTCTTGCCCTTTTGCTGTGTCCCTCTGAAGGAAGTATAGGTCGGTATACTCTATGATGTCTCTTTCATTAGTACAAGACTGAAATTAAATTCTCCAGTGGCTTTCACTGTAAAGGCAAAAAAAGTCCATCTAGGGGGCCAAAACTGGGCACAGTGCTCTAACTGTGGCCTCACAAGTCCCTCATAAAGGAGAAAGAACCCTTTGATGGACCTGCAGGCGGTGTGGTTGCTGGGGGTACCCAGGATGCCAATAATTTCCAGGGCACTCTGCAGGTCTGGTCTCTCCAGGTGCAAAGCGGTTCCATAACCAGCATGTACCCAACTTGTATTACTGGGGATCCTTCTGCCCTAAGCGTGACACTTGGCCATTAGTACTTTGCATACCTTGAGGTACCACAACTGAGATATGAAGCTTCCTGTGATTCTTCTAACAAACATCTGGAATCTACTGCCAAAACATGGTACATGGCCTTCTTTTCCTTTCACAGTCAAAGTCAGTCAAAATATACACAGACTAATGTCGTTAATATTCATTAAGAGCACATAATCCACTCAGAGGCAAACTTTATATATATAATTTTTAAAATATATATACATGCAGTGACTTGAAGTTTGAATAAACAAATCAAAAGCTCAGCCTGGACTGTACCCATAAAAAAAGGTGTTACCTAAAGCTTTAATATTTTTCTTGTCATCAACAACAAACTGCATAGATCCAGTTAATGAACTCATCAGGTTTATTCCTGACATTAATAGGAAGTGAAAATTGCCTCTAGACCTATCAACATTTACAACAGAGTGCTATGAATCTTAAGCATTATTAATGATCCTTTCTTTAAACAGAAGAACAGTGTAAGCATCAGCTTTATAGCTGGCACCACCAAACAACTGAGTCTCCCAGACAAGAGTCAGCATCAATAAGCAGACATCATTCCACAAAGCAGGTGGTGGACACCTCTCTGCACTGCCTGTGACTGAGTCAGCATCTGCGTGAATATTAGCAGTCATATTACAATGTCCATTTGCTCACTCAGGGCTCAGGCAAGATTCCCAGGGCCAACTCAGCATTGGTACAAGAAAGACATTGCAAATACATAATATATTACATACACATATGCGTGTGTATTTTATATATATTTTTATATATATACGTATGTATACTATAGTAGTAAGTGAAATAAAGTAGTAAGTTTAATAAGGTAGAGAAGAGGGTGGAAATGTACAGTACTGCAAAAGAAATTGTAGTGGAGCACTCAGGTTGTAAAAGTCTTTGGCAAACCAATCATTTCAAGGATGTTGCAAGGTGAGAAAGGAGTAGCGCTGAGTTCCTTTTAGGCAGTCCCATTTCTGTTTCTGGAGTGTATAACACAAAGGAGAGAAACCTCATGTTCATAGACACATTTAAGACAGATCACTGGTGCATCCTGACACTATTAATCTGTTCTTTAACCCCACAGAGACAACAGTTATTGCTGTACTGTTTGCAGGAATAATTTTTATTTTTTTCCTTAATGTACAGATGATAACTGATCTGTGTAGCCTTCATGAATAAAAAACATGCTCTTGGACATATGTCTTTTATTGCAACATGGAAGCATAGTTTGGAAGTAAGAAAGAATTGCAGCTCTTTCTTCTCATCCAGGTCTTGTAGTCTCCTCCGGCAAAGAGCAGCTGAGGCCAGCTCCTCAATGGATGGAACTCAGATAAACTTCATGCTGGAGTTAAGTGATCTGGCTCCAGCTGCAGCTGAAGGCCTGGTTTAAGGAATCTTAGTGGGAAGCAGAGCAGTGGTCATATGGAAATGATTCATCCATGCAAATCAAAACGGTGAGGTCTGTTACTGAGTAAACAAAGCTTAAATGCTCCCGGCTATCAGAGCATGTTTGCAGAAAGAAGCAGTTTTCAGGAGAAAGAAGGTGAGAGATACTCAAGCAATCACACTGCAGTACAGGATATAGAGATTGTATCTTAAGCTCTTCGTTGTAAACCTCAGATGGCTGAACTCCATACTGAGCAGCAAGCCCTCAGGCCTTATTAGCCCTTTCTATATAGTACATGTAATTTATGCAGACTGTGAGCTTTTTTTTTTTCACGAACTTTAAGAGTATGGCAAGTAAGAAGGTAATTCAGCTCTTATGAGCTCACAGAGGGAGTAGTCAAAAGAATGGATTTCAATCTTTATTCCTTTGCATGACTAAAAATTCCAGTACAGTTGTGGGTACTAAAACAGCAAATATAACCCTACCAACAGCCTCTTTACAAGAGCTGCCCAAGTAGGAAACTGATGAGGTAGATCAAATGTCTGCTAAGTTGCTGGACTCCACTTTCCCTGCTGAAACATGCTTACAGTGATTTTCAGAAGTTAAACTTTTCCAAGGTAAGATGAATCTTAGACAAAGCTATGACAGGTTATGCACCCACAAACAGACTTGTGATACTCAGGGTAGCTGGCCATCACAAAAAAGAGCAGGTCCACAGGGGAGCACTGAATAATAGGGGCACACATTAAAGAGCTCTCAGAGCACCAGTTCCAGCAGCAGCAGCCGTGGCAGCAGGCTGTTCACACAGTGCTGTTCAGCAGCTTGCCTACAGTGTTTATATTTGAAAATTCCTGGTTGCAAGCAGCAGGCTTCTTTTGTTAGTGAAAAGGTATGCATTAGTAAGAGTGACATACTGCATCCTATATATATATGCTTCAAAGAAAGGGTATTGTCAATTAAAAAAAATTACTTATCTTCTAAATCTCATTCTCTTCCCCTCCAACCTCATTCTCACCATCATGGTATTCCCAAAAGATTCATCCCAACAGGCTTCAGAGAGGGTTGCTTTGATAAACATTGGATGCTTTTTTTACTTTTTGGCACCGTGGGAAACACTTTCCTCTCCCTGTGGATAATCTCCTGAGAAGACCTGGTGTGAAGAATGTTTCTCATAGCAGCAGGAGCATGGCAAATTGTCCTAGTCTGAGAGATAAATGACTCTTTTGTTTTTCTTTCCCAAAATGCTTGTTTATCTCAGAACTCTCACTCCCTTTATAGTCTAGGCACAGCTTTGACATCTTAAATACAAGCGTTTGTAGGGTGAGCAACGTGACAAAATGAGATCTTCGGATGCTTAATTTAGTTGCAATGTGGTTAAAGTGATCAGTGGCTTGAGCTTTCTCACAAGGCTTTTGTTCAGCTGGAATTCACCCAGAGGAAAAGAAAGCCAATTAAAAGACATTTGCAATCTTAAGCAGGTTTTTTTTGTTGTTTTTGGTGTTTTTTTGTTTTTTTAGTTCTTTGGAGACATTTATTTGGAATTATACTGCTCTTTGTAAGAGATTGGTAAGAGGGAGTTTTATTTTAAGCCTTGGTTTTGCAGAATTGTTAATATTGTTTTTAAACTCATACACTTGTGACCAAATTTCCTGGTCAAAAAGGCCAATAACCTATCAGGGCTGCCTGTAAATCAGGTCTATATCTCAACTGGAATCAGCAGACTTTATGACAGTTTTCTTTACTTTAAGAATCCAGCCCAAAGTCACAAACCTAGGAAGCGCTCACTGTCTTCCAGAGGAGAATAATGGCTGTGGAAACAGCAAACCAGAACATGAGTGTAGTAAGAGAAGCAAGTTTTCCTCTTGTCAGCAAAGTAGGTGTGCTTTTGGTTATATTTATATAATCTGCTGATGGGAGAACAAGGCTTAATGGGTTAATTAAGGACAGAATTGGCAGACACTCCCATAATAGCATTTTGAATTCAAGGCCTTTGTAGAAGTCAGCCAGGATAATACAGAGGATTTTAATATCTATTTCTCAACATTAATTAACTATGCTTAGAGTAGTACTGACCCAAATTTGCTAATGTGGGTTTGGATTTAGGATACTTCGCTGAAGCTTACAGCATGACTTTATCAAAGGTTTTAGACCTCCTAGACCTAGCCCATCCTGCGCCAGTTTCTCCAGAAAATGAAAACTTCTGCTTCTAAAGCATTCAGTGAGTATTTAGAGATAAGATTTGAAAGTTGGGCTCAATTCAAATTAGCTAAGATGCTGCAACATGCTCAGAGCTTCTTAATGTCCCTATTTTCAGGATTGCAATAATAAGTAACAAATTGAAATGATTAAGATGGAAGAGAACAGAAATTAATAGCATTGAGATGCAGTCAAAAAGGCTATGTTTATGTAGGAAAAGAAGCAGGATCCATTAAGATAGAAGTTATTTCTCAGAGGAAATTGTGGAAATTCCGTGGCTTGAGAAAGTAAAAAAACAATGACATTCTAGAAACAGTCCTATAGACACCATCTTTCATTGTACCAAGGAGGGCTGCAGTGTATACCTACAATTTTATAGTCTTTTCTGTCACAGTTACAATGCTTGTGCATGAATATTTGTTTTACCAATACGCCAGGCAACAGCACATCTCACATATTTTTCCCCCAAAAGAAGACAGGCAGTTCTTGCTGGACAGGTCACTATTCACCGATGTTTTGGAGGAAGGGGAGGACTGAAAAATAGGCCAGCAAGGAATAATGAAAACATTTACCTACTCATTCAGTTGGAAGAAATTCAGGAATATTTTGCTAGCGGCTAGATGGGAGAAACAGTAGAAAGAACAGAAAACAGCATAGTAAGGCAGGAGGATAAAGGTGCTCACTTAACTGATCTTATTGTTACACTGGAAGCCCAAAAAGAGATATGGCACTTTTTTCAGGGGTGGTGAGATCAGGTTCTTCCTTCAACAGAAATAAAAACCAACTACCTTTTTTTTTTCCTTTCTTTCTTTTTTTTTTTCCCCTTAACAATACATGTCACTGGTGTACCTGAGCCACATCTGTTAGTTAAAGTCCCAGACAAACTAACATAATGGCAGATTTCTTGAGTCATAACCTGAGCAAGATGAACCCATAAGGAAATAATACATAACTTTTCTTTGAATTTGTGGAAGAAACTATGGAAATCTTGTTTGCATAGGATTTTACATCCAGACAACTAATGCAAACTTGTTATCTTAGGAAAAATCACATTATTTCTTCATCTTCTTTTTCTGTCACTAAAGACAAAGCCTCAGCCTGACTTTGCCATCAGCCGTAACAGCTCTTGTAGATGTAAAATTCAAGCACTTGGCTTCATTCCACTTTGCTACCTTGCAGTTTTTCCTCAGACTCCTCCTTCCTGCAACTCCATGTGCTGGACTGGAAACATGTGGCACAACAGCCTCACAAGCTTCTGTCCTCTATATTCATAGCCTTCTTCTGTTCACCATGCCCAGGGAGAAACACAGATAATACAATGCTTATGGGGCCAGCAGGAAGATTTCCACTAGTGGAAAATGCTGACTGTTGTAGTGGCTCTCTATTTTTAAACAACCACACCAAGAAAGCTAGAGAGAAGGCTGGTGTCAGATGTGTGGGATTACTGCACAGACATAAGGGGGAAATGTGTATAAAATAAGAACTGATCCTTACATCAAACCTCATTCCTAGATTACAAACAGAGCCTAACTAATTAGTTACACACATATGGAATCACATTTTTACATTAAGTAAAATCCTCTATGTGGTCATACTCTGATTTCCCTTCACAGATGACTAGCTTGCTTATATAAAAAGATGATAATCTAACTCCAGACTATGATGAACTACTTTCTGATTTCTCTGCTTTGAGGGAAGAAATGAGGCCTTTTAGAGAAATATGTAGTTGTCATGTTCTAATGCAAGAATCCTGTATTATAGAAACACACATAAAAATAGCAATCATCACCATCATGGCGAACAAAGATTTGGGAAGGGCTCTACCCACACTTGCTGCAAGCGTGCTGATGGCTAAAAAGGCCAATGCAAGATAGGCAGGTTCGGTTGCAAAAAGCACAGCAGAAAGTCTCCATAGGTGGTGTTGGCGAGGCACGGTTCTTTCTGTGTTGTCTTTTCTCCTCCAGACTGATTCTGCGTGCATTCTCAAAGGAATTAGCAGCGTTATGGATGCTGTGTCTCCATGCCTCCTGACTGGAGGCCAAAGTGGACCATTGATGGTAGTCAATATGGCCCAGGCTGAGGTATTGTTTCAGGGAGTCCTTGTATCTCCTTTTCGGGGCTCCTCTCTTGTGGCAGCCAGTGGCAAGTTCACCATAGAGCATGATCTTAGGGAGGCGATGATCCTCCATCCTAGAGACGTGCCCTGCCCAGCGCAGCTGCGTTCTCAGCAGCATGGCCTCAATGCTCGTGACTGCTGCCTGTTCAAGGACAGACACATTGGTCACGTAATCAGACCAGTGGATGTT
>VWZG01004054.1:27235-101024 GCA_013396735.1 Grallaria varia | reverse complement strand
TTTTTAAATTTAAAAAAGGCAAAGTGCCCACCCCACAAACTGAAGAGCCAATTTGATATGCTAAAAACTGAATCTCAGCTTTCAGAGCCTGAATGTTAAGGACTTGAGGAACATTGAACCCACTTACAAGACTCAGGATGGGTGTTTGGAAGCAGCTAACGTCACTAGTGATTTTGGAATATTTACTGCAAGTTGCGGCAGTCAGCATGGCTATGACACAGACTCCTGAATCTGGTCCAGCCAAAGCATCGGCTGAAGTTATAGCTTGTTCTTGAACTGCCCATTACTTATCCTTAGGTTTCCCTGTGCCTAGACACTGCTCCCAAGAAACCCTGCTACCCAAACGCCACCTGCCTTTGCTCCCTCCTCAGACCTACAATAATTGTGTTCATCTCTGCAGAAAGGCTTTCCACCTTCAAGTCATAGAATCATACAACAGTTAGGATTGGAGGGGACATTTAAATGTCATCCAGTCCAACCCCACTGCAATGAGCAGGGCTGTCTTCAACTAGATCAGGTTGCTCAGAGCCCTGTCCAGCCTGACCTTGAATGTTTCGATGGAGGGGATATAAATGGCCCCTCTGGGCAGCCTGTTACAATATCTCACCATTCACATAATAAAAAATGTTTTCCTTGTATCTAGTCTGAATCTATAGTCTTTTAATTTAAAACCATTAGCCCTTGCACTATCACAACAGGTCCTACAGAAAATTCTGTCCTCAATAAGTTCTCCCCACAGCCTTCTCCAGGATAAACAACTCTTACTCTCTGAGCCTGTCCCTAATAGGAGAGGTGCTACATCCCCTGATAATTTTGTGGCCCTCCTCTGGACCTGGTCCTGCAGGTCCATGTCTTTCCTGTGCTGAGGTCTCCAGAGATGGACACAGTACTCCAGGTGGAGTCTTACCACCTCAGAGTAGAGGGGCAGAATCACCTTTCTCGATCTGTAGGCCATGCTGCTTTTGCTGCAGTCCAGGGTATGGCTGGCTTTCTGTGCTGCAAGTGCTCATTGCCAGCTCATGTCCCAACTCTCATCTGCCAGCAGCCCTAAGTCCTTCTTTGCAGGGCTGCTCTTAATCCATTCATACCCCAGCCTCTATTGGTACTGGGGTTTGCCTCCACACAGGTGTAGCACCTTGCACTTGGCCGTATTGAACCTCATGAAGTGAGCACACTTCTCCAACTTGTCCAGAGCCCTATGGATGGCATCCCATCCATTGGGTGTGTCAGCTGCACCACAACTTGGTGCCATCTGCAAATTTGCTTAGGGTGTGGTCAATCCCACTATGATGAAGATATTAAACAGTGCTGGCCCCAATATAGACCCCTGAGAAACATTACTCATCAGTGATTTCCATCTGGATGTTGAGCCATTGACCACTGCTCCCTGGATGTGACCATCTAACCAATTCCTCCTCCACCAAACAGTCCACCCATCAAATCCATTCAGCCTCAGACACAGCAGATGGCATGAAGACTTCACACCATTTTTTTAGCTGCTTTCTCTTAAATTGGAGGATTTTGAAAGGTTTAGATAGTCCTGGCTGTCAGCCTCACAGTCATTGGAAAAAATGAAGATGCTACTGCCAAGGTCTTGGAGACGACCTATGAATGTCTTTATAAACATAGCACTCTGAGGTAAAAATAAATGTCCTGGTAATTTCAAGGGAGGCAATATCACCAAGTGCAGTAATATTACAGTACCACATTATTTATGTTATATGAATCATAATTTTATTAAATCAAATATTCTAGTCATAAAAACAAAAAAGGAAAAAAGGAGACTTTCCACATGTTGCTTAACAGACAACCAGCTTTTCTCCAGTTCATTCTTCCAAAAGATGAAGCAGAACAGATTATCAGCTTCACCTATCAGGCTTTAGTAGCTCACTGAGCCTGTCCTACACTCAGCACTTTGTTAGGAACTGCGGGGCATTTTACTTGGAGTAAAATTTAATGTATCTATGTACTGCAGATATCAAAAATGCCTCTACTCATCCTTCATTCATAAGGAAATACTAGAGGATTTGCTGGATGAACCACTAGCACAAAGAATGTCCCAGACTTAGCAGGCATATGCTAGATGTCTTTCAAACAGTATTAGAGGGGCTTTCTCCAGAGACTCAAACCAGCCACAAAAATTTAGTATCTATCTATGAAACATGCAGAGTTAGTGCTACAAACACTCTATTTGGAGGAAAGTGCTCTTTCTGCCCTCTCAGCTCTTCTTCAAGACAGAAGACTTTAGCAGTCTAAGTCCTTTTTACCTGCACTTTTTCTCCTTTACAAGATCTTCCATAGATACTTTTAGTTAAAAGACAGGACACATTCCTCATTAAAAAGCTCCAGAGTGCTATCTTATCAAGCAGAATACATAACCATGTAAGAAAAAGATGATTAATTATGACAAAATAAGCAAAAGGCAAATCTACTTGAACAACTTGCCATAAACATGAAAAATCCCAGACTGTTGGGTTTTGTTGCTTTCCTAAAAAGTGCTACTACTCCTTGACACACACAGAAGTTCTACTGTACCTCTCAGTCTTGTTTAGCACTTACTGCATCAGGAATGATGCAGCATAGAAGCAGGGGAGTGGTTCAGTTGTGATTATAAACAGCTGCCTGTAGGAGAGAAGCATGGCAAAAAAACAACTTTCTGTAATTAAAAGCGCAACCATAACACTTCAGTGTGTGGTTTGCATTGATAAACACAAATCTACCTGTTTTGAGGGTAAGGAAATTAATATGGTGTCCTGGTTATGTGAAGAAAACAAGGATTGACTTAAATACACACGCCCTCTTCCACAGTGTCAAGAGGCAAGACATGAAAGTTTTGTTGTGCTTCTTGGGGGTCTTATAGTGAACACGTAGGGCAATTCAAGTGTAACAACAGGGTCAAACAATACCAGCATTATAAATCTAAAATTAAGTGTTTGAGCTACCAGGGTAATACATTCCCGCCTTATATCCTGATCTCGCAAAGACTTATGCAGGTACTTTTCTTTAAGCATAGACAAAGTGCCACTGCTTTCAATAGAGCTATTCATGTGTTTAAAGACCTGGAGCTTTAGAGTGCTGATTCCTTAGGTCTGGGATTAGCTAAAATTTATAGCACCAATAATTCTCAAGAAAGGCACAATCAGTTGTTTGGTCTTTTTTATATCAACATTTCCTCCAGGTGGAGGGAATTCCTTTAGAACAGAGATTGCTGGCACTGAAAAGCCAAATGATCTTTTTGTAATACTGCTATAGCCTGCAAACAAAATAAGACTCTTAAGATGACAAAAGATCAAGACCAGTGACATAAAATTGGATTAACATGAAAGAGTACTTAGTTTCATTTCCCCATTTCTCCCCACAATGGCCTGTTACAACTAATCATTTAAAAGGGCGGTTAGCATTCTGAAATGTTAACAGGAAAAAACATACAACAAATAAAATTCAGAAACATTAATTTCCAACATGGTAAGAAGGACTCCGATGACAAGATGATCTCAGTAGTTTTGTGCTTTTTTATGTTATTTACATCTGCATCAACAGTTGTTGCTGGGGACCTAGGAAGCAAGAGGATAAAATCAGTCTATTTTTGCCTTTATACTTCACTTTATGTAATTTAAACTTCACAAGAAATTCTTCCACCTATTGGTTTTACTTGAAAATGAGTAAGGTTTTTTTGATGCAAACTCCTCTAATTTTTTGGGAAAGGTCTGAAATTCAGCAAAGGCAAATGCGAAGTCCTGTACCTGGGGAAGAATAACCCCTTGTACCAGGTCAGGCTGGAGAATGACCTGCTGGAAACAACACTACAGAGAAGGACCTGGAGATCTTGGCGGACAACAAGGTGTCCATGAGGCAGCAGCGTATCCTTGTGGCCAAGAAGAGCCATGGTATCCTGGGGTGCATTAGAAACAGCATTGCAAGAAGGTTCAGGGAGGTGATCCTGCCCCTCTGCTCAGTTCCAGTGAGGCTCCATCTGGAGTGATCGTCCAGGTCTGGGCTATGCAGTAAAAGAGGGACCTGGGGCTCTTGGAGTGGGTCCAGCAGAGGTCTATGAAGATAATTAGGGGACTAGGGCATCTCACTTACAAGGGAAGGCTGAGAGAGCTGGGTTCTGTTCAGCCTTGAGAAAAGATGACTGAGAGGGAACCTCAGCAATGTCTATGAATATCTGAAGGGTGTCAAGGAGATGGATCCAGGCTCTTCTCAGTGGTGCCAAGCAATAGGACATGAGGCAATGGACAGAAATTGATGCACAGGAAGATCCACCTGAATATGAGGCAGAACTTCTTTACTAACAGGTGGCTGAGCACTGGAACAGATTGCCCAGAGATACTCAAGAATCATACTGTGCAATATGCTCTGATTCTGCTTCAACAAAGGTGTTGGACCAGTTGGCCTACTGTGATCCCTTCCAATCTGACTGATTCTGTGGTTTTGCGATCTGACAGTCAGTTCTCATTAACCAGGTTTGCTGCGATTTTTCTTCTGCCTTCAGGGTGTAACTAATTTGGTGTGTGTGTGTGTGTGTGTGTGTGTGTGGGGAGGTGGGGTGGTAGACTATATGGCATTGATCATGCAATGTTCTGTACTGTTACTCCATCCCCACCGCTAAAAGAGGTGACATCTTCAGGCTGAGGCATGCAACTCTATATCCCACAGAAGCTGCCTATTCAAACCTCATAGTGTAAGTCAGACTGTGGAAACATGTATGTTGTTGTGTATTGCACCATGTTTTACTGTCAGGATTGACTGCAAGAATTGCTGAATCCAGTAAAAATTTTGTCTGTGTAAGGTCTCCAATATTTCTGTCTCAGACTCGTATGTGTCAATTAGTATTTTACCCCAGCAGCAGCAAAAAATCAAATTACATTAACCATTTATATGGATAATTCATTTTTCATCTGCTCTTCTAGCAGAAGTATAAGTAATAACTGGGAAGAAGACAATCTTTTCTGCCCATTTTATCTTCCACTAACTTTTGTATTTCCATTAAAATGAAACCTGAGGTAAGAATTACTGTATAAACAAATGCCAAGTCACACAAACCAACAATACTGCACAATTTGTGCTGATGAAATCTGGTGGTAGTTTATTAGCTCAAGAAGGCTTCATCATGAAAATGATCTTATAATTCTCAGAAGAAAAAAATATTTTTCTTCTCTGAAAATATTTCCTCTTACACTTTAACTTGAAGAAACCAGTCCTCAGACTCTGTTCTCAGCAACTTTTGTGTCAGAGACAGACTGATAGCCACAGAAAACTCCATTCTTCACCCTAACAAGGTTAATCACTTTAACAACTTCCATGACATTTGTCAGTGCTAGTACCTTCCTGCATGAAGCTTTTTGGTACCTCATTCATTGAAAAGGTAAGAAGTTCACTCCATATTTCTTTTTAAGTAAACCAATAAAATTGTTGACTCCCTACACACAGCTGGAGAACCGTCAGTCACCACAGCTGTTATTTTGTCAAAGCCACCAAGGCAATTCACAATGCCCTTCATAGGATTAAAAATAAAATCCTTTTTATATTGTCATGCAGGGATAACAGCCTCAGCCATTCCTCATGAACCTTAAAATCCTTGTTAATCATATAAACAATATCAACAGTTGATTTAAAGTACAGCAGTTACCTCTGCACTTTTCACCAGGTGCCAAAGAATAAACAACTCCATTATCCATTTCCAGTTTCAGCCTTTCAGCCAAAATCACACATATAGCTAACTCAGGTGTCATTTGTCATGAAAGGGACACAGATGCAATTTCTATTGTTGTTCCTAGTACTTTCTCATCTTCAGGCACTGTGACAGATTCTACAGCATTGCTTTATGACAAATTCTGCATCAGCTAACCCTGTTCTTTGGCTCTGCAACTGGTATATTTTACAGCATTAAATGCACTAGTTTTCTGGCATGAAATCCTGGCTTCATTTTACTTAAAGACAAAAATCCCACATCCTTCAAATCTTGAACAGAGTCAAGGTTTTACCTCTGGTTTATGCCATTCCCATACTGTTGAAACCTCCACCCTGAAGCAAGAGCATCTCTGTCATTGACAATCTCCTCTTCCCCTACGTTCATTAGATTTTTCCATTCTTTATGAAAATAACCTGGCACACCATGCTGGGCACCTTCTCTCCATGAATAGCAGGTCCATTAGATCTGTGTTACAGCAGTTCAAGATATATGTTTTTTGCCTTAGTTGGTGCTACTGCTGTCTGAAAGCTCTTATTTTACTTTATGTTTTCGATATCTGTGACTCCTTCCTCCCTGTCTATTACAACTTTGCTCTCTCATAAAGCAGTGATAGTCATTCGGTTGTTAAATGACCTTGCCCACAGCTAGTCTCTATCAGATTATTAGAAACCAACCTTAGGAGCAAACCCACATTTCCCTCAAATTGTACTAGGAGAATGATGACCAAGTTATCAGACTATCTTATTGCAACCCAGAAAATGCCTTCTTAGCACATATCATAACCACAGATGTCTTAGTGACTAAGGAAATGAGCTCTAGAGTAAACACTCTTGCTGGAATTTGCCCACCCCTGTCAACGTTTGTTTAAAAATATGTCGACATTTTGGACAAGGTTATGAAGATTTCTGCTATGAACAGTGAAAAATGTGCTGGATGAAACTGTGAGTGCCAATTCTCTTTCCTTTTTCATCCTCCCCCACTTTTTTGGCCCTTTTGAGAAAGCTGAAGAAGAAAAGGAAAGGTTTACAGAAAGAGGGGAGCAGTGTGCTGGAAAGGAATCAGGAAGCATTCAGGAAAGGACATAAAAGGGAGTGAGTACCATATTTGAGACCTGGACTGTAAATCATTGAACCTAGTCTGAGGAATGCCCAGACAGGACAGCTTAAGAGTGGAGACAAAGCCCTCTTACCCCCTTCTAAGTATTCAGTATGTTTTTGTAACTTAAACACAAATCTTGATGAAATATAAAAATATCACTGCAGGGGTTTTCATTGTTAATTCGGTGGTGATTAAAGTTAATAAACAAATACACTTCACCCATGCCTGGAGCACTTAAAATGCAGACCCTGCCAGGATATGAAACCTGGAGATAGAAATGATAGGGAATAATACATACTAAATTCATTAACCTTGATCATCCAGTATAATGCAAAGAAAAATAAGTAAACATGAAAAAACAGAGGTGAATTTATATTGTTTCTTATAATTATCTAAACAATTTAAAATTTTCAAAGTAACATAAATAGTATTGTTTTTAAATGCGATTTTTTAAAACCCAGGACTATAATTCTTTTTCTTCAGAACAGTACTTTAAATTGCAAAAGATAAGAGGGACACCTTTCAGCATTAATAAACTGAGGAATATTTATGAGAATTAACCTGGCATCTTCTTTGAAGCACCAGACCCCTGAGATGAATACGATGGGTACAAGGCAGAGCTATTATAAGTGTGAGATGCTTCAGAATTTGTGATGTGGTGTCACTCCAAGGGCATGCAGACACACAAGAATGCACCGATTTACTGTGGTTCAGATATGCCTTACATTAAACCTCATGGCAAGAGGAGCCCACAAGAGGATTCCAAAATCAGGATAGGCTTCTAGTGTAGGCACCTGTGTGCAAGCGCTCCAACTAAGGAAGCAGAATGAAACATACTTACCTTTTTAGCAAGTGGGAGAGATAAAGCATGAGAATAAAGTATATAATTAAACCTGATTACAAATGATTATATTTCCATTGCATTATCCATGATAATAAGTGAGAAACCAGAAAATAAAGGAATTGCTATGAATACTGACTGTGATTAAAATGAAAAATGGACTATTGTTGTCTGACTTCCATTTGGTATGAGAGATGAGCTTTTTGGCTTGTAGTTTATTTGGCTCTTTTTCTGTACCACGCCACAGAGATCTGAGAACAACAAGAAGAGATCTAAAAATTCTGTTCATTAGAAAAAAAAAAAAAAGCTGATGACTTTTCAGTGTTTGTGGGAATAAACCATAAGCAGCAGTTTGAAGATGAACAGTAATTGACATTGCACCTTTGTAATTATTTTTTCCAGTTTCAGACCTTTAAAATAGTTCTGGCTCTTGCTAACACACCTAAATGATGTTTACGGAACCCAGAGGATGAATTTTGTGCTCATTAATGGAGAAGCAGCAGGACAAAAGCCGCAGGTACTATGTTCTTCCTTCACCTAGCTTAAACCACTGCCCACCCATGATTCAGATTTCATGCATGTCTGTGGGCCACTGAAATGGAAAGTCTTTAATGCAGCTCCAGTCATATGTGGCACTGGCAGAAAGAAGGCAAGCTGGATGATCTGTCTGTAACATTCTACGTAATATGTAAAATCTCAACATCCATCAGAGAATGATAAAATTAAAAAAACCCACCATCAGAAGAAAAGAAATTATGCAGTTTCCAGGGAAAACAAATAAAAGAGGACTCACAAAACCAGGTCAGTCCTCTGAGAAAAGCATTTACAAACCTGCAACGTATTTGTGTAGAACTGAAAAAGGATACCTTGACTAAAAAACCTTCTGGTAAACAAACTGGCTTCCTTAGGGCAGCAACAGTATTGACAAACAGGGGAACAGTAGAAGGACTCATATTTCTACCTAGTGTGTAAGTACGTTGGAGGTCATCAATAACCTTCTGCATATCTGATGTGCCAGTGGACTGCTTGGAGTGCCCAGCTGGCCTCCAATGATTCTCCTGATTCTGAAAAAGGAGACACCTTCCTCTTCTGAAGCCCATTGCCTCTAGAAGGTCTCGTATTGCCTCAGCATGGCAGAATGCTGTGTATCTGTTGCAGCTCCAGTCTGATGGCTTTGAGATCTTCCTGCCTAGGAGCACCATACAAGTGGAACTTCCCCCCATAGGCTCATAAGGGGTCTAGGAGAATTAGACTCAGCTGGGTGACTAAACGATCTCCACTACTTGAGCTGAGTGTCCTAAATTATATCACACAAGTACCGGCCCTCCTCTTTCCTTTGAATAAGTAGCTATAGGTGTTACTGCAGCATGTGCAGTCATGTTGAAAGTACTGTCAGTTTATTTGTTTTGAGTGACAGTGGCAATGTGTCTAGGGTGGAGACCTGAGCACTGGCTATTGAAACCAACAGTGAAAACCATGATACATATTCCAATGGTCAGCTTGAGCCAGGGCTTGATTGACCTGGTATCTCATGGAGCAGGCAGCTTCAAAAGGTTCCTGAATTTGGAATAACTGCTGTTTTACAAGATGCTCAGAAGAAAGCTCATGAGAGATTGCATGATCATTTGAACTCTTTTCATCACACTTGTAAAAATTATTGTTTATGTACCACAAGGAAATAATGTTGAATAGATGCAGTGGAATGCTCCAGTACATCCAGAAAATGACTGGGAACAACTGACATCTCACTGCATCTTGCCAAAAGCCTGAAGGGAGCTTCTGTAATGAACTCTCTACCTTTAGCTTCTCTTAGCATTGAAATGTAAGCGCTGAAAGTGCTACTGTGAACAGCCTGTGTAGGAATAGCATCATTGAAGATGATGACAGGCATTATTTGGAAGGATATTATAAGAAAAAAATAAACCTAAAGAAATAGCCAGTCTGCTGATGCCTGAATATTCCTGTGCTCTGAAACACAAGCCTTTGTTTGCCCAAGTCTGTTTGGGCGGAATCAAGAGCAATTCTGCCTCTGAGCCAAAGCAGTTTTGTAGGGTAAGGTGGTGTGATGGAGATTCATTCTGTCTTCTCCCCCCATGTCTGGAAAACTAGAAAAAGGTAAAGCAAAAGAGAACAGAGAACATTTTTATTTTTACCTCTTTAGCTACGTGAATGTATTCTGGTCCACAGCTGTGAGAGGCCAGTAGAGAAAAGCTGATCACATGGGTAGATGCCAGGAGCTGGCTGGTCATGGTCTGGTTTTGAGTCATTGTTTTCCAATAGGTCTTGAATACAAGCAACACGGTATTCACACACTGCAGAACACTGCATCAGTGCTGAGGGGCAGAGCTAAAACAGGAAATGCTAGTGGTCCTGTGAAAAAAGCATTTTCCAGTGTGAGACACAGAAATAAGGAGAATACACACCATGACAGAACAGTAGGGGGAAGACTCAGGGGACTTCTACTTAAGTCTAAGAAAGTAAATATTTATTCTAAAAATCCAAATCTAACTTAGCTGGCCAAAGGCTTCTTTGATTGCCTTCCTTGTACTATTTTATTTGGAAATTATTGCCAGGATGAATTAAACTGAATTAAATAGATTGTTTTTGTTTACCTTGGTGTCATTCCTGGAAGGAAAAAATCTCTTACTGTTACAAAGTCCATACATTTATTTTTCTTGTATTTAATGTCTACTGTAGTGCCACATCTTAAAAAGCATGCTGCTAAATTGGGCAGCCTGTAAAACAGACATCAGGAGTTACATGCACAGTGTGAAATATCCCATGATTTAATTTGAATTTGCACCATTACTGAGGCACTTGTGCAATTATGTGCTGCATTACATTTCCAGCTGGAGACCAGAGATAAGATGTTTCAGAAATACCTATAGACAAATCATAGTCTTTAAAAACGGATTAGCAATTGGAGGTCCCTTACTTCAGAGCATTGAAAGCTCCCTGTTCAAGGGGAGGCAAAGAAAGAGAGCAAAAGGAAAGATGTGCTCAGCACCTTCTGAGAGCCACCCCTTCTAACTTATGTCAAGCTGGGCATCCTGATGTAACAGGCACTTCTGAGAGTTTAGGTACACAGAAAATTATAGACCTCAGCCTGACTGCAGATCTTGCAACAATGCCAGAAGAAGGGGTATTGTTCTGCACTGCTGCCAGACCTGACCATAAAGCAGACACAGACCCATCTCCAGCCCTGCCCAGCTCTTTGGGAGGGCAGGAGACATGGGGGACCAATGGAGGTTGCTATCCTTCTCAGGCTGCCATCTAGCTTTTCCACAAGTGTCAAAGGAATAAGAGAAACATCTCACATTTTAACCCCCGTATCCCCTTGCAAACCTTGTCACAGAGTGGCCCTTACTTTAAGGTTATCCTTTTCTAGTAGTTTCCTATTTTCCCTCAGTAATGTACAATAGCAACTACTTTTTCTTTTTTTTTTTTTTAATAAATATTACAGAGACCATATAATTTATCTTGTGTGGAAACGAGAAAGGTTTAGTTGCAAAGGAAAGACATTTAATAACTCTCATGACCAGGACAGCCTCATCTATTTTGACATTATTCTATTTGCACTGTGGGACCAGAGTGCAGCAAAAAGACGTTTGCTGTTTGACTGACAAATGGCTGGCATAACAAACACCCAGTGTGATCATTACTTCTAAGGACAATGTGGACTCTTTCTCTCTGACTCAGTTTTATCTCTGAAGGTGAAAACCTCCTCACCTGCAATGTATTCTGCCTGGTAATTGACAAATGCCATTGTATTGGTTCTCATTTTATCTCTTTCTATTAAGCCTGAGGAAAGAAGTTATGAGGAAGAAAGAGAGACATTTTTGTTTTCTTTGGAATCTTCTATATAAGCAAAACTTAAAGGGCATTGTTTATCATTTGATTTTGAAATAATTTTGCCTTTCAACATTCTCTGCGTATGTCAAGAGGAATAGAGCCTTGCAGGAAAGGCAGATGAAATATCCTCCTGTAGTTATTTATTGATTTTGTACAGCTCAGCATGGAAGTTTCATATAACAAAACCAGCAGCTTAAGAAAGATGGCCAAGACGTCAAGAACTACTTAGGTACACAGCTGATGAAACTAAAATCACACAAGGTTATTGCCTTTGAGAGGAATATGCACACAAACACCCCTGTACACGTGTGTGTTTCTGCGGAGGGCGTGAGAAACACCTGGGGATCTGGAATTTATCCCTGTGACGTGCCAGGAAGCTCAGAAGTCTGTGGGGGCTTTGCCCAAGCCTCAGCAGGGGCAGAAATTAAAGGTACCCATCCCCAAATAAGCACTGTCAGTATTGCCTTCATCTATCGGCACACAGATAACCCTGAGCTGCACCAGCCCTGAGTACTTAGCCCACCATGCTGACAGTGGTGAACAGCCTCTCTGGTCACCACGTGCGTGTGTGATCCCCTGCTAAACCTCAGACGCTACTCTTTCACTTCTTAATATTGAGGTCAGAAGGTGGCATAAACCCATAGTTAGGCAAGCACAAAGCCTATGGAGTTGAGTCCAGCAATGCAGTGCTTTGCAGGCCATATTCTTTAAAGCCACCTACCTACACACCAAATTCAAACACATTTCCATTGCTTGTATTGACCACAAATATCTCTTCCTTGGGAGATATTTTAAACACACTATGAGATTAAACCCAAATCCACAGAAGTTTTAGTTCAGTTTTGTCAGTTGGATAAAGGCACATTCAGAGACTTAAAAAAAAAACCCCACAAAACCCACAAACCACACCGTAAACCAAACCAAACCAAAAAAAGCCTAGCCAAAACACAAAGAAATAGCAATAGTACTATCATGCTATTTTACTCAGCAATAATACAATTTCCTCATCAAGATAAACTACTCAGTTTTCCTCCTAGTGGCTTGTCTGCTCAGGAACTGGATTACTGCCTCATAAAACAGTGCAATGGTGCAATTATCACTTTGGTATTAGACAGGTACTGCAAGGTGCTCTCATTCTGTGTTACGTGGGACACTTTATTGTGGCCATAAAGCTGATGTGGCTTCAAGTACTTGCTACAATGATAAATTAGTGAATTATAATGTGGGCTGTTTCTTTAATGAAATGGAATAGCTTCTTTTTTTGGCAACATGTGCTGGAGGTAGGTGAGACTGTATGCAAGTGGTATGGATGTCAAGCTGGAGGAAGAGAGTTGTGATGAAGGTCTATGAAGCGTATGTCTGAGGCTTTACTAATGTGCGTTTCTACTAAACTCTGCTTCTCAATTTCACTGTTTCCCTTATCCGTTCATTTGAGAATGATCAGGTGCTAACTTCTGTGTGACATCATGTGGGACTCTTTGGAGTCTGCCGCTTTCTTCCATTAGATGCTCACAGACAAAGAAAGAAATCTGTGGGAACAGTGAGTGACCCACATACTGAGATGTATCTGGACTGGGAACAAACACCAGCATGTTCCAGGATTGCTTGTGGGTAAAAGAGAGTGGTACTCACTGCAACAAAAAAAACGCCAAAAAACTTGTCTCATTTCTTGGGTAGATGCAGAGGGATGGCAACGTGCAGGGAAAATGTCACAAAATATATAGTGTTTGCAAAGTCTGGAGGGAGTAGTTAGAGGCCTTTTCTGTACATGAGTTTGGTAGTTTCTGTAGTGTAAAAATATCAGCACTGCAGATTAGAGTATATTTGGATTGAAAAGTAATGACATCACATGCTGAAGGCAGAGAAAAAATACAGCTGAAGCCGGTAAAAGGAAAACAGACCAAGGTAAGTTAGAGACCGCTCTACCTTGTTTGCTTATCAAGAATATCAATGACTTTCACAGACATGCAGAAAGTGGTTATTTGGCATTCTGCTCCACATTTTCCCCCCCCCACAATTTTGAAATTTTCTGGAAACAATTTTTTTTGCCTCCAAAATGAAATATCAGATTCAAATACTGTCACAATCACATATTTTATAAATTTGCTTAAGCATAGCTTTTAATTTCACACTGTATAAATGGGCATTGAAATACTATTCACCAAAAGCTGGTTTGTTTCAAAGTAGAAAACAAAATAAAATAAAGTAGAATAACTTCAACAATTTTGCTGAGTAAGAAAAGAGTGATTAAAAGCAGGAAGATTTTTAAGCAAACATAAAAGGGTTAATTTTTAGTAGTCTAAAGACTAAAAAAATTGAATATGCCTTATCTTTTCAAAAAATTTCTCTTTTGAATTTTAATTTATCAAAAGTCATAGAGTAAAGATACAGGTGTTTCAGATGAATGAGTAACTAAACCACCTCTGAGATCTGACCTTCACATCTATAATTTAAAATGAATGCTTGTCACCTTTATTGCTTACTAAACTTGAGACGTATTCAGACATTCCCAATGTCTTAGCTACAATGTGCATAAAGATTTTAATGACATTTATTGATTCTCGATACATTACACCTGGAGATGTCACTACTCATAAGGAATGTAACAAGATACTTTAAATATGCAAAACAAATATATATCAGACAGGACTGGCTCAATGCTCCTCAGAAATGGAAGGAACTGCAGTTTTGCTGCCAAAAGGATGAAGAGAAGATGGTGCCAGACTTAAAACAGATTTCCCCTGCTAAGTGGGAGAGAAGGGGACAAAGGGCTGCATCTGGGATGTCCAGGTACTTGAAAAGTTGGGCCTGCCATGCCAGCCACTGCGTGAGGAATGGTGTGGAATCAGTACCTGACATTTTTGGAGGATTGCTCTCCTCCCACACCTGTGTGTGCCCTTCTATAGCTTCCCTGCTGCAGTGGGAACCCCAGTGCCACCATTCCCACCTGCATTTGAGTTCAGGTGGCAGGGCAGGGACAACACCGCCTAAATTGGAGCCTTTGACTGGTCCCAGACTGAAACACAGACAAAATAGACAGCATTTCCAGCAGCAGATGGACTCCATTAGTGTTTTGGAAGATGGGAGAATCCTGTATAGCATTAGAAAACAAACAATACTTTTAGAGCTTTCCTTTGTAGGACACAGGTAGGTGACCTCTGAAGCTTTCTTAATACTCTGTTACCACAAGCTCAATACTCAGTCTTTTGATAGACCTCCAATTAGTGTACACACTGTATAAGCATCTCTTTTCCCCATAGTTCTTATCTACAAGTCCTCTGAAAGGACACACATTGCTCAGGCATTTTAAAAACCACAGAGACCGTGACCCCATGATCTGATTGTGTGATTCCCACCACATGCAAATTCTTGCAGGACTCAGACGACATCTTTCAATCACTTAAAATGCTACCTAAAATCAAGAAATACAAGATAATAATCGATTACATTCAGGTATAAGCTTCTGTTTGGAAGTGGGTTTCTGCTCACATATGGTGCCCAGTTCTCAGGTGGCCTGAAGGTACTGGTGCAGAGGCAGCATGCCTGATATAGGGCCTTCATATTCCTTTGCTGAGTCCAACCAGCACCACTGAGCGTCACTGAGAAACCAAGCTAACATGCAGCATGAGAAACCTTGCACAGCAAGAGGGACCCATTGCACTGTGGAAATGACTGTCCTCCATACTGGGAATGAAGAAGCTGCACCCATGGAACCTCTTCTTGATGATTTTTTTTTGTTTTTCAGGAACAGCTAGTAACTATAGAATTTGTTTCATGGTTCATTCTTTCAAAGTCAAACTTTTAAAGAAAAACTGGTGGTCCTCTCTGCATTCATAATTTCCAAGAAATGGACTTATGTGATTATAATAAACTAAGCTTCAACTATGCAATTACTTCCTTCCCTGATTAGTGGCTGGAAATATCAGAATCTAAAGGTGCCATCTTTCTTTCTCATTCCTACTAACCCCGCAACATTATTCTTGGCAATCAGTCCCTGTGGTTGCCCTTGCAGTATGCTTGCTTTCTTTGCCTGAGAAAACAACTGCATGAGAAAACAGCAGCAGAAAACAACACCATCAGAAAGCCCTATCACAAATCAAAACCCAATCTTTTGGGATGAGCTAACTTTGGTAAATGTTGACAAGCCTTTAATTTCACTGCTATGTAGGTCTGACTATTATCGTGACTGACTAAAAGAAACATATACATCCTGGAGCTGAAAATTTCTTTTTCATCCCATCCCTTGGGCATGAACCTTTGCACGCTTTCTTTCTCCATCTCTTTCTCTTTGCTGTCAAACCCACGGTTGAGGAAGAGGGACTTACATCACACACCTCATTCCTGTGTTCTGACCTTTGGGTAGATACTATCCATGCATGCAAATTTGGAACAGAACATCAGCTGATGGCATTGAGGTTTACTCTTTGCCACAAAACTGATGTCTAGACACCAGAGGTAAATCTGATGGGAACAACAACCTAATGTAACTTTTCATTTATTTTGTGTCCACTCCTAATATTGCCAATGAGAAAGCACCATTTAAAGGTGAAAGACAGCCCATTCAGAAATTCAGTTTTTTGTTGATCAGAATGAAGCTACAAAAATTTCTAGCTCTGCTGTGCAGTATTTATTGTTAGAAGTAAACTAACTAACGAACGAACGAACGAACGAACGAACGAACTAACTAACTAACTAACTAACTAACTAACTAACTAACTGTTCAGTCACTCATGTCTATTCCAAATTCTACAAAGCCAAAGTATGCCATGAAAACTGCCAAGCCAGATAGAATTTATTCACCATTTAAAAAACAAAAACAAAAACCAAATCAAAACAAAACCAAACTTCTCCCCTGAAAAGAACCAAATAAACAAAAAAACAAAAACCACAACAAAACCCCACTAAAACCAAACCCACAAACAAACATAAAACACCCGACCAAAAAAACAAAAGAAGAAGGAATGAACAAAGTCCCAAAGGGAAAGTGTTAAGCAAAGCAAAGTACTTAAAGATAATGGACTGTATTCACAAGCTTGTCCTAGTTGTAGGCTTTTCCAGTAAGCAAAGCAGCTGGGCACGTAGTTGAAACTCCTAATGACCATGCAGTTGTGCTTTCTTCCACCCAGTTCCAATCTGGACCAGAGACTGATATCAAATGCTAGAAATTGTGGAGCTAGAAATTGTGTTCCCACCTGATGCATTGCAATTGTGCTCCTTTTACAAATTTCCAAGTGTAGCATAGTTACAGCCTACCTGTACCTGCAGCTACCATCAGTGAATCCAGCTATAATTCACAGAAGCTTCCTGTATGGCTAAATTTAAATACTTCGATGGTAGAAACAAACTTTTTGTTACGTGCCAGTACACAGTATGGATAATGGAAATTAAACTGTAAGAGTGTCATCCTACAGGCTAGAGGTGAATAAAACCTGAGTAACGCCTTCCACATATAATTTGTGTAAGATGCTGCTGCGATCCTATGTAAAGTTGTATATACTACTTTTCCCTCTTTACTCTTCTAACCGAAAACTCTAGGACAGATGGCCTCTCGAAAAACAAGATTTCAAATAATCTGTATTTTGTATTATATTACATTGTATGCAGTGGAAGTTGGAAAAGACTCCTTTGCAAGAGCACTGAGTTTCCTGCAGATGTTAGACACAGCCCTCCCTCCCTCCCTCCCTCCTCTCATATAAATGTGATTTATTTACACAACACACAATAAATCATACATCAACAAGCAGACTTTTAATGAATAGAACAGCTTTAGAATTTGCATTTCCAGAATGATTTGTATGTTTTCTGTTTATTTTCTAATACTTCTCAGCCTTCCTATTTCCATTTCTAATCTCACAAATGTGGTTATCAATGTATTGCAACTGAGGTTATGGAAGTCTGCTTCCAGCATATTCAGAACAGTCAATCTGCCTTAAAATATTTCAGTTTGGAAACAGGCAATAATCTCTTTCAAGAGCTGACATTCTTATCATTGCCTGCTTTATGTAGAAGCATGCTCCATTTGGGTTCCAGAAAAAAGGGCTTACAAAAGGGAGAAATATAATTATACATACACTTGCTATCAAATTAAAGCAAAGCAAAACAAATAAGTGGGATTGGTTTCCAGTGTGTGAAAACTATCATATTCATATGGTTTAAGAAGAGCAATAAAAATGTCTTCAAAGATATCATACGTTATTTGATTGAGACTCAAAGCTTGAAAAATTGAATAATTTATAATGCCACTCTATTACGGAAGAGTGTGCACCATGAAGAGATACGATGTGCTGAATGAAATGGCACAATTCACTTGTTAAAATAATTAGGAACATAAATGCAAAAGCGTAACAAAATGGATAGCGGAGGAGATGTGTGAAGAGAAAGGCTAAGTATTGCGTTCTTCTACTGAAGACTGGAGAACTTTCATGGGCAGGATAACCTGCTGGACTCTGCAGCAGTCCTGTATGGCCACCTTCCATCTCTCATGAGAAGTATTTCATATAACAAGCATGTTAGAGGTGTCTGCGTTCAGGCTATGATTGTTATGCTTCAGGTCTCTTTTTCCAACATTAGGAAAAAATGCAAATTATTTAATTAGCATATTCCTTTGAATTAATGCCATTTATCAGAAAAGTTCCAAGTAATAATGACACTGCTCAAGAGCTAATTGAATGCAGAAATCTTGACTACAAGCTTAATGTGAACTCAGTTCAGCTTCAAAGTTTGGTGTGCACTTGTAGGATCTTCCCTCCTTGGCAAGAAAGCAGAGGCAGTTCAGAATGATCTGGAACACTGTGCCAGACCCAGTAGAGAAGGGGCATCCTTCAGCTGCAGTAGAGCACATGAGCTTGAAGTCAGGCTTGCAGTCCAAATGCCTCTGCTTCTTGGTTCATGACAAGTAGATATCTGGGCACAGCATGAGGGCCCCTGGAAAACTGACAGGA
Organism: Grallaria varia; assembly: GCA_013396735.1. Lineage (NCBI taxonomy): Eukaryota > Metazoa > Chordata > Aves > Passeriformes > Formicariidae > Grallaria > Grallaria varia. The sequence continues at coordinate 82,597 of VWZG01004054.1, read as the reverse complement.
GTAAGGACATGCCTGTGCTGCCTTGTCCCTGACCACATGTGATTGAAAAGGAGGACTCGTGTGGTTACAGGTGCTGCAGCAGCTGAACTTGTGGGAGCTAACACATGACCACCCCAGACAAATCTTTTCAGACTGTTGTCCTCTACATCCCCTCCCTTCCCTTCTTCTTAATCCTACACCCAGTCTCTGCTATGAATCTGTGAAGCCAGGGTGGCAGTAACACGGCATTGCTTTGTTTTCCCACGAAGAACTGCTGGTTTGTCTGCAGAATACATCTAGGCAGACATAGTGCTCTAAGGAAGGCGAGTGGATGGCATTTAAAAAAAAAGGGATGGTGGTGTTTGTGTGCTGGTCTACATTCATCTACGAGCAGCTGGTGCCAGTCTAAGAAACTGCATCTTCTGTCACAAAAATGTACAAGCCAACATTTAAGTCTTTCACTTCCTCACTGACTCCTGCTGCCCAGTGCAGAAGGCAATAATGAAGACCCCAGGAGCTGGATGATATCCTTCACACTGGCTGGTAGAAATGGGAACCAGGAAACCGGAGCCTGTGGATGCCACAGCATGCCAACATCCCTCTTCACCCTCATTTACTGAAATACGAAGTCTCACAGCGTTGGTTCATTTGTCATCTCTGTGTGAGAAGTGAGACATATTCTGAACAGAAGTACGTTTCTTTTTGCAGAAGAGATTTCTATGCATGTTTTCTCAGACGGAAAATGAGAGAAATGTATCCAGAAACATGGCAATCACCAATATGTTTGCTTCTCTGCTGCCTACAGGCAGTCAGGGTTCCTGGCTGGTCCTGGTTAACAAAGATGTTTAAAATGTTAATGACTGTCTGTGCAATTGAATAAGTATGAAGTCCAACAACTACTGCCCTGGATCAAGAGCAAAGTTCATTGGAAAGAGGTGTTTTACTTAAAACTTCTGAACAGTGCAGCTGTAGATCCTCACAGACAGCTTTGGTGCATCTATGATTGTGTCCTAACCAGAGAGACCCGTCAGGAGAACAAAAACCCTTGACTGCTGTACCTCATGTCAGCTCATCTTTGTATTCACAGAAAGAAAAGCTCATCTTGTAGATGTGGAGCTCCTGGGGCAGTCCCAAACCAAGTCAGCACACCAGCCTTTTAAAAACGGGAAATATTTCTAGTTTTCAAACGTTAAACATATATCCAAGGAGAAATATTGTCCACTTCTAAAATGCTATGGGAAACCCCTGGGCTGTATAGCTGCAGACTGCAGGACTGATTAGAGAATTTTCTGAAACAGACTGTATGGAATAGCCAGATGCTTATATGCCTTGTTGTCTTAATGTTTGTCTGCAACAGACTGAGTGTTTCTGTCTTCTCACAGCTGTGTTCTAAACTGCCAGAAGAACATGCAGGGAGTTCTCAAATTTTACTATAGCAAGAGAGTCTGGGAGAAGGGAGCGAGTTGCTTTTCTAGATTACTTCTTTAAGGCTTCTTTTATGCAAATCACCTCACTTCCTCTAACCTTGGAAATAACACCACTGATGAAAAGTGAAGAGCACTAAGTTTTTCTTCATCTGGAAATACAGCCTTTAGGCATCAAGGATGAGAAGGCAGACGGTCTGCCAAACAATAAGGCAGTGAGAAGACGGACTTACTTTTTGCTCTCTTTTATAAGGTAAACCTTAAATGGAGAAGGCTATTCAGTCACTAACCTAAAACTGTGCTCCTTGTTTAACAATTAGACAGAAAATGTAATGCTGAAACCACTCAGAGAAAGGTGTTCCATTTAATTATATGTGTTAATAACGTCCCTTTATCTTGTCATTGGCATTTGCTTTAAACACAGCCTGCAGGAATACAAAGCATGATATAACCCTACTTAATAAAATTAATAAGAGAGAAACAGCTGTTAGGATGCATTTTTCTCACTGTTGTAATTTATCTCAATCTGTGTCCACCAAAGTATTTTAAACACTGAAAAAACCCAGCTTTTCACACAAAGTGTTCATAAACACAATAAATGGCATTAATTATATAATGTAGTCAGCCAAATTCAATGTGATTCACGTATCATACTCACTTGACTTCTCTCTGGGTTTGCTCGGAATGACACATCTGTGACTTGAAATAATTTTTTTCCAAACTGTTATGAAACCATTTACACTAAAAATGGCACCACTTGCAAGGGTATTTTTCATTTTGGATTTGCTTTGTTTTGTTTCTTTTTTTGTTTGTTTGTTTTGGTTTTATTTTAAATATTATATAGGGAGAATAGTTCAGTTAGATACCACTGTGGGAAATATATAGTTTCTGAGAAGGTCACTGTCTTGTAATTATTTGACCTCAAATCTACTGCCTCTGAAAGTACATTTTTGAACTTCCCACCCTCAAATATCAGCAATAAATTTCTTGACAGATACCCACATGACCTGCAAACCACCCAGTGCATCTGGTGCACAAGGTGCAACTGGCGCAGCAAACGGCAGCTCTGGGACTCACTGCGCACAATTTAAGACCTCACTGCTTTGCCCATATCATCCCTCCTCTACCAATTTCCCAGACTCCACATTCATGCAGAGGAAGCAACCCATCTGCATTCCCTATCCTCCCAGGCTCTTCAGCCTTTGCCAAGATCCCCCTACAGCCCTGAGGTGCTTCCTCCTGGGCCAATGTTCGGTTGCCCAGACCCTGCCACCAGCAGCAACCTACACAAGGCACGCACTTCCTACCTGCAAGTGTTTCCCTAAGCAATGGTCTCAGCACTTCACATAAGCTTAGCTGAGGAGCATCACAACACTTGAGGTCTGTTCTTGGGAAAAAAAAAGCAAAATTCAGAATCCTTTCCTGAATGTTTTGTGCACCTAGAGTGGGAGAAGACAACTGCAGAAAGATTTTGAGTAGAGAAATGCTTACTCTAGTCTCATTACAGCTTCCCATTTGTTCCAAAATACATTCACAGAGAAGAAAATAGGTAAACTGAATATTCATCAACCACCAACACTGGTAATTCTTCAAGAATTCAATGCCTGTTTACAGTGTTGAAATAAGACTTGCCCTACAGTACACTAGTTTATCAGATGATATACAAATGATAAGCATTTTCTCTAATTTCTAAATTAAAACATAAAAGCTAAGCAAAACTTGGGATGAAGGATAATATAGCACTAAAGGAATTTGTTGTGACTCTCCCTTCTCCTTCAAGAGAGTGGTGTTTCTGGTATATTGAAAGTTGTTGTTGGGATTGTCTTTAAAGATTGAAAGAGTCTATAAATTTTCATGAGCAGTGAGCTACGTTGCAGTTACAGCAAGAACTGTACATGCACTGTATGTGTGTTAGAGGTGTCTGAATGCAAAACCAGTAATTAGAATACAAACTACCTATGTAAAACATTTCTTTCCTTTCCATTCATATTGTTATTTTCAGTAGGATATTGAGGATTGTAGTTAACTAAAGAAAAAAAAATGAGGAAAGAAGACAAAAAGAACAGTTCAAGAGAAATGTAAGAATTCTTCTGAAGCTGGCACCAGCTGCTGAGGGGGACTGCCTGTCTCTGATCTTCTGAGATTGATGGCCACCCTCTGCTCTCTGCTTTTCAAAGTAATGGTGAGCAGCTTGGCACAACTCCAGCTGAGTGGAGCAAGAGGGTAAGAGCCGTCCTTAAAGCCTTTTCCTTGTTCCTTAGTAACATCAGTGGGACTCTGCATAAGACTGCCCTCATTGAAATGTCCTCAGTTAGCATGGGGGCTCAAGCAGGGTCTGTGGGTCAATGCTAAAATCTGCAATTTTGAAGTGAACAACTGTCACAGGGCATGTTTCCAGCCCCAGCAGATCAGTCAGAAACACCTGCCAATTTTGTGGAGAGTATTTTAAGGGAAGAAGATCACTGAAAACACATCTAAAACTTATTTTAAGGTTTATGTGAGAAAATCACAACACAAAAGCATTTTATTGTGCATTTACCTTGCTGCCAACCTGTGTCTTCTGTGAAATTATATGAATCCTTGGGGCACAATAACAATTAAACATTGAACTGATAATTATATATTCACTTCTCCTAAGATGCATATTCACTTCAGCTATGGTGTTTGTTATAGTGTTAAAGATGTTCTCGGGATGGCTTCACACAGTAAATGTACAGTGGATTATTTTTTACTTTTTTTTTTTAAAGATGGGACTTGTAGCTGCTCTCCCTTAGGGACACACAGTGGCCAGGTAGTATCAACTGTTTTCTTTTGACATTAAAGGGAAAATGAGATGATCACATACATACTTAGTGTCCCTTCTCCTGTGGATTCTAACACATTCTTAACATTAAGTATTCAAACTGTCCCACTGAAGTCAATGTCATTCTTTGCATGCTTAAAAGTACAGGAAGTCTATTGATTCAAATTAATGTGACCTGGTTTTATATCAGGACACTTCACTGTTAAATGTGACTGAATTCTAACACTGCTCACTATGCATATTCACAGTTCTTTGCCTCTAGGTCTCGCTCTATGTCCTAAACACAATAATATAATGACAGCATCCTAAAATAAGTCTGTTATTGACGTGTGTTTTCTTAAAAAACAGCAACTCTGACCAACAAATGCCAAGGAGTTTGACAGACAGTTACCCTTGAATAGATGATTAGTCTGTCTGGCTGTCTCTTCTAGGCTGCCTCTGTAAAGGTCCTGGCCTTACAAATTTCAGCACAGAATTGGGCAGCACCTCCATTACTGTGTGGTGGGCAGCTGCATAAAAGAGACAAAAGGAGCTGCAATCCCACCCTGAGCTTCATCTTACTTGGTCTAGAAGCTGAGTACATTTTCTCTTTGGGATTTTGTCTGTGTAGAGCTCACTGAAAAACAAGGGCAACAAAGAATTTCAAGTACCCACCTGAGCAAGTTAGTACTACACTACTGATGATGGAGCCTCATGGGCTTTGCCTAAAGAATTCATCAGATCACAGCAAAGGAAAAGCTCTGTCACAGGAGTGTAAGCCCTGGTTGTGGTCCCAGTTGAACAGATAAGACACTTCAGAGTTATCTGGGCTGGTCTCTGCCAGATGCCTAGTCTCTCCTGGGAGGTGATTTCTTTCCTTCCCCCTCCGGAAAAGTCTGGCTTCAGCAAAGGCTGAATTGTAATGAGAGAGAGTTCTTCACCTCAGCTCTGAGAGATGATGGATACAACTCAGCTGCCTGAGTACAAGTAGCATCCAAACTCATATTCCTCATGATTCTCTTTAAACTGGCCAAAGGGACTTCACTTCTCAGATAGAATGACGAAAAAAACCCACTAACAAACTACACCCCACCCCCCAAAAAAAGAAAAAAAACAAACAACCAAAAACCGCCACAAACATCTAAAAGTAGAATATTTTTTTGCCAGACTATTTCCTCCTCCTTCAGTAAGAAGTAAATATATTAAAAGGATGATAAAAATTCCAAAAGTAATCTCAACTTTCAGGGGCTTGCTGGAACACTACCACAGGCTACCAAAAGGTTTTAGGAGTAGTTTGGTCAAGTTTTGTTTTACCTTGGATCCACATCAAGACTTTTTATACTCCATCCCCTACCAAAAGGCATTGCTTTCAGCTACCCCTAGATGCATATTTATCTCCTTTTACACCGCTACTCAGATTTTTGGCCAGTAGAAGATTTTTAAGAACACAGTCAAAAGGTATAAAAATGGCACTAGTTAAAATAGTTTCCCTCCCTGAACTGTCCTAGTCCACAGGCTCCAAACTTAACATATCTTGTCTATCATTGTCTTTGCCTCGTAAGTACCAGGAGACTGACAGCCTTACCAGAGCTCTTAGATTAATAAAGGCCATGCAAACCACACAAGTTAGAAGTGTGTATCTCACTGGAGTGGTGCCACTTAACTAGCTCAGGTTTAGAAAGACTCTTGATATCCACAGATGAAAAGCATGGTAACAGTGCAAGGCAACACTCTTATTACCTGCAGATGGTAAGAAGCTCTCCCACAGCTACTGTGTGCATATCATAAAGACCCTGGGGGCTGGCAACTTTCCTATAACACCACAAGAGGAGCTGCAATTGTCTTCTATTTGGTCTTGCTCTGTACAGTCAGGATTTTAAAGGACCTTGAAGAACTGCAACAAGCAGCAGTTTCCAGTAGATCCATAGAAATCTACATAATGTATCTTGATTTTTTAATTGCCTTAGTGTCAGGCCTTCAGCTAGTGGTTTCAAAACCTCTGTTCTGCTAAGTATCCTCTTCTCATGCTTCAAATACTTCACAACTGCTGTGAAAAAAAATCTCTGATCTTTCTGTTTGTGATGCCATTATCATGTGACCCTCATCCCTGGGACGTCAGAGCAAGGGAAGCCTGTTCTTGGATTGGGATGGATGCACAGTCCCAGAAAGGCAATAGTTACCAATGGCATCAGCATTCCTGCTGGCACAGGGCTTTGGGGGCTGGTGTGCCACCTGCATCCAACACACCAGGCAGACAGTCAATGAGTCCTGCACCAGACTGACAAGTTACATGCAATGTGTCCTGTCCTGGAGCATAGGACAAGCTGGACTAAATAGGGAAGGAGGAGGAAGGAGTCAAATGCTGGAGCCAGACCTTGGCTGGAAACTCCTTAAGGAGCATGATGCAGCTGGGAACACAGGCACCATCTGGTCTGAACATCCCTTGAGACAAGGAGAAAAGACAGAATAAAATCTCTGGATAGTAATCTTTGTAGTCCAGGGATACCTGAAATGATAAAGAAAAAACAATATTAAAGCTTTAATTGAGTTCACAGTCTTTTATCCTGAGTTTGTGTGCATTTCTTGCAATCCTGTTAAAACCTAAAGATGAAGGGATAAGAACATGCAGCGGAACAACAGCCCTGGAGCTTTTAGTGACTCAGGTTTTGGCATTTTTTCAAAGTTTATGGCACAGCTATGATTTAATTTCATAATTAAAAAAAAAATTAAAAAATTAAAAAAAGAAAAAGTTGTTATGCCCTCTATTGGTACACAAAAGTATTATTTTGGTTTCTCAGGATACACATGTTTTTAAAGATCAACCTCGTGTAGAAAACAATCAGACTAATCTGATCTGGCCTGGAGAGCTCCGACAGCAGTGTGAGAGGCAGCATGGTCTAGTGAACTGAAAGGCAGTAATTCCTGAGGTCTAATCCTGGTTGACACAGAACTGCTATGCGGCCTTGGGCAAGCTCCTTAAAAAGACATGTCAGGTTAACTTAGGCCTAAAATTAAAGTCTTACAAATACATATATTTGCAAATACTTAGATCAGTAGAAATGAATATCACTTTTTTCCTTTTTTTTCCCCTATGTATTTTTAATTCCAGTAGGAAAGGGAAGCAGTATTCCCAGTTAGAGGTCTTAGACATCTTGTTTTCTGCCCTGCAGCCTCAGTATTCAGATAGAGATGCTGTGTGAAAACAAAACTGGTCAAAATTGTTCCTGCAAAGCAGAAAAATTCTGTGGCTTGATTCAGAGATCTCCTGAGCAGTGGATGCTTGTAAGTGTTAAAGACTCAGTCAAGGACCACAAAGTATTAATTAAGTTTATGATAAGTAATAGCAGCTCAAGAACAGCTCTGCTCTCTGGTGAGTGTTTTGCATCATCCTTGCCAGCATGAATTAGAAGCAAACTTTCATAATCATGCAGTTACCCATGCCTCTACATCCAAGGGCAGGCAGAGACAGTGTTTTAGAGATTATAGAGGTTTTTAAGATTATTTATAGCCTGTGTGATACCAGCTTGTTAATATTTATCAAGTCACTACATCCTTCTGTGATTTTGTTTTCCCCCAAACCTCTTCATCATAATGACCACTACAGCTAGACTGGCCAGCACCGAATTATGAATGGAAGAGTTTGGATTGTGAGGCATCTCTATTTGTGTGGTGATATTAGTGCAATGTTACTGCACTCCTTTAAGTGATTTGAGACTGTCTCGAATAACACTTTGTTCAGTGGATTTTGGGTTGCTCTGGAGGTGAGCTTTCCTTCCTTACTGGGAAGGGCGGTTTCTTGTTACTGTTTTATACGGCTTTGTGTAGCTTACGATCTTTCTAGAGGAAACCCGGAATTCGGGGGAAGGATTTGTTGTGCGAAAGAGGCCATGCCTAGAACTTTGCAGAAGTCAGGAACAGCAGCAGGTGTCCTGGTATTCACAGATAATATGAAAAGAAAATTAAGGAGGTATTAAAGGAAATAATACCTCTCCTATGCCTTACAGGTACAGTGGAAAAAACAAAGCTAAAGTCCCATCATTGGATAGAAATTGGCTGTGAGACAGAAATTAAAAAGGAAGAATGATGATCAAATTAAAATGTGTCAAAAGTCGTCAGTGGCTGCACAAAGCCTTTCAGTGAGGCAGGTTTGTTTATATTTTCCATGAGAGAGCTAAAGATGAGTCGCAAGGTGGAAAAAACCCTGCATATGCCGGAGAGTTACACAGGGTAATTAGAACTAGAGGCTGTGTGGCACTTCAGCGATATGCCGTAAAGCTGAGCGAACTGAATGCACAACACATAAAACTCAATGTAACACAAGTTGTAACAAAGCATTTGACCTACTTGGATATGTTGTTGACTTCTAAATAAATGCTGGTAAATCTGGAAAATGATCCAGATGTCATAAAAAATGAAGGATGAACAGTGCACAGTGGTGATCCCCTACGTCAAGAAAAGACTTGATAAGAAGTGCTTCAGAAGTGGGGACATGGGTACCAACAGCTTAAAAAAGCTGTTGGAGGAGGGGAAAAAAAAGTGGTATATTTAACAGGAAGAAAGGTAACAAAGTAATACGCGATGACTAACGGCTTACAGAAATTAAATCAGGTAACCTCTTAGACAAAAGAACCTGGCAGTAAAACTGAAAACAATGCAGCAATTTGATCTCTTAAGTGAAGAACTCATTGCTGGGAAAAAACACACTGAGATCAAGTACTGTCTGGGACTTCATTTAAGCTGTACATTAGTCTATAGATACTGATACCATTATGCAATTTTATTAGCATCTCTGTTGAGAAGATCCAAGCATATATATCACAAGACATAACCTAACAACCAAAATTTTCAATGTTAGGAGAGAATTTCCCATTGAACAATTTGTTCCTAAGTTGTCTATAACTGTGTTTCTTGCATTTCCCCTTGGAATATAAACTGTGGTCCACTTTCTTGTTACATGAATGATGAGGACCACTATATTGGGTCAGGGCATGTCCGGCTGGTTTAATGTCTGAAAAATGTTAGTTCAAAAAGCAAGAAGAATGGGATTGAAATGTACTACTTTAAAGCCATCAAACACCTTAAAGGCATCTCTCTTTAGTCAATTACATCTCACAAAAGGGCTGGTTTTAAATACCAATAAATTTAAATAATTTTTTCAGAAAGAGCCAGAAATGGTACTATGAGACTTCTGCTCTTTTAAATGCAGTGGGAGAGATAGGGTGTTCAACACATTAAAAAACCTCCCAAAACCCAGTGTTGGTCTAGGCATAGTTTCGTCTATCTGACTCAGCATAAATGCCCAAGTATTGAAGGGGAAATGAAACAGAAGAATCAGCTCTGTGCTGCCTGGGGTCTGTTCACAGGGCATAAGTATCAGATTGCCTCTTCTTTTAATTAATGCTTTCCCTTTTGACATTACACTGGAGACTGTGACTGAACTTTATTCCTCAACAGCAGCCTATGGCAACTAACAGAGTTTTCTGGGAAAACGGTCTGCCCAGAAATGCCTAGTAGAAACTAGGAGAAAAACGGATAGCGAAGAAAAGATTCTACCGTAGAGCAAATTAGTTACTGCAGACTAATCCTTGAATTTAGCCCCTTGTCCTGACAGTGTATAGCCCACAGGAAGATGATGTGATATGTATGAACTGATCTGTTATTCAAATAGTGCCCTACAGATGCATGCTGAGAACACATTTCAGCCAGGGAGTTTTTTATCAGCTGATGTACCTGAGCATTTGGAGCTCATTACTGAAGTGACTGTCAGTCATTAAAACCATGTGGTGGCATTTTAACTCCTTGACTGCCTCATCTATATAACCAAGACAAGAAGGTCTCCTGGAAAGCCAGGACTCCTGAAGCAGCACTGGGACTTCCATTCTCTTAGGAAAGAGGGGGCTTAGAAGAACAAAAGGACAAGACAGGAAAGCAAGGAAAACTAAACGTCAGGCATGAGCTGTTTGAAATCTTGTCTTGTTCCCTTATGTAAGAGTATCCCACCCACCTGGAGTACTGCCATACGGCATGAAGTACCTTTCCATGATTTACATGCTTTTCGGAGAGTCTACTTGTTATTCCTACATGTTCTGATGAACTTCAATTTGTTTCATGTTTTTGACATCTATCATTCCAGCTGGAGGGTATGTCCAGCAGAGTAGCACAGGGAGTGTCACACAAGAGCCATCACAGGTCTGGAAATCTGTTTAACTTAAGGACAGACTGAACAAAACTAAGAACTGCCTGCACACATCCTGATGGATGGCAGTGCTGAGTTAATGGATGGACTCAATGATCTTAGAGGTCTTTTCCAACCTAGGTGATTTTTATGATTCTATTTTAATCATTTCACATTTTGGCAAAATCCCTCAGGCACTCTTGCATCTGAAACAGTCTGAAACTCTATTCAATAGAAAAAAAGACAAAGGGAGAACTCTGGCAAGTCGTTTACCCTTTCCCAGGCAAGATCAGTTCACAATTAGTGTCATTCTGCCTTCTATCCCTTTTCCCCTCTTGGGTGGAAGGGGATAGAATGCAACAGTCTTTTCAGCAGTCTTCCTGATCTTTGATTGCTCTGATCTTTTATGTTAGAAATGCTTCATCCTAAAAGAATTTAAAAATAAAATCTCTCTTTGATGCTGAAGATCTGGTTTTCTGCCTTGTATCTCCCAGAATGTGTCCTTTGGTCACATAGCCCACAGATGTTCCAGTGAGTAGTTGTCCTCTTTGTCCTAGTTTTGTCTTAACTCTTGCTTTCAATAACAAGCTCTAAACACAGTTTCGAGCACAAGTACTGGAGATTCGTCTCACTTAATTCACACAACTGCACAACCTAAGAGCAGGTTATCTGTTATTGTTAAAGATCAGGCAGCCTATTACCTTAATGTTTGCCAGCAGAGCCCTTAAAAGGAACTGTCTTTCACACATACTCTTCGCTACCATGAGACAAGTTAAATCTGTACTGCCACCTACAACAGAATGTAGCTCAAGACACCCATCATTTGTTTTGTTGTTTAAAGTGTGACTTAGGATTGCAAAGCAGAACCGATTTTAAAATCAGTCCCAAATCTGTTTCATTTAGGGCTGTGTACTCTGTTTTAGAAGGATTGCTTTGGCACCTGTGGAAGTTTTGAGGCAATAATGAAGTTTCTCATAAAAAAATGCCAAGCAATTCTAACTTTAGATTAGATATAAAGGTAAGAAAATTTCATCTATCTTTTGTCCACTACTCATAATTCTTAGCATCAAAGTTAGTAAAATATTAAGTCAGAAAAAAATTAACTTGGTTAGCATGACCTATGCTATGATTATCTACCAAATGTTGTGTTCAGTTCAGCTTCAAATTTTCTAAAAGGGTAACAATGTCTTACTTTGTGTATCTTTGATATATTTATAAACATAAAATTGTATATATGTGTTGGAGATAGGCTTTCCAGCCTGCCACCTGAGACAGGGTCACTGAGAACAGCTTGTCTGGACGTGTCCCCTGTGTGTCACTCCCATTTCCCTGCCAATCCTGTTGTCTTACCAATCACCTGTCCAGGGATCGATTTCCCAGGACCTCCCCTTTCCTGCCCCTTAAATACCCACCACCTTTTACAATAAAGCAGATCGGTTTATTTGCCTGAACTGCACACTGTGCCTGCGTTTCTTCTTTTGGGGCTCAGTCGCGGCTGACTGCAGCTTAGAAGCTAAGAACCCGTCCGGTCTGGACTAACCCTTGCCCATAACCACGGCATATATGAATCATAGCATAGTGCTTCATCCCCTTTTCCCCCTTCACCCTAGCAAATATAGATGAATCATTTGGCTCCCAACTTGAATTTCAGTTCTAGGTGTTCATATAGTAGGTATTGATTTTGACCCCATTCTTACTTTCTACAGTAATATCTGCAGTTCATCCTCTCCTGCCATATCTTTCAACCTTCCATTCCTTTTGTCCTTTCTCATCTTCCTCTCCCCATCTAAGAGTGTGACATTGGTGTGTATGGGAAGAACATCCGCTGAAGCCTTGGGACGAAACCTAAGAATTGTGTTTGAAACAGTATTGCAAATTCCCCAAGGAAAGCAGTTAGAGATACAGCAGAATTTGGGCGTGAGCCTGCTTCCATTAAAATAGAACATTCTTAATGAATGAGTGGGACAAAAAGAAAGGAAAGGTCAGCACAAACAAATGACAGATTAAAATATTGTAGTTTTTATAAGTTCATTTGCATGCACACATTAAGATTGGACCAGCATCACATTGAAAATTGCAATTTTCACCCAAAAGTTTTACATTCAGGTTTGTGACATCTATTACATTTGGACCTAGCTAAAAGACATTAACATTTCTTGAGGTAACAAGCACCAAGGTAATGAACAGGATTACTGTTAAGTGAATATCTACTTTTGCACACAGGATTGTGAATTTCACCCCAGGTGTTCACTCAGTGAATCAATGTTACATGTAAACTGCATCTAAATGCACCCATGTTCATCCAGTTGAACATTGATAATTTTATATTACCTATTTATGAAGGTTTTTTTTAATTTCCAGCAGTGCTGTGGTTGTATAGTCCCCTCTATCACAGTGAACAGCTCGCTGAAACCACCAAGAGCCAAGAAATTACTGTCAGCTATTTTTTACTTCCCTAACTAACAGCAGGTCTCCTTTTAATTTTTCAGATAAAGTTAACGGATAGAGCTTTTCCACTGTCACATTTATAAACAATTTGGTTTAGGGGCTGCTGAAGAATACTTGCAAAACATCATTTAAGGAGCAGAATTAGAGTATTTATGCAATATAGTGTTTATATCTTGTGGAACGACAGACATGCTGTTTAAGGAGATGTTGGTTTCCTCTCAGAAGTTAAACACTTGGTTATTCTCTATAGTTATTAATTCACTTGGTGGTAGTTGTTACTTAAATACCTCCTGTCTAATCGCTACTTACAGAGTTGTGGGCTTGAGAAACAGCAGAGATGTCTGTATCATTTGCTGAGAAGTAATAGCAGCTCCTGGCTCAAATCCACTCCCAGGGCAACCCAAATATCGTATTGACGTGGCTTTTTTCTTTTTAAATATAAGTAATCAACCCTCTTTTCTTTGTTTAATCTTCCCCTATTGGATCATTCCGTCAGTTTTGATTTATATCTTGTTCATTTAGTTTTACAATCACATGTATATGTGTGTCCACCTCTATTAACATGCACTTTCCAAACACATATAATTAATGGTAGGGGAGTAATAAGTGTCCATTGGGCTTTTACAAATTATCTGTGAAGTTGAACTTGCCAAATTCTGTCTCACTATACTCAAGAAAACAATAACCTAGTGTAAATAAAGAGGGATCTTATTGCCCTTGTCACTAAACCACTAGTAGCTAGGGTGAAAGTGATATTTGTGAAAAGGCTATTTTTTGAAAGAATACAGTTGCACTTTTGATAAACTCTTACAAAATACTGAAGTAAGGTTCCAGGTAACCACATGAAGCATTGTAGAGGCAGAGAGATGGAGCAGAAGAGCAAATGGAAGGAAGGTTGGAGTGAGTGTGTTATCAGGTTAGAAAGGAGTAAACAGTGGTGAAGGCGAGGGGGGAAAAAAGGGTTAGATCACCTAAGTATGTCTCTGCATGGTTGCTGAGATACAGTTTGTTTTCTCTTGGCTTTAACAGTCAATTGAAAAGGTAACTGCATGAAAACAGAAAACTTTCTTCTGAGGAATAATCTCTGTTTACTAGGATGTCATGGTTTAGCAATGGTATTCTCTAATTTAGTGTTCCCACTGAAGCCACGCAGTGTCTCCTTAATTTCTGCCCACCCCTTTCCTTGTGGTGGGCTGAAGAGGAGACCTGGAGGAACAAAAGGTAAAGATCATGGGTTGGGATAAGAATAATTTAATGGAAACCGCAGTGAGATATGAAAATGAAGAGTAACAGCAATAATACCAATGACAGAGGGTACAAGAAAGAGGTGAACAATTCACATAGAAACAACAATACCTGACCACTCTGCCAAACTACAGCAACTCCGTAAGGCACCCCTTCTCTCTGGAAGAGACTCTGTTTCCAGTGCAGCTGACAATGATATGAGACGGTACAGAATAACATCCAGGTTCTAACCATGTCCCCTCCTGGCTACTGCAAAAATAAGCCCCACCATGGAAAGAATCAGCACATAAGACAAATCAAATTCCTGAGTGTTGAATCATTTAACAAAACACCATGATTTCCATGGGCTGTTCTGAAGACAGTACCGCATTTTGGCCATTTGAAAACAAATCAAGTTGCAGCTTAGTTTACAAGCTGTCAGTCCAGATCCATATTCTTTTCAATAACAATAAAAAACATGTTCAGTTTGTCTGGCTTTTACTTCACTTTTTTTTTGTTTGTTCATTTTTGGTTTTGTTTTCTTGTTTTTGTTTTTTTTTTTTGGTTGGTTGGTTGGGTTTTTTTGGTTTTTTGGCATGTCATGAAGCCTCAGTTTGGACTGGGTTTTGGATGCTTTCTTTCCCCTTAAGCACTTCTATAGAAAAAAAAAATTATTTAGATTTAACAACAACAACATGTTAAAAAATGCAGTTTGCCTGCTCTCCATACAGCAGTTTTAATGCACAGCTGCAGAGGTTCTCTAAGATACAAACTTAAAAATCAGAAATTATGCAGCACCCAAAATCCTCATGTAGTGTAAATTAGCACACAAAGAGTGTGCTGATTCATACAAAATTTCTCTTCCTTATCCTGCAGCTAGGCGCAGAAAGGATTTAAAAATGAACAATCTGAAATTCCATTCCTCCCTCAATTATCTGATAGCTATTTAGGTATCGATTAAGTGTGCAGAGAAATAGACAGAAAAGTGGTAGTGATCTGTAATATATGGGAGTATTGGAACAGAAAGTAAATCCCATAAAATTCTGATGATCTCTAATGCTGGAGGTTATCACTTCTCACTGCCTGTAGACAACGATTTTACCGATGTAGGACACCAAGGGGAAGGCATAAAGTATCACACAACTTGGTGGCCTGGAGAGGATAAGAGCAATAGCAGAAAAGAGAAAAGATCCTAGAGGAAGAAATTTTCAATGTTGTTAGCTTTGCTAATAGAATGTCATGAAAAAAGCAAATGTGGAACCTTTGTCCAACATTTATACCTCTAGGAAGGAGAATAGTGTAAAGGAAAGTAAAAGCAGAGGTCATTGCTTTTCTAGGAAACTCCTCTGTGCTCAGAACAAACAAACTGGGAAATGGGATTTCACTGTAAACAGCTGTTCTCAGTGTCTGCATTTCAAACACTCTCCTGTTGGGAATACAATACATTCATATGCCAGCTGCAAAAATCAACCGGTATTACGGTGTGCTTCAGTGTAGTTGCAAAATGGAAACAAGTACTGCAAAATACATGCTCCAAGGTCCCTGCAGCAACCCAAATATCAGAGCACACATACCAGAGAATATCAAGAGGACAGGATCTTGCAGTGAAAGCTAGTATTAGAAATGCAAATAAGAGGTTCCTGGCAAAATACCAAACTGATATTTCTCAATAACAGTGAGGATTGCCTTTGTCTCCAAAACATAGCTAAAGTTGAGTGAGACTGAGAGAAAAACTCCCACAGTTCCATTGCTGCACTCTCCATCCTTGTAATTTATACTTGCTAAAATAAAGTTTGTAGAAAGTTATAGTGTTCATTAAAAAATATGACTCTCAAACATCTAGCCCGAAGTATGAACAAGTATGCTGACTGCACACTTGTCTGTTTTAATGCTGTAGAAGATCAAATTTTCTAGGAAAATGCAAACAACTTTAGCAGCAGGTGGCTGAAGCATAGCCTTCAGAAAGCTGTTAAGAACCATTTTTGTCTGGGAAATAAAACATGGTTGCAAGCTATGTTATTTGCACTTATTTATTCAGTGAAAACAGTCACCTTATGTTTAATTCAAATTGTAGTTCTGACTTGGACAGGCTTAGAACAATTAAGTTTTACAAATCCATGTGTTTAAGTGACTCTTATAGTGGTTGTTCACATTGTCCCCTGTGCTGTTTTTAGGTTAGCTCTCTTCTTTCTGGCAGAGGCAAGAGCTGAAACAGAGAAAGGGGTGGGTGAGGGAGGAAGAGGGAGAGAAAGGTACTGGTATCCACAGGAGAGGGACAGCAGGATGTAGGGCTATAAATCAGTGGTAAATCAAGCAAACAGTGCCTTAAAAATCTTGAGAGGCAGCACCATTTATTTTAACCACTCAGCTCCACTTAATGGTACATTCAGCATCACATGTAAAATCAATACCCTAATTGCAGGCTGTATTACATCTCAATAAAGATTTCTTTTTGCCTCATTAGTGAAAGAGTTAAAAAAGAACTACATACATTCTTCTCCCCTGCCCCCCTTTATTCTTTTTTTTAAAGAAAAATTACCACAACTCCTGGGGAGCCAGAAGAAATTACATCCCTCAAACAGAAGCCTGTTCCTATCAGGGGGTGGTGAGTGCACTCATTAGGTGATCAGCTTCCCATCTTCAGAGTGACAATGTTCTTGCCAGCTACTGACATCTGTCAAACCTGCAGGCTGATGAATCATCAGAGTAGGTTAATTTCACAGGAAAAGGTCACTCTGAGAATGCTACAGCATTATTTGGTAATCTGGTTGAGTCAAGAGCCCTTCAAAATGAGGGGCCTGCCTAGTCATTTTTGTGGATACATAATCCTGCGTGAAGGTTTCAGGTGTGTTTTTGTTCCAAAGAAGAAATACTTCATAAATAAAAAAAATCCACACCGTACATATCCCTTACTGATGGTTACATTTAAATATGAAAGCAAAATCCCATACAGAGCTTCATGCAGAAATTTGCATCAAAAGATACATTATCCCCAGACACCTTTTCTTAGCTAAAATCAGCTGTACTTTTACAAAGTTACCACAAGATTTTATACAGAGGGATATCAATAGTTGTGGCCATGTTTTACTATATTTTGATTTATTTTCACACATTACTTCCAACATGGAGGAAAGAGATCAGGTGAGTTATGAACAGGCAGGACCTGTGCCCCTGCCAAGCTCCTTAACAGCACATGAGCACTGTGCAGGACAAAGAATCTCTGCGCTGCTCCTGGACCAGGGCAGCAGATGCTATCCTTTTCAGGATCCTCAGAAAACTCCAGGCAAACTTCCAGCTTCCTCATTCATTTCCTAAAAACCCCCTCACCAACAGTTTAGTGCAGCAAGCGGCCAACAGTACACCTTCACAACAATATCAGCTAAAATAAACACAGTAATATGACTTGATGTTTCACCAGCCTCCTTTGGGAATGTGACATTGGTGGGTACATAGTAAAAAGGCAGATTCAGTCCTTCACACAGACACAAAACTCTTAAAAAGAAACCCCAAAGAACAAAAACAAACAACCCAAAACCCCAGCACAGGGTTTTAATGCTGACAAGAGAATATGGAGTCAAGGACTGGAGAAAGAGATGAAAACAATTTTGAGAATTCACTTTACAAACAAAAATATTTGAGATACTCTGAAAAAAGTACAAGAAAATGGCAGTGGTGCAGTTATGCAGCAATTACAAATACAGGTTGGGACAGAGGTAACAGCACAAAGAAAGACCATGAATTTAAACTCAGATGTGGAATGAGCCAAGTTTCCTTTGTCAGTTTAGCTAGATGCACTTATATATATGCACACACATAGGTGAGACAGCTCACAAACAGTCCCCTTCTTCCCTGTCCCTGACCTCAGTGTCACCACCCCACCTCCTGAAGGCATGCCCTGCACAAACTGGTTGGCAGAGCATGCAGAATTCTCAATACTAACAAGACACTTTTTAAAAAGCAACAGCCTTGCTCTCAGCAGCATGGTTAGTCTTCCCTACAAGTGCTGTAAGATGTTTGATATCCTCCAGGGAAGGCAATGCTGCTATCAGTTAAGCATTTCACTCTGAGCGTTGCATTTCTAACTATAGAGTAATGTGGTGCAAAGTCAGCCGTGTGTGGGTAGAGCTCAGAACAAGGCAGAGAAGTAGGTATCACCCTCAGAGGCACCACGATAAAACATCCGATTTTGTTACACCATCTTTTACAAAGAATGGGTCAGAATATCAAGATGAAGCATTGAAGAAGGTTATACATGTTAATGCCCTCGTCACACCATCACAGCACCATCACAGACACAGTGCTGGCCAAGCAAGAGTGACTGGAGCTGCAGACTTCCTTTGCTTTTTAAGGCTTTGTCTAACCTGCCTGGAAAATCATGGAGATTCAGATCTCATAAGACACTGTGAGTCACAAAGCACACTCTGTTATGGTTGTGGCATGCTGTGCTCAGCTGCTGTTCCTGAAAGCTCTGTGCACTACAGGAAAATGGTCAAGGTTTTCTGAGACAGGCTGCAAAATATTCCAAGCTTGATCCACTGACTAACAGATAAATAACTCGGAATGAGACATGGAAGGTTCACCTGAAGCATGACCTCAGAAAAGTTTGATCAATCCCAAATTAAGAAGTGGGTAGTAGTAACAGTGTTTAATTATGGCATTTTCTCTTCTCATGTAGCTATTTTGTAAAAGTTACATTTTCTCTGTTTTTATCCATGACCTTTTTAGAGGCATGCTACCAGGCTGATTCATACATCTTGATAGACTTGCAAACACAGAACTTTTGTGGCTTTTATGCTGGCAAACAGAATCAACCACATGGAGATATGTGCTGAGGCTACATGGCTACAGTTTTCAAATGTAACTTCTGGATGTCGCTGAAGAAGCTTTGTCAAAAATTGATTAGTTGTATATTGAAAAAACACTCTGCATCCAAATCAACATATTGTATCCAAATACATTCTAAGCTGATTTCCCATCATCTTGATCAAATCCAGTCAGAATTTAACAGATTAAAAAAAAGCATAGAAGCTGAAAATACCAGAACGCTGCTAGATAAAGATCATGTGAATTTTAATCCCAACCACATACCAGTGGATGTTCCACTCAAACTATGCTGCAAGGCTTAAGTAGTATCTACAGAAATAAACTGTTCAGAGATGGGAACAAGACTGTAGGAAAACAATCTTTCTAGCTATGTACTTTACATTCTCTTATTATCTTCAGAAATCCTTCTTTCTTGAGTTGTAGGGAAAACACATGCTGGACTCAGACACTAATTGTCTCAAAGATTATTTCAACAAAGACAGCAAAGCAAAAGTACAGCAAGAATTTCTCAGCAGAAGGTTTCAAGTTAGACTGATTTTGTTCTGCAGTGATCTGAAGGGTCTATTAAACCTGGTTTGGGTGATAGCTAACTATTAGGCCACCAGCACCACGAAGCCTGAAGATAAGATTACCTCCCAATTTAAATGAACCCAGAGAATCTCAGAATCCTTAGGGAAAAAACCAGTTACCATTACAGCTTCATTTCTTCAAGAAGTCTAGCAATGTTGCAAAAAAAAAAAAAAACCAACCAAAAAAACCACACGTTGCTATTATAGCTAGCATGGCTCAGTACATATTCAAGGGGAATCCAGTTTGACTAGATTTCTCTGACGGATGATAAGTCATCCCCACCATCCTGAATGGATGCAGTACTGGGACAAGGCTCTGTAATGTGTCCAGAAAGACTATGAAACAGACTAATGACAGTTTAATTTGATCCGACTTCAGCTAAGATTATGATCAGCAGTAAAATTCTTATCAGCTGATAGAAGTTTACTTCTCTGAAGCACATGTGGTAAAATCAGACAGCCAATAATCAAGCTCCATGACTAGAAGGAAGAACATTGCAGCAAGTCTTTGTTAGTCAAATAAAAAGGATGAGAAATCAGGCAGATCTGGCTTGGGCTTGGCAGCAGACTGAAAACTGACCTAGTACTGAAACTACAGTTCAAAATTTAGCTCTAATCTAAATGTTTCTAATATAATAACAGAAATTATACAAAAATAAATGGGCCGTAATCAAATATGAGTAACACACACTGGAGGACTCAAATTGTGAGAGGAGACTCTCCTTTTCTCCTCTTGTACACAGCTTGGAATAAGACTGAGCTTCGAATCACATCTGTATCCAGGGGAGCTGGTCATGGGTTGTTCAATGACAAGCTCTTCTTGTATTCTTAAGGAGAATGTTTGTGTTGTCTTGAAGCAATGCAACATCAGATGGTTGACAAACAATGTCAGTGTTTGTCATGTAACTTAAAGGTAGAGAAGTGCAGTTTTTCCAAGTTAAAAAAAAAGTTATATTCAAATACTGTGTCTGTTCTGAACAATACAAACACAAAAAGAGAAAGTTCAGTGAGAGCACAAAAGGTTAATCTTAGAATATGCAAAAGAAAGGACTTGATTAAGTTAAATTTCTAGCAGCCGTTTATCCATTCACTTCAGTGTAATTATTAATTATTACCATCTTCTCTCAGGCATCACACATACTTCTGTATGTAAGAAATAAATAGATCTTATAAATCATATCAGAGAAGACATGAACAGCTGGCCATCCTTCTCCATGGACAATAATAGCTTCTTACTAAACTGTGCATGAGTCCTCAAAGCAAATTCATTTCTCCTAGTTTCTTCAAGAATGTTTCAGCTGTAGCCCTGTTGTCTGGGTAGTTAAGTGGCAAATTTAATGCTTCTGGTACTCACATATACTTGTAGATCAGCCTTGCTGGTTTGTGTACTTGGTGAAAGAGTGAGAGAAAGAAGGGAAGTCTACTGTATGTTCTCAAAAATAAGATTTTAACTGCTAGTCTTGGTCAAATTAAAATCAATATCCTTCCTATTCTCTTCAGTAAAGGTGATTTCTGTAAGAAATGTCAGGTATCAAAATGTAGTAATTTATCTCATTTAAAATACCCTCTTTTTATTGCAAAGTACATTTTCTTTCCTAGGTTTCTCCTTACAAAGAAATGACTGATTTCTGCTCAGACACTAGAATCAAAGTATTTAAGTTCAGGCAGAGCTGAAGAGTGAAGTTTCTGTCAAAAACACACAAATTTCTGAGAATTTGCAAGTGATTGAAAACCAGATGCTAGGAAACTGCTCCTCAACGCTAATGATAGCAGTCACTATTGGACTGCTTTGGCCAGTCTTGTCTCAAAAAAGATCTGTTATCTCCTTAGCCAGAATTTCTATATTTGCATACTCTTCCTAGAAAATGTCGGAGCCATAGAGCCATGTCTCATGCCTTTTTACAAGATGTGATTTTCATTTCTCTTCATTTGATCCTTCTGCTCAGTGTGACTGCAGGCCTAAAGACAACTTCTATGATTCACGATGAGGTTAATCCATTTGCAAATAAGCTGTGCTCTGGGTGCAGGGTAACCTGAGATGACTCTGTGCAGAGCTGTCTTCAGTCCAGCATGACACATCAAAGCACATGCAATCCAGTGCAAGCAAAGCTGTATTCTTTCTGTAGTTCCACAGGATATGCCAGTTACCTCACCAATCTTCTATTACTTCAGCTTGTAGAAAATTTACTGTAAAAACTGTATATTTTAGAAAGGAACAGACTATAAGTAATTTTCATGCACCACTCCATTATGGTAGATAATGAGATTTCACATTTTATTTGACTGATAATAGAATCAGGGATTTAAGTGCCCTTGTCAGAGCATACAATGAAACTTTGTGAAAGTAGGTAGAGCTTTATCACTAAAAAAATAAAGCAGAATGCTTTTTTTCAGAAAGTTTTGCCACAAACGTATGACAACATGCCAGACAAGAAAATCAGTTTCCTTGTGCCTTAGTTTGCACTCATCTTCAGCAAAAAATTCATGGCATGTGACTGCATCATAGCTACCACAGCCCTTCTTTCCCATACCTTATGTATTTGAAAGAGATAATCCTTAATACTAGAGCTTACAGAAAGACCATGAAGGAGTTCTAGTGCTCTGCCTCTCATCCATGCCCCTGGGAGGAAACACAGAATCCAGGACATGTTTTCAAATGAATCTCCCTCCCATTTCCTAAATTATTTTGTGAGAGATCCTGGTTAGTTCAGAGTCATCCAGCAGATAAAGGAAATGGAGAGGTTTGCTGTTTTGCTCTTGAGGAAAGTGAGTATCTACTTCCCTTAATGACTCTAATCTTAATGAAGAGGTAAATGAGACTTTCAGAATTGCATACCTTTAAATATATTGGATAGCTTTCCATGGTCTTGTTTGGGAACACCTCCTTGCCCTAAGAAGCCACCAGTGTGTAAAAGTAGCACTGTTCAAAAAGAGATAACAAAGTTTGACTTAATTTGATTTCCTTATCTTCTCACATTACACATGAAGTGGAACAACACAGCTAATTACATACATAACCATGGCTGTTTTTCCTCAAAGTGTACACTGAAGGCTACTTCAAGGAAACAAAAGACATGTTACAGTGTAGATAACTGGGCCTTCATCAGTGGTAGGACAGCCTGCTCTCAAGACTTCAAAATTCTAATAAATGAAAATATTTTTTTCGCTGGAACCTTCTTTCCCAATTTCAGCTTTTAGTCCCACCAATAGAACTGGTCAACATAAAAATTAAGGAGGGCATATTTAAAAAAAAAAAGAAAAAGAAAAGTGCATAATTTTATGTTACTTTTTTTTCAGCAAGCAGGTTTCACAAAAACACAAGGAGGGGTACACACCCAGGGAGGCTGTCTTCCAAACTATGTGTGATAATTCACATTTCTATGCACTCACTCGCACTTCCTGGTTCAGGAGAAATGTCTCAGATACTTTTATTTTTAAATCAAAGTAGCAAGAGATAAATTCCTTCAGAATCAAGGCTGCAATTATGTGTTGTTTTTTTTTTTTAAATAAAAAACCATATCTACAGTAACAAAATGTCTTTTCTCTGTTAGTTACAGACCTGGTTTTAATTATTATGCTGTAAAACTAATTCTTGCAATCAACTCTCTCTAACTCAGGACTTTTCTAATACTGTTTTCGCTAACATTGTCCTCGGTATTGACTGGGAAAAAAAAAGTAATTTAAGAAAAAAACAAATCCAGCTTTTACAGATCTGGACACTAGACTATAAACAATATTTGTTCTTTGTAATCTGGGAAATTAGTCCTCAATGACCACAAAAGCTTATGGCAATTTCTTCAATTAATATGAGAGAAATCTTTGTCTGCATATATTTTTATGTGAGAGTTGAATCAAGGTGACTTTAGAGCTAAAGACAAAAGCCAATATATGAGGCTTTGACATACTCTCAGTATAAATGCTGCAGTCATTTAAAATACAAACAAACCCCCCAAATACTCCAAACATTTTTGATGCTGAGCTGATATTGCTGTTCCAAACAAAAGAAGCATTATGCTTGTTACAGTCTCTCTTTACTTCAATTGAACTTCAGTCATGAAGAAGTCACTGTATGGGAAGTCACATATGGGATTGCATCTCATTGATGCACTGTGAGGGAAAAGACTATTAAATGAGACAAATTCAGCTGCCAGTGCTGAGAATATCAAAGTATGACAAGAGAGCTGGAGTAAAAATAACTGAAATGCAAGAGTTTAAGAGATGACCTTCTCTTGAATGGTGACATGATTTGCCAATTATCCATCAAGCTCTGTGTGGGTCTTCAACATGTTTATCACATATAAAACCATTCATTTTAATATAGTGGAGAGAGGGGGTTTATTCACTGTAAGCTACCCTCACTATCCCATTGTGCTTTATTATGGAGACAGCATAGTCACCTTTTAATGTTTCACATCTAATGGCCTTTTAGAGTGAGAGATGCTTACCAATGCTAGCTAACACTTTCATAAAAAAGATGCCCATTTATTGCAGAGAATTAACTGTACACCAAAATGAATATACTATTACTCGGTAGGACTACTACACCCATCCCAATCACACTGCACTTCTGGACACAGAACATATATCTAGCTTAGTACCAAGGGTTATTACTTCTCTAACACGGATTCTCTAGCCTCTGAGATTTGTGTCTGTCTGCAGAAAAGTTCTGATTTGTTCTTGCCTTAAGTGAGTAGACAGACTGCATTTTGGTAAATGCATGATAAATTTCTCTGTAAGGAGCCAATAGACAAGCAGGAAAGAAGCTATAAGGGACTGCCATCACAGAGTCAGCCTGACCTGCTCTATGGAGATGGAGCAGAAAAAGCAAAAAACAAAGGACAATCAGTGACCACTTCAGGGAAGAGGACATGAGTTTTAGCTCCTCATTTTACAACAACCTCTACGATAAATGAGTGTTCTTAAAAAATGAAAGACACGTTTGCTTCTTAAATTTCTCTAAAGAATAACTATTTATATATGACTGATAAGGAAAAGCAAGATAATTCAGACTAACAGAACTGCTGAACATTGACTAGATAATGATTGTCTTATGCAAACTCAGTCTCACTATAATCAATACAAACACTGAAGGGCTCTTCTGAAGGTGATGGAGATGAGAGGAGGGAAGATGATTCATGTTGAAAGAAGAGAGGATACAAGAAGCCTTGCTAAGATATGAGGGGGCCAAATATCAGGAAGAAATGGGCAGTCTCTGGAGGTTGGAAGGAGAACAAGAATGAGTACACACAGGTAAAATGAGATTATGTGATAGTTAGAAACTAAATAAACAGTTTTAGTCCCACCCTGTTGTACTCATGTACATTCTCTGATCATAAGCAAACCCTGTCCAACTGTTGTCTCTACAGGAAAGTAAGAATTGACATGATGAGAAGAAAGCCCAAAAATCTCAGTCAAAGGATTTAACAGTATCAACAAAACCAACACAAAGCTCAAAGTGAGCTCAAACTTTGACTTCATTGCTTGTTAACAACCTCAGCTAAAATTTTAGCATCCTGAGATTTGCAGGTTGCCTTAGGAAAACTAATAGGAAAACAAGGTATTCCAAGGACAGAACAGAACAAAGAATGTATAAAGGGCCTAAAATACAGAGTGTATGCCCAAAAGAGCAGATACTATAAAAATGTAGAAAAAGGACAAGGTGTATTTCACATAGTAAATTTAAACAATGATACAAAAGGCAGGGAGGGAAGAATTGGATGCAAGTAAAATACTGTGCTATAGTGTAAAACTGCTGACTTATGTCAAGGTCTTGAAGACAAAACAAGAATCTCATTTATCCTGGGTTCATTAGACAATTTTCCCCATTCACTTTCAAGTTGTTAACTCAATAGATAGAGAAAATCCAATCAGACTGATCAAATTCTTACCTTGCTTGGCATAAGGTGGTCCATTGAAACTTGCTTTCCTGACTTTGCTATTACTTGGGCTCCTAGTAGTTCAGTAGCTTGGAGAAAATGCCCTTTCTCCACTTGGCAACATTTCTTTACTGAAACTGAAATTAATAGAAAAAAAGGAAAACAACAAAACACAAACACGTATAGTAACATATAACATGGGAATTTCTGAGTTGCAGCCTGAAATATGAAAGCCTGATGAAAATTGAATGCTTAACATGAGTAAAGGAAAGTAAGAGTCAAGAATAATAATGAGCACTGTTAAAAAGAAATGCGGAGTCCTTCTCTTCTCCTCACTGAACTGTAGTCACAGCTATTGAAGACAATTAAAGGCTTCAGTTCAGATAAAAATCTTCATCACTAAGTCTTACTCACACACTCAGAACGGATGAGAAATGATTGCTGCCTCAAGCACTGGCTCTCTAAGAGGACAGGGCAAAGGACAGAAGATAAAATAGGGGCACAGAGGACTTCTTGAAAGACGCTGTATTCTTTAGGTACTGAATCAACAAAGGTCTTACATATGCACAGTCTTTCTTTGAAGACATAGTTCAAGGTGACTGTTTCAAGATGAGTACATGCTTAAGTGTCTTGGTGGACTGCAGCCAGGTTTCTTGGCAACTGACAGGACCGAGCACAGAAGATGTTTTATCTGTGGTTGTGTTAAGGATGGGCAAAGGAATATTTACAGCCTATTGATTTTATTGATGTGAGCTTCAGTATCTCTGCTAAACTGTCTCTTGTCATAGCTACTCATAGGCACATGCAGAGTGCCAGGTCTGGTCAGGGCCACTCCTTTTAATAACCATAAATATGTCTAGAAATATGGAATCATATTATGAAATATGGAAAACCTGCCAGTTACGCTTCAATGCTGTACGTGTGGTAAAGCACAGAAGCAGAGCTCAAATGTATATAATTCCCCTGAAACTATTTGGAACACTTGAAAACACTAAATTGTTAGGTTCCACCGTCCTATCTTACAAACATAGTTGTGTGGGGTACCAGGAAAGCAGGCAGAGAGACAAGCTGTCCAGTGGGTGGTATAAATTAGCAAAGAAACATTTTAAAGAGACATAAAGATAGAAAACATCCCACAGTTTTCTCGACTTAACTCAAGACTGTCACAAATACCGTGATATACTTGTTTATTTTCTTAGCTGCCCGAGCTGCATTTGAAGAATTCAGATTGCATCCAAGATTCTGTATATATCTGGATTAAACAAAGCATGCACTACCCAAGGGAAAAAAGAGTCAGGATACATTTGGTGAGCAGAGATTTCCTTAATATAAACACAAAAGGTACAGAATACAGTGCCCAGACAAAAGGTGGCCTACAACATCTTTATCCTGTCACTGTGGAGAACAGAGGTGAAGGGGGGAGGGGAGGTGGGGTGAGGAGCAGGGGAGGAAATCAATTGCAAATTGAGCTCAGTGTCATGGAATAAAGACTGAATTTTCATCTACAGAGGGCATACCATTGGTGGATGGGGTTGAAACTTTACCCCTGAAGTCTGCATTTATTCAGGTTGGGCAGAAACAGTTTTCTTCTCCAATAATTCCAAGATTTGTTCAAAATTAAAACACAACAAGAACAACAAAACACACCACCAGTTCTGTGTTGCTTGGCTATGTTGACCTAAATGTATGTTGTCCTCAGGTTTGGCCTTTTGAAACCATATTTTTCACAAGACTCTATGTACATTATATTTGCATGAAATAATAACTATGAACCCTTAATGAGATTTATAAATATTTTCCTGTTAGATCATAGCAAATTAATGATAAGTAGTCTGCCTCTGTATCCCTCTGCTATACTGTTTGTTCTTTCTTGGGGTATCTGCAGCCACAGAGGTCTTCCAGGCAGTAGGAACTACAACTATTTGATTGCTGATAGGAGCTTTCAGAAGGTCTTAGCTCCAAAAGAAGGTAGCACCTCTTAAAGGCTAGACAACAGCATCTCTCACTCTGGGAAGTACCCCTCCATGCATGAAAAGTTTCACCAACCCTGAAAGTATTTAAAAGATGCGTAGATGTGGTTGGGACATACCACATGGATGGGACATGGTTTGGTGGCAAACACACTGGTCATGTCTTAATGGTTGGACCCAATGAGCTTAGAGGTCTTTTCCAACCTAAATGATTCTATGATTCTATGATTTTTCAGGTTTTTTTCAGTGGCTACCTGATGAACTTAGTACCTGTCTCAGCTTACCAGATTTCAGAAGCGACACCAGTCTCTCACTGTTGCTGGAGGTTATTTAGAAAGAGCTGCATAAGAAGTGAAAGGGCTTGCAGTAGTTCCTTATTACTTAAGAGAATTGCATAATTACATGAGAGAATAAAAAACATGAGCACCAATGAAATAAATACCCAGTAGGAAACTTATATATCAAAAGAAAACAAAGTCTTAGCATTAATTTGGCCTGAATAATACTATTGCCCATGCAATTTTTAGATATTATCTTTGTATTTTCTGTCTTCTGAATAACAATGATGCCACAGTACAGCAATAATGGACTCAGAGGACTGAGATTCCTTCCTTTATAGTTCTTTCCTGGGTCATTTCAGGATTTCTTTTGCTTCTAGTTTTTAAGAGTGGCTTTGTTTAACTATCAGTTCATAAGAAGCACTCTTCTCTTTACCTCTGTGCACAGTTCACACTGGGACAGGAAAAGAAACGAATGAAAAGCATTGTGAGACCCACTAGCACTAAGGAAAAGGAGGTGAAAGAAATAATATATATGCCCCTGAAGGAGAGAACATTGTTAGAAATAAAGATGAAAAAACAGAGTAGATTACAAAACTACTCTAACATACAAGACTGCTTCTACTAAACATGAGAAGGAACACTTTCCTAAGTTTTCATGCTTAGTTTTACTTTCTCTTTCAACTTTGCAAAAAGTTCTCTGCTAGTAGAAGTATCTATTTTCAATAAAAGAATTACATTTAACATTAACAATGTGCCTTTCACCCGTGACACTCAACTTCCTCCACAAAATGTGGTTCTCACAGTTGTTCGTGCTCAGATGAACAGGGCAGTTTATTTAGGTCCATCTTACTCTAGTAAAAAGAGGAAGAGAAGATAAACCCATATTCCAAACACTTGTGTTAAGTGTTGACCTAGATACTGCTACAAAACTAGGACTCTAGGCTCAGTTAAAGGGACTTTAACTGCAGGGACTTTCTAGGAATCCTCAGTGATGTCATGGTGACAAAGAAGCTAACATAGAAGGCCTTTGACCTGTGGTTCTTTGCTCTCCATGAGGCAACCTTTCAGTAGTTACTTGCTCTAGACTTCTGACCTCCATTTAATCTCATGTGTCAAAGGAATGATGAGCCTGGGTTAATTTAGGTCACCAGGCTCACACTGTCACTGCTAACTACCATTCCTCAAGGCTAAAGCCCTCATGCTGACACCCTTCTGTTGGTGTTACCTGGAGTCAATGCAGTGGAGTTTCAAGATCACCAGGATTCGACTGTAGTCTTCTCTTCTGACTTAGTACATCTTCCATTCTGAAGTAATGTTTCTGCTCCTCTGTGCATTCCCTGGTCACTGAAGAGCTAACAGCCAAGAAGACTTAGATGCACCTTTTTTTTTTTTTTTTTCTCTTGTGGCCAGTGCTACTCCATCCACTGAAATTATTTGAGCAGGGAAATGCAATGGTAAGAATGTGAAGGATAGCTCTGTCTTCTCCATCTGTTATTTTAACCCAGCAAATTTAAGATGAACAGGAGTCTCCAACATATGTCTCTGACAAATCCTCAACAACTTCCACAGATCTCAGAAAAAGCTTCAGAGGCTACCCTGGAACTCGTGAAGTAAGGAAAAACAAACCCAAAAACCAGAAAAGAAAGAAAAACAAAGCACTACAGCATTTTTCTTTGGTCACACATTACTACTGAATTACTAATGGATTTTTTTGTCTTAATGTCTGTCACTAAAGAGGTCTAGGAAAAATATTCTGAGGAAGACCATCAAAATTTAGAACTGGTCTCTTTATGTTAGGACAGTTTATTTACAAAAAAAGACAAAAAATAAAATCGCTCATGTTTTTCCTGTTAAATCTGATCAGGCGTTTTTCACAATCCTTCATGTACTGAATTAGATGAGAGACATGATTTTAAGAACAACAAATCCAAGAAATTTGGATTTTTATTGCTACTATTTTTTACACAGGCAAAGGAAAAAGAGGCAGACCAAGAATTTTGGTGTACAAATAATTATATTCACAAGTGAAATACCCATACAGTCATCTACTACACAAGGCAGTGTCTCACACTGTATTTCATTGCCTAAACAGCTAGAAATTGAGATCAGACTTCCCATAGATTTAAAAGTATACACTGAATTCATCCATATTTAAAGTACCATAAAGGCAGATAAAAGTTTGAATGCTATGAGGCTGTAAAGGGAAAAGAAAATCAGAAAAAGGTCATTGGAGGCCAGCAAGTGAGAGACTAAAGACAGCTTGCAGAACAAGAAGTTCATTTAAACACAGTAATTTGAAAACAGGCACAACAGGAGACGATCTATATTATCTTTTATTTGCTGAATCTTTTTGCTTTTACTACTGCCAATTCCTCCCCTGCAGTTTAGACCTGGCAGCTAAATCTCTGTTGCTTTCCAGCAGCTTTCAGAAAACAGATAAGGAACCAAGCTAGCAAAGAAATAGGCTAAAATACTCTCTCACTCTCTGTTCAAGTACAGTGAGTGAATCTTTCTTTACAGCATCATCTAGAGGCTTGGGAGCTCTTGACAGCAGAAATCTTACACTGACCTAGAAATGTCCAAGTCTACGTCTACCATAAACTTCTTGATAATGGTTTTCTAAGTTATTTTATACTTTCCAGCAGTATGGTGTATATCTAGGCAAAATAATGAGACCTAGTTCATGCACAGGCCCCACAAAGGTGATACTCTGCTGATATGTAAGACTCTGGAGTGGTTTGGAACTTGCAGAGAGAAAAAGGAGAAAAAACTCTAGCTATTATCTTGATGGCACAATCATTCTGCAGAGAAAGACCCATCATATTTTATAAGAGAAATTTTACACAAAAGATGCTTTAAAAAACACATACAGACTATTCTCTTGCTGTGCATTTGTTGACAGAATTTTATTTTTCATAGAAATAAATGTCTACTGAGCCCGAATGTTCTCAAGCTATTTAGAAATATTTTCCTCATATCCTTTTTAGAAGTAACTGCAGCATTCTATGTGGACTACGAAAGCAATCTTTTTAAGCTATCAGTGTCTGTGCTTGAATCAAGTTATTTTTGCACTTTGTTGACTCTGGTTTAGGGTCTTAAAAATAAAACAGCAATGCATTCTGCAACTTAGAAAATAGTTGAAATGTTATAAAGAGGAGACAGAATTGGGGAATAGGTACTGTGCAATATATACTTGTGATCACTGACTTTAATAGGAGTGCTATGCATTGTTCCCGCTTTATCAAAAACTAAACTTTGAGCCTGCACCCCACTGTCTATCATGGTGCAACACTGCACAGCAGAACATACCTTAGAGCTCTGGAAACTTTGTCTCTTCTTTTCTTCCCTAAATTGCGAGTTACACTCTTACTAAAACTACTAAATTTTACTGTCCTCCCAAGGCAAAGTCCAAAATGATATTCAGCCTTGATCTTCTCACCAGTGTGTTTTGCTGGTGCCTCACAGCTGAAGTTCTCTAATTTCAACAATTTTGATCTCAGGCTCTGGCTGATGAATGGTTATGAGTACTGTTTGCTGCTTTTTCTTCAAGAATTTCCTACTATACCTTCCTTACCAGTAATAATATGCCTATGACTTTCCGTTCAAATGCTACTCTTTCTTACTAAGGTAGTTCTACCCAGCCATTAAAACAAAGTTTAAAGACAGCTTTTCAGCTCCTGTGATCAGTCCTAGACTTTCATCTCTCTCCTTGTTTTCTATCAGCACAAAGAAAAATAAGGTTTTCTAGAGTGCCCTTGCATTCACAGCTTACTATTTTGCCATCCACATTCTCAAGCACAGTCCTCTGCGTGCACTTATTCTGAAATACAAGCTGTTTTCCAGCTTTAGTAATTTTGTTTGTTATCTTTATACAGTCCCTCCTGCTAACCTACTGATTATTTCGGTAAAAGCATGGAATAGGACACTCATTCTCTGACCTACAGATCTGTCTACAGACCAGCTATTTGTGTCAGAGGAAACTTGAAACTGGAGATGATCAATCATTTCTCAAGAAAAATTTAATCCAGTAAGACAGAAAATTTCACAGGAACACAAAGCTTAAGTTCTTCTCTCAAGCAGGAGAAACCAGACAAGAAAGATCTGCTGTTTGGCACACTTAAAGAAATCAAAAAATCTTGAAAGGCTTTCTACATGACTCAAAAGGCACAAACAGTACAGCTCTTTTAATCAAAGCTTGCAAAAATTTCTTCGCATTCAAGCCATCTAATCATGATCCCATTAATAGCAAAACTTCCAGAAGCTTAATGAGATAGTGAGATTTGAGGGTCTTTTCAGCATTGCTGGAATGAGTATGCAATCAACTTCAAAACAAACGTAATTCAAAGACTAATTCTGAAAGCATATTGATACAAAGGGACCAATGCAAACACCTACTGAAGTCTGTAGGAGCCTGTCAATCGCATAATTTTTAAAGACCATGACTTAATGTGAATTCATTACAAGCTTTGGTCTTAACTTAGTAGAAACTTCATGAAATTATAGAAGAGTAATGTAATGACATAAAATCTAAACAAGACTTAACATAGCCCAAATCTTCCAATGTCAATATAATCATAATCCAGATAAAAGTGGTGATAATACTGGTATTAGTCAAGGGAGGAAAAGACATAAGATTATACAGGTAGAACCAGAACATTAAAAAAAAAGTAATTTCGTTATTCAATATTGAAACTTAAAAGGCTGATTTCACTTGATTCATTGGAATTTAAGAAGAGAAGACTCAACATATTTTGTTTGTTATAATAGTAAGTGCAACGTAAAATAGTATCACTTGCACAATAGGGTTTCCTAAGCTTTCCTAAGTAAAAGTCAACAGGAAAGATGTAAGTTGATCAATTATTTACTTCAGAGTTGAGAAGGAATAAGTAAAGACAGCAGTAATAGGCACCTATTGAACCTATTTCAAATTTTCTTGTGCTATAGATTTCTTAAGTAAATCAGCAACTTTTTTTCCTGCGTTGTGATTTCTGTAAATCCCACAACAGTGTTTCGTGAATGGGTCAGTGCATTAGCTCTGCAAGCTCAATTAACTATGCTACCTTAAGGCTGTGAAAAACTACAATAAAAATAAAACAACTCTAGCTCATTAGATTAAAAGTAACTATAAATATTAAGTGTTGTTGTAAATTGAATCCACTTTTGAATGTGTCATCTGATTTTTGAAGCCTTGTTTAAGATTTCATTCTTCAAGGACATTGGCATGTTTTCTTCTTACAAAGTACTAATTCCTCATGAGAAACATTTAAAACATGAATTGAGGGAATATTCTATTAGTAATAAAATACAGCTTTGTTCACACTCTATTCGCATTTTTTAATTTAAATTTTCATTGTGATTCTCAAAAAGTTATTTGTTTTGAAAAAGAAAGCAAACCTGGGAAGTAGC
This sequence comes from Grallaria varia, assembly GCA_013396735.1. Taxonomy (NCBI): domain Eukaryota; kingdom Metazoa; phylum Chordata; class Aves; order Passeriformes; family Formicariidae; genus Grallaria; species Grallaria varia. The sequence continues at coordinate 49,639 of VWZG01004054.1, read as the reverse complement.
AGATACAATTTCAGTAACCAAATGCAGTACTCTAAATGGGTTGCTTATAAATTCTAAAAAGACAATTTTGATTAATAAATCATCTTTCTCAAATTAATTCTTCACATTTGAGTGCAGGACATTACTGTAAAATAAGATGAAACTAAAGAGTAGAAAATTGTTTCTTCCCCCATTCCCATGCCCTCAGTGATTCTGCATTTCTGGAACCTGCTGCCTTTGTAGAAAACCTTAGGAAAGTAATGAACCAGAAAAACCTTCTGAGCGAGGTTCTGGGTAGGCTCAGAGAAGGGGGCAAAAAGCCCAATATATATGAAATCCCATTGCTGTAATTCCATTTACAAAGTTGTAAACTTCCACCTCAGAAGTTTACTAAAACCCAGGAAAGCCAGCCTGTTACATTTGCTGGATTTGCTCATGAACACCAAGGTCAGCACACGTATAATTATCCATATGTAAAAGGGAGATCTACCTGAAAAAATGGACATAGTTCCTGTGACTTTCAACCCTGTTCAAAGGGCTAATTAAGGAAATCCTCTGTGTGTATTGAAGTGTAGTATTAGTATTCACCTGGGGGTAGTGGTTCAAGAAGACACAGAGCCAAATCTGAAAGTACTGCTTCATGATCCATGACAGTGCAAAACAAGCCAGATTTGGTCCAGCTGTGACATAGCCTTGTAAAGCAAGAAGGACATTTAGCAGGGACAATGACTCTTGCAACCGTGTGTTTTCTAGACACTGACTAACTCCCATACAGCTGATTTACATGGAAGGTCTGTGCCTACTCTGACATGCCCTTTGCCAGTGTCATGGACTAGTTAGTACTGCTTCCCTGTTTGTCTAAATCCTCGTACCATGCCCATCACTGAGGTGGCCAAACATACTCCCCTGTTACAGACAGCTATTCTGTGGCACTTGTGGTGTTAATTTGTCTATTTCGTACAAGCTGGGTGGTATTTAAACAGCTTTGTATCAAAGCTTCCAAACTTGCGTGTACATCCCTTTAAGTCATGTTACTGAGGATGAGCTGGTAAGGATTCTGTTTCTCTCTCTGTTCTTCTCTCATGATTAATAGTGACAGCTGAAAGCAAGTGGCAGAAGGCCAAACAATCAAAGGGCATAGCAATAACAGTTCTGTTGCCCTGCAATTCACAAATAATTTCATTATCTTTCAACATTGCAATCAGTTTGCAAATCCAATACTATACCAGTTGCCTGGGTTGGACATTCAGGTAGGTTTGATCTGATTGAGTAACACCCACTCTCCAAAAAACTTTTCTAGTTCTGAGAGTAGACAGACCACTGGAAAATTTGATATTTTGTCTTCAAAGACCATGTCAATGTACTTGACTGCAAAGAAATAATTTCTGTGCAAGCATTGCAGTCTGCTGGGTTTGAAAGATCTGAGTGCTCATGTTTTGCATTTGTTAAAAAATGGAATGCATTTTTCTGCCTACTTTAGAAGCTGATTGTCAATGTACTTCAAAAAAGACAAGTGGAAAAATATATTTCATGATGTTTTTAAATCATCTTCTTATGGGCTTGCTGAGATTGACAGCTCTGAAGAAAAAGAAACATTCTTCATTTGAAATTAAATAGAATAACTTGGAATATCTGAAATTGTCAGGAGGTTTTTTGAAAAGATGTCCTTATGCACGCAACTGCAAGTCCATCTGTTGTTTTAATTTGTCTCTCTAATAATTCCCTGGAGTTTCACTTGGTTTGAATGCTAGAATAAACAGAAAAAAATCAAACCATGCATTCTTTAAACAAAATTTATCAAAAAATACAGTTCTGTACATTAACTCTTGCCTGTGTCAGCCTCATTTGAAGTTTTGCTGTTTTCATTAACATTTACTGAGTGTCTATTTAAAGAAAATGTATTCATTCCAACAGTTGCTCTGCCTTAAACAGAATTTTATACAGTTTAAAATTTAAAAATAATTGAAGTATGCAGCATAGTTAAAAGAGGTAGCTTTATAAACCGTATCACCTATTTGTACTTCTGGATGTCCTTTTATTGTCACGTTTTCATTAAGCATGTATTTCAACTTTCCAAATAGTTGACAACAAGAATGGTATTTTATTAGTTCCAAAAGCAAAAAACCCCAAAAATCTAAAGGCAATTTGTTTATCTGATTTCAAATAATTCTATTTATTTGGATAAACAAAGAGAATAACACACTGCATATTAACAATTTTGCTCGTACAGATCCATGATTCATCTTGCTGTGTACCAATTAGCAAAATGAGAAACTTGCTACATCTCTTTTGAAGTCTGAGAAAATATTACTAACTGCCTCAGTTCTAGAAACACTGAGGATCCAGGACAATTCTGGACTGATTTAAAGGAAAGATTTCAATTACACTTAAATAACAAATAAAAGGACAATATAAACTGATTCTTTACATTACATGAACTGATGTTTTACATTATTCTGCAGCTAGGAATAAAATCAAATATTTACTTATAAACTATCTACAGCATAACAGTCTAAAGAGGCAATCCCCAAAATTTTTCTAATTTTCCCTCAAGCCTAAATACTATTTGTGTAGAAAAATTGGATGTTTCAAACTGAAGTCAAATCCTGATCTTTGAAATTGATAGAAATGCATTGGAACCAATATGCCAGAGGCTATTATACATGCCAACGGTATCTTGCATTATCATCTTCCTGTTAAAATTGTCACTTGGAGTGAATATATTGGAATGGGTTCCTAAAATTGTGTACTAAAACATAGCTTGTCATTTTTTTCATATATTAAGGTCAATTGTTTTTGTAACTGACTAGAAAAATCCTACAGAATCCAGTGAAAGCAACTTCATTCTCACTCAAATATCATACAAATTTACAAGTACAGATAAGCCATTAAAATCTAAAAATGGATAAAAAATAATAAAATGTAGTGAATTAGGCATTTTTTTTATGTTTATCTTTATGCCCATTTTAAAACCCAGGCTAACTTCTGAGCAGTCATTCTGGATTTTACCTGCTCACTTCCACAAGGGATGTTGCTGACTTAACATGTGGCCTCGTTGGTTTTTCCTGGTGTCCACACGAGGTAATAGTGAATCTCCCATTACATTTAGATGAATCTGAACTGGCACTCCAGAGACCTCTGCATGTGGCTATTCAGTTTCACCTGAACAGGAACATGATGGAAAGCATTCTTTGGGAAAGTCAAAACGTGTTATAGGCTCTTATGGGTGCCTATGCTGTGATTGTTTCCATTATCTACTTCTTAGTTGACCTAGTAGAAATTTTGGCATAAACTGCAGATTAAAAGATTGGAGAACACAGAAATGAGGAGAGAAAAAATAAGTCTCTGGCTTGAGGTTGTATTAAATCTCTTCATTTATCTAAAACACACAGAGGTAGGGGATTTATTTGTTTTATTTTACATGTTAAGGAGGACAGGGATGCGTTTACTGCACACTAAAGAGCAGTTTCTTCTCCAGGCTTTCCTTTCAGGTTCATGAGCTTCATGAACATAGAAGTTGCTTTTCTCTCACTTGTGTGGAGGCCATGGACAAACCGATTCTCCAGTCTGATTCTCCAGTCTTCCCCTGTGCTTGCTAAAGAGCTTGCACATCTGTCTCTCCCGCCACAATCCTCATGGCAGACTGTCAGCTCCCACTGACAACCCTGAAAAGGTTAACTACTATAAAGCAGGCAAAAGGCATGACCAACAATCCAAACATGTTTTTAGGAGCCCAGACTATTTTAACGCAAAGGTGAGAGTGAGACAGCTCATTTGGCACATGATCGGTGCTGCTAATGTCTCACAGATGCCTCACAAGACTAATGCAAAGAAGGGACACAGGAGCTGGATGTGGCTCTGCGGGAAACAGCTTCTTTTTGTGATGCTATTTGAAAAGGTAATCATAGGGAGTAGTGCAAGCCAGAGAGAGTTTGCTATTATTTTTGCATTACTTATTTTTACTGCAATGCATACAGTCATGTCTGTTTTTTGATTCCTTTCTACTGGAGCCTTCCGTGTTCAATGCCATTGTGACTAAACCACATAATTTCATATTGGTTTAACAATACATTGCAATCCAAGCACATCACTCTTCAAAAGCATTGCTTCGTAACTGCATTAGTTTTCCTTCTAGTATCATCACATTCCACTAACGCTGCTTAAATCAGCAGCTTATAAATGGATAATGTCCCTCTCCCAACCTCCATGAGCTAAAAATGTTATAAAAACTGTGAACGGTGAAGTATGTCAGAATGGCAGGCAGTCCAGCATGGCATACTTACTCAAACAGAGATGCCAGAATGAAGTCAAGCTGGATTTCTGCTTTGAAAGGCACAGACACTCTATCCTCTGCCAAGAGATACCGAAAACTACATATCGATGTTCAAATACAAGATTTCAGCCCTTCCTCCCTTACCAGACCTTGGTTACTTGTGGACCTGCTCCATATGCAGCTATGAAGGGAACAAGGCTTTTAAATGATACCTGAAGAAATATGCTGTACAGCTCTAGGTTCCCAAACACATACAGAAGAGTTAACATTCAGCTGTCCAAGAGAGACTGGATGATTCCTGAAGTCAAAAGCACGCTATTGTGCCTGTGACCAACATGGCTGCTGTAAGTTGTCAGAGAAAATAAAAGAGCCTAATAGGGTTGTGGTAAAGCCAACATTAAAAACTGAAATAGTGAGGGGAAAAAAGAAGACTCACGCTTCTTCCACCAGAAGGGTCTGCTCAGCTGTAGTCTGTATGAGGTTTCACTGAACTCCTTAAAAAACTCAGGTTGTTTTTTGCTACAGAGAAATAATCAAGGTGTGCAAGAGGGGAAGGCTGAATATAAGTTCTGTGTTTTCCGTGCTTCCTTCTGAAGCTGCATGCTTATTTAGTGCCTCTTATGGGCTGCTGTGACTAATGATATAGTCAAGTATGCAAAGTTCTTCGAAGAGCTAAAACCAGCATGAATCCTGCTAAAAACACATACATCTTTCCTTGTCTGGGAGTATGCAACATTCAGCACATCCCTAAGGCAAATGAATACTCAGATTTTAACAGTGACAATATATTAATTTTAAAAATCACTGAAGTGTCTCTGGCTAGAGAGAGTCCAGCCTAATCACTAACACTCATTGCCTCAGGGAGGACTGAAGACTGTAGTTCCCTAATATTTCTGTATTAAGTCTTTTAAAAATATATAAGCCCTAACAAAGAGCAAAACAAATCTCTAAGTCTCTCGAACATTCTCTCAGTGATGCAAAATCCCTGCAGCCAGAAATATCCTTTAGTTGTTAGTTATCCTGCTATTAACTATGAAAACACCCTCTGAATAAGCAGTAGGTTGCAGACAGTTCTGACAGGAGAGACAAAAGCTTGCTATACATAGGCACTGCCAAGTGAAAACCTTCAGCATGGTGCATGGACATAAACTCCACCTAATTCCCCCACTGAAAATGTTTCTCTTTTTTTTATTGGTTTCATTCATCATTAATGTTTTGCCAGACTTTCATGTTCTTTTGGGACAAATTCCAGCACTCTGTCGGCTGCTGTGCTGATGGGGACCCAGCAGACCAGCAAGTTATGATGCATCATGCCCAGAGAGTACTTAAAGGGAGTTTAAGACCAAATAAACTTTGCAAATATCATCACTGGGTTTAAATTACATGCTTGGTGAATTCTGTTCTTTTTGTTGGATCTAATCTAAAGAGGATTTTTTTCACTCTTCTTCCTGAAGGATTCATTTGCCCCTGCTGCTTATTACTCATCAAAAGTCATCATTTTCTGTCTATGACATCTGGATAGGTTGTTGCTGTGGAAAAGATTATGAAGCTAAAAACAAGCAAGCTGATTTGCATTAAGAAGGGAGTTTCAAAGAGTGCAACTTCTGTTCACAGAGGGACCTAAGACACTTTTGATCAGGCAGAGATAACATCACAGGAGAAAAGGAAGAGATTTACTTGAGAGAGACCTTTGCTTTTTCAAATAGTGTGGTGATTGGTATCGTGAAGCAAATTATAAAATCAAATTATTAAAACTGTTCTTTTCAAACACTCGTTTCCTGAATGTTCTTCTTCAAATTACCTTTCTCTTTTACTGAGCCCTGGAATAACAATTTCCTACTGGCCACATATCCAATGGATATGGTTCACTATAGCTCCATTAAGTTAAGGGAAGCTGTACCTCTTTATCAAGTAAGATCTGAATCTCTCCTTCAGAACAGAAATTATGTGTCACATCAGGAAAAGGAACCTCTCTGGGCAAAAAGGATCACTTGAAATCAGCCCTTGGCGTACTAAGTGTAGACAAGTGTAGCTAACAACTGCACTGCTTCATGGCATTTACAGCTACCAAGTAACAACTGTTAATTGATTGGAGCACAAGATAAAAGTGTTCATAATTAGACCTAACAACATCCACACACCTTGATTTGAGATGAAAGTGTTGTCTTACCTCTGAACTCTCCTTTGGCAATATACAGCACTCCAGATGTCAGGCTTAGCAATAGGAAATTCTGCTGGGGTGAGGAAGGGAACAATTTATTACCCCTTAATATAGGAATTGCATGGGGATGCTTTGCTGCTTTCCTTTTTTGTGCTTTTCTTGGTTGAGGAAAGAAAGAAAAACTAATTACCTCTGAAATCTATCTCTATATTCTTTGATGTACCACATGTTCCTCTTCCTGATATTTAGTACATTGCTCAGACCCAGTAAATCCAAAGGTGCCTCCAGAAGTCAAAAGGACAAAGCCTATGGTGAGTCCTTCTGCCTCTTACATTAATGTTTATCTGCAAGATGATGCTGGATAATTGTCTGTGTATTAAATGCTGGTGCCTACATAGATGAGTGGCTGGACCCAACTATATATTCGATTGATAACAACTTAAGAGTACTCTACTTTTATGGTGAAGGCTGATATCCAGCAGCATAGGCTCCTGTCTTAGTACAGATCCTCCTGGGGAATTATTACCTACCAGCTAGTTCATGATGGGTGTAGTCCAGGAAGATGCAGGTAGCTCTGCTAACCTGCCTTTTCTGGCAGCTGCCTCTCTGAGGCTTCAGGAAGAGTTTGCAGAATTTCTAAATTCAGCTTTAGTTTTTGTTGTGCTCATACAGCAGTGCAGTAATCAAATCTAGCACTTATTTATTCATTCACAGAACACTAAAAAGTGATGAATTACAAAATTTGGTGTCTTAATTATTTTATTTTCTCTACCCTTTCTTTCATTATTTTTGTTCATTAAAACTAATATTCCTTGATGATAATATTAAAGCATGAGACGACATTAATTTTACAGTGGTTTTCTTATGAATATGATAAATTAGTTTATAATAGACCTAGACCATTTTAATTTTAAATAGCATATTACAACACATCTGAGTGAATTCATCATTATATTACTGTTAATCAGTTAACATAAAGTACCTTTGAATTTGCTTGTTAGGCTTAAATAATAACCTTTATCTGTACTGCTGACCTTTTCTTATCATGTCCTATAATCTTGCCTGTGTTCCAGCATTTGGGGGGATCTTCCTAGAATGTCTGCATTGCAAGGTCAGAGGCTACATTTCTTCAGGAGATTTTAATCTACACTCTGAAATTCTTTAATGAGTACAGAGGAGACGGACAATATATCCCAAGGATTTTAGAACTGCTTCAATAAACTGAATATTTTGGTGTAGTAATTAAATAGTGGAAAGCTGTGGATCCTCGGCCTACAGGTTTTGCCACTGAATTCAAAGACACAGTCAAGCAAATCAAATGAACATTATTCCCCAGAGCAAGGAACAGTCTCCTTTATCTTGAACCAGCACAAAGTACACATCTGTTGACTGTTCATCATTATCGGTGGAGACTTGCTTGACTCCTCAACTCTGCTGAGTCCTCTCCCTCCTCAGAGCTAGAAAGCAAGAGCATCACCTGTGTCCAGTGCATTATGTTGCAGGCTGTCACACAGCTGCATGTCACAATGGCACACACAAGCTGCATTAGAAAAGAGTAATCTTAAGACATCTGAAATCAGTGGCTGTTTTTTACCTGCTTTGCACTGGTCCAGAAGAATATCATCTTCAATGCAGTCACCTGATGGTAAAAACACCTTCCAAAGGACAGGCTCAGCTTGCCTGCCATTAATAAAGAAAGTAGCTTGCTCACAAGTGTCAGGATTTGCAGTAGGGAAAAAGACATTTGCATAACTAAGCGAATACTTTCTAATTCAACAAACATTTCACCTCTCTGCAAGCCTGTCCTAGTCCTAAAGCTAACCATCATGCAATGTGACACATAGTGACAAGGGGAAAATCCCACTAAGCTGAAATGAGGTGGTGATGATACACAGGAGGGTAGAAAGTGAAGTCAAGGCGTTGAAGGTGTCTTTTTCTTCCTCCATCTTACTTGCAATATTCCACTAAAAATATAACAGAATGGCAGTTAAAGATCTGTAATGAAATTCAAAGCGCTTATTTGATCTGCTGATCACTTGCTTAATGATTGTACCTATTTTGCCAAAGCAAAGAAATACAACCTTCATTATGCAAGATCTTAATTCCTCAACTGCCTGCAATGACAATGCTGCTATTGCATTCTCTATCCCTAGGAGTGAGAATACACAGCCTAATCTCCCTCTCCTGAAGTCAATGCAAGTAGGGATTTGACCTGCTGTTTTTTTCAGCCTCTCATCTCCATAAGAGAGGAATAGATAACTACAAATTTAAAAGTTGGATCGTTTCCCAAATACGTTTCTATGTTTTATTTAAAAGTGTTTTGACAGTATTTTGCCTTTTTAGTTTTTGCAGCAAGTTGGAATAATTGCCTTAATACTGTATTTTAGCCACATTTCACTTACAAGTGCTCCAACAAGAATTTGGCACCATTTTTATATTTAGTCCTTTTATCAAGCATTAAGATTATCAATGATTCTGTAGGTCTTTGGATGCAGCTTAGTTTTGAATTATGTCCATGTGTCACCTACTTAATTTGGACTGGAACAGCTGCAGATTGTTTTTGCTTTGTACTGGTTTTTGGCAAAAAAAAGTATCACATGAAAAAAACAATTTAAAAATCCTTTCTTTCCATATTTTAAAACTCAGGTCAGTTTTGCAATAAGAAATCCAAACATTTTTTGTTTAAAAAACACTCAAAATGAAAAATGTAGTCCTAAACTTTTTCACTCCTTTTGGATGAATGTATTCTCTTAATTTGTCAGGAGATCATGGAGTTTTTATCATCTTAAACCAGCATTTTACATAAATAAAATACAATTGTTCTAAGTGTAATTATATAAACTACAGAAATGAGTTCCAAGATGTTGGTCTTTTAGAATTAGTGAGTAGAACCAAGAAAACAATTCTACCTTTATACAAAGTTGCTTTCAGTTACCAGAAAGAAGATTGAAAGGCAGTGTTATTACAGCGTATGGATATCATAAATAGGAGGAAAAATGGGTTGCACAAAGGTGTTTAAACTATCAGGAAAAGGTAGAACCAAAGCCAAGACCTGGAACTTAAAACCAAATTGAAATAAGAAAAGAAAAGAAAAGAAAAGAAAAGAAAAGAAAAGAAAAGAAAAGAAAAGAAAAGAAAAGAAAAGAAAAGAAAAGAAAAGAAAAGAAAAGAAAAGAAAAGAAAAGAAAAGAAAAGAAAAGAAAAGAAAAGAAAAAGCATAATAAAACGTGGCAAAAGATGACCTGGATTTTCCACCTCTTTTTAACTCTATATATAATGGGATTCTCTTTAAGAAGACAAGCTTTAGGTAAGATAGATGGTTTTAAATCTGAAGTAGTTATTACAGTCTATATAGGGTTAACTGATTGAAAGTTTAAAGGCCAGCAGTACTTAGGGAATCAGACTCAGAGAAAGTATGTTGGTTGTCCACTAATAATGTATAACTTACTAGCAGAGCAGAAAGGAAGACTGGACTGAAAAGCCCAGAGAGGACATTAGCTTGGGCTTTCTGCCAGTGTGGCAGAGGTAGTGACTGGGATGGGGAAGGGAATGGGCAGTTCTTGGTCTCAGGGTCTCTTGGCCTCAGCCTGTACAGAACACAGGCTAATGCTGGTAATTTGTGAAGCCAATTATAGCTTTGGCTATAATAAAAATGTTTAGTAACATCAGCATTCAGCACTTAGAAAGAAATTGAACAGCATCGCTGTGGACAACTCAAGGCTAAGCGCAGCAAAAGAATGACACTTAAATTGCTAGGTCATCAAAAATCTGCTGTTGACTTCAGTTCCTCCAGGAATATCAGCTATCTCAAGCAAAGGCCTCTCCAAGCTATTCGCAGCCACCAACACTGAGTAAATACATAAATAGATAATGGGCATTTTAAACAATTCTCTTCTCTTTTATCCCTTTCCCACCTTCCCCTCCAACCATGCTAACCAAAAGAGCATCAGTGACAGCCATATGATTTGCTATGTGCAAGGTTTTGTGCAGCTCACTCCCAGACAAGGCCAGCAGGTTTGGTAAATTAGAGACCACAAATATTTCAAAGGGTTGGGGACAGACCCTAAATAAGAATATGAAGATAAATGGAATAATTTTGCAAAGTACTACAAGGGAATAATGTCTTTCAAAGATCCCATCTCTGCCTAGATGCATATGGACCAGAGGAAGGGGAGACACTGAAGGTAAGGTTACAAAGTTCTCCAAATCAATCTCTGTCCTAGAACTTAGAAAAAAAAAGTTGTAAAACTATGTTCACCTTTACAGGGAATTAGTTTAGATTTTATACACAAACACATACACACACTGGCAAAACACACACCCACTTACAGAAGAAAAGTTTCAGCGACCAGCAAGAATGAATCACTTCCAGAGAGAAATCTTATTCAAACAAAGGACTTTGATTAGAATTAAGATAAAGATGTAAATAATCAGAATGATAAGGCATTGAAATCAAAATTCCCAGCATTAAAAGAGGTGAACTGTTAATCACTTCATATGGAAATATACTGCCAAATTGATGGATAGCGGAAATGACTATGCTCATATCAATCTTTTCACATGTGAAAAGCCACTTAGTACTTTAAACAAACCTCAAATTTTTTTTTCTCTAGCCAAAAACTCTGAGTGTCAAGAGCAAAGAGTATAGGCAACATCCCTCCGTTGTTTTCCTCTCCCCTGCTTACACCCCTTCCACTGGATATTTTAAGCTTTTCATCAGTAAAAGCTATCAGTGCGGGGAAGAATGTGAGATCATGATTCCAAGTCCTTCAGAAATTGGAGACCCAGAGTAAGACTGTCGTATGTTAATGACATCTGTTAAAAGGGCCTCATCTTCTGTCATATATAGAGAGAAGGCAATAAAAGAAAACAAGAATGAACCTAAATGGTATATATATGTACCTTTTTGTTTCTTGAACACATTTGTTTTTAACTCTAGCTATCAACATTTTTATTAGGCATTTGTAAGATTTGAAAAATGAAAATGAACTGCAAGAATGATAAAAAGGGCTTTTCTCTCTCCCAGCAAAGCTCACAAGTGGTGAGCATACTAAAAAAGATGAAAATAAATAAAAATGACACCTTCTACATGCTTTGTCTTGGGGATCAATGTTACTATTTATGCCACAATATTGAAACTAGTTGTGGTGGTTTCACTGTGGCTGGACACCAGGTGCACAACAAAGCCACTCTATCCCTCCCCCTGCTGCTCTCTACAACTACCTGAGAGGAGGGTGTAGCAAACTGGGGGTCAGCCTCTTCTCCCAGGCAACTAGTGACAGGATGAGAGGAAATGGTCTGAAGTTGCAGCAGGGGAGGTTTAGATTGGCTATTAGGACAAGTTTCTTCATGGAAAAGGTTGTCACACACTGGAATAGGCTTCCCAGGGAAGTGATGGAATCATCATCCCTGGAGGTATTTAAGACATGTAAATGTGCCACTTAAGGACATAGTGTGGTGGTGGATTTGGTACTGCTGGGTTCACAGTTGGACTCAATGATCTTAGTCATCTTTTCCAGTGTAAAAGATTCTCTTATTTTATGATTCTGTTCTTCAAAGCCCGTATTTATAATTAAGAATTGAGGAAAAATGTATATTTATCATTATGATGAAAAGTCTCATTCCAAGATTTTTTAAAAATTAATTTTACTGTACAGTAGAATTTGTTTACCATTTCCCCTCCAAAATGAGGAACATTTTAAACAGTAGATATGTGATTACATGTCAAAATTCTAGTTCTTTATGAGTAGAAAAACGCTTTGAAATATGCATACATATACATATGGTATGTATATAATACAAAATGAATATATAATAAAAATATACTCTTTTTATGCATACAGTGTGTGCACTACAGTTATATTAGTGAAGAGGAAACCACTCATCTTTACTTTGTTCTATTTGAAGGTCCTTCACTGAGCTAAAGACAGCATAGCTCGTGGAGTCCACTTTAATTTTGGCTGAGTACCATCTAGCTTCTGAAAATAACTGAAACATGTGCCTTACTGCTTTCATAAAATTGGAGTTTTGCAGATAAATAAGACACAGTAGTATCTTATCTGATTTGCTGCAGCTGACAACCATTCCCATTGTCTTTATAGTCTAATTCTTCTGTGTAGGAATGTGTTTACTTTTAATTCTTCTGATTAGAGCTAATTGCTTAGCGTGCCTTCCTTCATCAAATGTTTATCACAGATACAAACTATCAAAATCACATCATCATTTTTGCAGACTGATCAGATCTATATCTACATCTGTAGTCTTTTCCCCTTCCTCTCACTTAGTCCTTGACAAAAGTCTTATGTTTGCTGAAGACCTATAAGCAGTGCTGTTCCAACTGAAACAGAAATAGCAAGATGTCTTCAGAGGATGACAACAAAAGAACAACAAAGGAAATCTTTTTTTCAAAACGCAGTGTATTTCCATGTGGAAGCTCCAGGATCTGTACCTGTATTTTCATTTCTTACTGAGAGATATTCAAACCCTGTTACTATTTCACTGTTGTTTTTTAAATGCAAATTCAACAGAAACTTTTCATTTTCAGAAAGAAGCGAAACCTTTGCTTTTCAGTTACATTTTAGAAGAGCTTTATTTTGATGTTTGTTTTATTGTGTTCCCACAGGTTTCAGGTAAACTGTTTTTCATTCCACTGCTTGATGTATCTAGGATGAGACAATGTCATTTCTGGGCAGTGTTATTTCAAAAAAAAAGGAATTTTAGAGAGAAGTTGGATTAGTCCCACTTTCTGCACAGCTATCCCAGTTTTGACTGTGCCATGCCATGTACATTTAAATTAAAGTACCAGGTCATTAAAGAAAACAAAAAATAACAATTGTATTCCTGCATACAATTCCATAACCATTGCCACAACCCTTAAAAAGTATAATTCAGCCACATGGGGTTTATGACTGACAGATAAAGTTTTTTTATAACATATCCAATATTTCCCATAATTGCTGGATCTGAAAATTCAGAGACAGAACACTACCTTTTCTTCCATACTACTGCTTTCATTTGCAACAATATCAGGAATTAGTTATAAAATAACAGATTATCTGAACACAGAATTCCTGAAGTTACACCACCTTTAAAGTCACTATCATATCCTTAAGAAGCCCATTTCTTCCCTGTCTTACACTGTTGCATAGTGCAAACAGAATGAGCTCAGACATGAGGCACATGAGCTACAGAAATATTATCATATAAGGGCTGTAGACTTCTCTGCATCTGTTGCATCACTTTCCTGCCCCAAAGCCTTGTCAAGTTTGAACCTTGTGTAATCAGTGCTAAAATAGCCCTGAGAAGGTAAAAATTGTTTAAGTATTTTAATAATAATTCATAGTTTATCTATGAACTTAGTTCATAAGAGTCAAAGCATTCATGAGGTCTAGGCAATTCTTGTATTTTTCATATTTTTTCATATCCCATATTTATTTTTTTCAGCATGAAATTTTACAAATCATCCAGAGTATGTGCATGCATCTGTGAGTCTTAACAACAAGAGAAAATTAATAGATCTTAATAAACTTTATATGTGGCTTCCTAATGACACTATCTACAAGAAAACAAATATTGTAACCCATTCTCCTTAGGAAAGTATCTCTAAGTTAGTGTTGCATGAAATAAGACTTTCTTATATTGTAATAGATAAAGCTGTGAAAAATATACCCTTTAATTTAAGACGAGGCATCTCACATTTTAAAAACCACTTTTTGCACTTAAAAAATTCTAAGTTATGATATAATTTTTCATTTTCTTTCCACTTGATGATGTGGGGAAGCTGGAATGCAGGCAAAATATTGATTTCTCTTTGAGCTGATATTATAGTTCTCTTTGACTACAACAAACTGTAGTGTATAAATGAGTCCTCTCAGGACAAGAATTCAATTTCACCTTTTATGCTGAGCAACATTGCAATTACTTAAACGATTAATGCTATGCATAACGTTAAGCACTTCACTGAATCAGAAATTTAATGCTTTAAAATCCTAGGATCGAATCAGGCAGCACCAGTATGATCCTGATTAAGGGAGGAAGGTATTTTTCTGGTTTCCTCTTTTCTTCTCACATAATTGGGTAACATTGCATCAGGTGGTTCTGCTTGGTGAACTTAGAAACATAGCACTGGCACATAATTTCAGTTTAGTATTTGAGGAACCTTTGCAAAAAATTGAATTAATATCCAATCAAATAAAAATCTCAGTGGTCTTGGGATCAATCTTCTGGCTAAAAGAAATTAAGGCAGAGAAAAACTGTCACAGAAAAAGTAGCTAGTCTTTGAAATTATGAATAAGTTCTCAATAAACCCAGACTCACTTTTCATAATATAATAGCTTACAAAAAATCACAACAATTTGTGAAACACATTTCTTTAGCCTGTTGTAGGGCAAGTAATACTTGCTAGAGGTATTATTGACAAAATCAAATGGGTAAATATATGGCTTTTGGTATTGGAGAGGTTTATTAGTATTTTTCAGTTAAAATATGTTTTCCAGTGAAAGCCAAGAAAGAATTCTGCGTATAAGCCTGAGACAGTCATAGGCACACAGAGAAATTCCATCCATAAAAATCTTAGCAGAAAAACACTCTAAGTAACCAAACAATAACTTAGTACTGGCAGACATCATAACGAGGCACAACAGCCATAAATTGCAAATTGGAAGGTTCAGATTGAACAACAGCAAAAACTATTCCACCATGACAGTAGTAAGTACTGGAACAGGTTGTTCTGGAGATGGGTTTTTTTGTCTTTGTCTTGTAACTAAATGATGACTTGTGGGTATATTGATTGTCTCTGGAGAGTGGGTATATTGATTGTCTCTGGAGAGTGGGTAAGGTACAGAAAGTCCAGATGAGGGAAACATGGTGAATATCCTTTAAGAAGGGTGACTCAATCTTGATTCCAATTTCCATTCAAATACTTAAGGACATTATTTAAAAACACTTGGAAGAGAAAAATAGACTAACATGCTGCGGACACATCATAAGCAGATTGGATCATGCCAATTTATTATCTTTCTCTGACAGGGAAAAAGGTTCTGTGGACTGATAAAGTGGTCTTTCACACCTTTTAGTTTTAGTAAGGATTTACCTCAAATGCCATTCTTGTTGGCCAGCTGAGGAAATACTACAAGGTCTAGAGAAATATACCAAAGCTGCACAGGTGTTTAGAAAACCTTTCTCAAAGTAGCTATCAACAACTTAACGCTAAAATTGAGGGCATCATTACAGGACTCATCTTTAGCTACAGTATCAATCTATACAGCCAATAATAATGTTATGAATGAATATAGCATATGCTTATGAAACCTGATTGGGAGGGACACAGTGTAAAGAGAAAGTACTGAATTCAAAAGGATCCTAGCAAATAAAATATCTGATTTTGAGGGTAAAGAGATTACAATTCAAAAAGCAAGCAAAAATCAATTGTAACAGAATTATAAAAAGATTATTACAACAGAACTATAAAAATCACAAACTGCCTACCCATCAACAATGTCATGCTACCACGGCACTGTGTAAAGACCTCGCGGACTGGGAGGCATTAATAGGGATACAGCCTGTCAGACCCAAAATACAGCCCTCCAGTCTTATCCAACCTTGGAATGGCCTCAAAGTATTGTGTCTATGAATATACTTCAGTGAAAGATATAACCAATTGAAAGGTTCAGGAGGTGAATAAGGAGACTGAAATGGGTAAAAATAAAAATTTAATGGCAGATCAAAGAAACTAGAGCTGGTTTTAGCCTACTGGGGAAAAAAAAAAAAAAGCCAGGTTGAATATGTAGTTAAATAGTCCTGTTAAAATATTTAAAAATCTTCTTTACAGTATGATCCTCATGCTCACAATAATTAGAAGTGGAAATAACAGAGATTTAATGAGCCATGGGAGTTTCAGATTAGGCTGCAGAGAACACTTTTTAAAGGTAAGAATGGTAAAGTACTAGAAGCTGCCTGCAGAAGTTATAGAGTCTCCATCACTGGAAAACATTTTAGGGCAAAACACATAAATATCCATCAGGAATGGCATAGATATAAATGAATTTGCCTTAAAGTAAGAGAATGAACTTAACCTTTCCAGTCATCTGATGACACAAATAATCAACCACAGTTCAGAGGAGACCCAAGGAACAGATATCAAAACTGAAGTTCTCAAGAAATTACTTTGGAAAACAAGCTATAGCAGATACAAGGTTATTTTGAATGTCAGAGTAACAAGCTTATATTTGAATATTCATAGGTATTAATGGCCAGGCACAGGGAATTAAAGAGAAATACACGAGACAACAAATGGGGGAGAAAAAAATGCACTGATGCAGAAAATGTCAAATCTAGGGTTAACAATAAATTCTTGTCCATTGTTTCATGTGAAGTATGAACTCAACAGAATGACAAAGGACAGAAAAAAAAGAGAAACATATCTAAATGTGTTTTTAAGAGAAATGAGAACTCAGATATCTACCAAATTATTCAGCACCAGTTATTGATGTCCATACTGAACTCCTTGAGAGAAACTGGATAAATTAATCAAGTTATTTGCTCTTTGGCTGAGCAATTAAGGCTCATTCCCTTTTTGATGTATAAGACAAGAACTCATACTTGCATCCAAAATAAATGGAGAAGAGTATAAGATATTTTCTTCTTGCTACTGGGATAGGAGAGTCTAGGAGAAATGGCTGAGAAGCTATTGCCCATCACTTTATGATGTTACAAAGGCCTGTTACATAACTTAAAACAAAAACAAACACAAACAAACAAACAAACAAAACCAAAACACACCCCAAACCCAAAAAGTACTCCAGCGGCTTGGGAGACTTCAGTTCCTTGTACTGAAGTGTATTTTCTGATTGGTAGCAGTTTTAATAGAGAGAAACTAGTTTTGATGATATAAATGTGTATTATCTGAATGAGATTCTGATTTGGAGGACCAATAGCAGAATACAAACAAGTCTTTTGGGTAGCTCAGAGGGGAGAGAGAGTGCAAAGCAAGGAGAACAAAATATAGTAAGAAAAAAATCTAAGGTACAGAAGAGCAAACAAAGGAAAAAATTAATTATTTGCCTCTAACAAAAGCAATATAACAGAGAGAAGGGAGAACTCAACAAAAATGCATAGTACTCGGAAGCCAGTGCTGATCATGCACTTCTCAATAAGAGCATTTATAACGATGCACTGAAGATACTCCTTTGAATATAAATTCACTTTGGTAACTTAACATCTCATTTAAACAAAATAGTACAAAGCATGTGTTAACCCCTACTTTCAATGAAAAAGGCACTTGAATTAAGATCTCAGTCAGTTTCTCAGATTCTAAGAGTTGTTTTTAACAGTATTACCAGAACTGAAGACCAGTGTCTTCTCCTTCTTTAGTGTCTGAAATCTGTAAGTGTTGATGTGTGCAAAAATAAAAAGCCTCTTTGGCCTTAGCCTACCAGTGCAAAAGGTTTCACATCTTTATTTATGGGAGGCCAGTGTTAGATGAAATTGACCATAAACTACTTATTGCTGTAGCCAAAAATGATCTGACAAACACTCCCACTGAGAAAAGAGAACACTTTTTTTTCTCCTACAAATATAGGATTTGCAAATTGAACACAAACTGGAAAGATTTGTGGCTGTAGGCTCACCCCCTAGAGCATTTCAGCAAAACAAAGCAGCTGAACAAAGTCCAGAAATAAATTAAATGCATTTCAGTCTGAAGAAACAAAAACATGTACACAACAACCACCAACTGTCCAATCTCAGATAAAAAAACAAATGCCAATTGTCAGAGCCAGCGTTAAGAATTCAGAGGGTAATGAAGGCTGTGATCACAGTCATATTATCAATCTGAAGGCCAGCAGTGGACAGTAAATGAGTTATTTTTTAAGGGCACAAGATGGCAATTCCTGAGGCAATAATGCCTAAAGACCTACAGGAAGAGAACTTGTTTCTTCCTCATTGAAACAGATCAAAAGCTCCTCTAAACTGTCTAAAAAAGGTCACTACAAAACCTACAATAGCATAGGGACCCATGAAGCCCCAGGCTATAACTAGATCATTATGTTTGATTCCAGCCAATGATTCCATTCACATTCTATACAAACATTTTATTTTCATGTCATTTATACTTTTCAACATACTTTACACTTAAAGTTCAGTTTCATTGGGTTTTTTTAAAGCTGATAATTTCAAGCCTGATAGTTTCATTTGTTATCCCATATCTTATGCATTAAGAAGGTTTGTGAAGAACCGTTCCTTATGTAACAGTGTATCAACTTTCAACATATTTCTCTTTTTAAATCATGGTGAAGTGTCTATTCAACTCATACCTCTGACCATCTCTGCCAGTTTTATCTTGCCTTTTTTATTTTATTAGCTCCTTTTTAAGGTGAGATATCAAGAATGCCATACTGTGTTCAAGGCATGAGAAGCATCATTATTTATAGAGTTGTATACTGCTTTCAGTTCTGCTCACTGCTCCTTTATTAATTGAATGGAATCTGTAAGTTTTTCATGACCATATTTGAGCACTGACCACTTCTCATTCCTGCAAGATGACAACTCATTCAAATACCACCAGTGAGGATACAGAAGTACTTTACATTTATTCATTTACTTTGTATGAAATCAATTAATATATTTAAAAAAAATAAAATAGAGAATCTAAACAAACAGAACAAGATAGAAGAAAGGGCAGTCTTTCTCCTCCCTTGTTGGCCAAAAAGCTACTATGGAGGTCTCAAAATTGAATAATTGAAGAAATTGAGTGTCAGATCTATTACAAAACACAACTAAACACAACAAAAACCACTGAAATAGTGTTGTTGCCTCAAGGCTGAAGATCCCTGAAACAAAGTAGAGTTATATTTTAAGACTGAAACAATCCCATCTCAAAACAAAAGCAGCCTTTAGGTCATTATTTGAACTCTCACAACATAACCTTACCAGAAAACGGTGTATCTAAATGAGTATTTGGTCATATAAAATGCATTTTCTGCAGACTAGGTTATTTCTGATAGTGGATGATAGTTTGGTGAGGACAGTGAAAACTCAGATCTTTAAACTTATCATTATTTCAAAAAGGTTCATCCCTGAAAAGCGAAGTTTGCTGAAACCTCTTAACATGGCATAAATATGCTTGTTTCATGGCTTGTTCACAGCGTTAGCAACTTAATCTTAAATTTGTTATTAAGTACCATGTATCTCAGTTGGTTTTTAATGTTCTGTTTTCCTACCATATCCATATGTTTAGAAGGTTTAATTTTTCATCATATTTGAATTTCCTTACACCCCTGCCCCACCTAACAATATTCCAAATTCTTTTCTATAGGCAGGAAAATACAATGTGATCCTCTTAGAATTCTAGTCTTCATACTTAGGGGTTAAAAAAAAAAAGATATGGGACTCATTTTTCACACATCAAAAATAAAGTCACAGGTCATTTAATTCTTAAGATTAAAGAAGGTTAACAGAAAACATGAACTGAAAATCTGCTCATCAGAAAAGACAATGGGTTCAGATGCCAGTTGTAATGAATATTCTGATTTATAAGTTCTGTAGGCTTTGCTAGGGCATGGGTAACGGCAACACTTTGATTTCATTCTGATGTTTAATATGAACACACACAAAACCTCACTTAGTGCATCAGCTATACTGTCACAGCAGTTCTCCTATCAGAGCGTAAAAAAAAGCTTCTGGATCCTGTGAGCAATGTGAAGTTACCTCTGCTGTGAATTTGTGACTTCACACAGCCAACAGAAGGAGAGTGGCATACCTTCATGTCTTCAAAGAATTAGACACTTGCAAAACCAGCAAATTAAGAAAGGACACTTAGAAGGCAGAATGTTAGTGCATCACCAGCATGAAAATATAATTTCAAAGAAAGGCACAAAATTGCTGAAGAGTTTAAAGACATAATAGCCCTGCAAATTTTCAAAATGAATAAAAATTGTTTTTCTGCACCTCCCACACAGTGTTTTGTTAATGGATTGTTTAATGTCTTTGAATTCTACATTTTGCACAA
Organism: Grallaria varia; assembly: GCA_013396735.1. NCBI lineage: Eukaryota > Metazoa > Chordata > Aves > Passeriformes > Formicariidae > Grallaria > Grallaria varia. The sequence goes on along the minus strand of VWZG01004054.1, from coordinate 29,221 downwards.
GTTAAATAGAATTCTCTCATAGCAAAGACAGATACAATCTAGGAACAAGAGAAAAAATAAATACACTAAAAATCTGCACTAATAATCGTATTGACTCATAATCTTAACTCCAAGACAAACAGATGAGAAATCATCCTTGTATGTAATTAAACAACCAGCAAAGTTGTTTCATACCAAAGATATAAAGCAAAGTTTTCTATAATTTCAAATAGCTTTTAAACCCATAACTTAGGACAATGTATTTTGCCTTTATACTTGCCAAGTTTTTTCCTTGTCTTTAATAGTTTCATACATTCAAGGCAATCAGATGTTGAAAAATCAGTTAGTATGGTAATGTTCTTTGTCTTCCACAGAGATCCCTATGCAAAGGGTTCAAAAATTAAAAAAAATAGTATTATATTGCAAAGCAGTGCACTTATGGACAAGCAATACACTGAGCCTAAAGTGTAACTACAGCACTCAGTATACACTTACCTTATCACCTGCTGCAGGTTCTCTAGTCGGCCTCCACTAATTCTTTCCCAGCTACGCCAATACAGCAAAAGATTTGGAAAGGGGACATTTATTAGAATTCACCACTGTTAGAGGAAACATCAGAAACAGTGGTAAAACAGACTCTAAACATTCGTGCAAATTGATAAACTGATTTACACCAAGCTAACTGCAGATCACAGCCTCAGAAACTGCTATGTGCTAACAGTTGGCAGGTAAATGATTTCCTAATCTGATTTAGTCTGTTTCACTGTGCATTTATCCCCCGGGATATCAAATTACCTCAGGGACTGCTTATCAATACACAACTTCTAATCAAAGCTATTGCTCAGCATTTGAGATACATGTTACTCATACAGAAATATTTTGAACACTTGGAGACAAATAACCTTTCAAAAAGGAATAACAATGACTTTTAACTATAACCTTCTATTAAAGATGCCCAATAAAATTATTTAAGCAGTTTTGACAACATAAGGTTCTTAGAATATCCTTTCTCTAACTCAACCATGAAATTTTAAATATTGAAAAAAACCCCTTTCTTATGTCTGTATTTTAATCAAACTAATCTTGAAAATGTATGTTATACATCTTGGTGCCATTTGAAGGTGAAAATTCTGGTGGATTTTATATTTTCTTTTGGTAGTTTGACTTTTTTTTGTTATCACCATTATAAATATTAAGTTATAGTAAAATAAAACAGTATGTTATTTTCCTCTAAATGTTTACCTCATTTTCCTAAATTTTTACAAGAAAAAATGTTTCCATGACAATCTCCAAAAAGCACTCTGAGAAGATTAAGAAAGTACTGGTTTCATATAATTTAGATTAATACTATTCAGTTTATGAGGGATTGAATGTGTTGGAGAGAAATGGATTATAGGTGACTTTGAGGCGAGATTCCCAATGCAAATCATCTTCTTCTCAACTTTATCGAATACTTGAGTGCCACAGAGACCCTTCATACTAGAAAGCATTAGACAAATTGAAGGCTTGTGCTTCAGAAGCACAGGCCCTATGCTGAGACTTTTCATGATGACAGGAGCATTTCAGATCTGTTGAACCTTATAGTAGAACAAGTCTGAATAGATCAATTACAGAAGAAACCACTTCCTGATTTGATACAAATGAAATCTGTAACTGGTAACACACTTTCCAATAAAAAGATTTGAAAATATATGAATAAAAAGAAAAAAAAAGCTTAATTGATGATCGTGCTATGGAAGGAAAGATCTTCAAAATACAATTAAACCACTACTGAAAACCTGTCTGAGAACTTCTATTTGCACTGAAACTTCAGAACTTAGTTATGATAGTCTCTCACTGTGGATTTATGCAGCAAAGAGAATAAACACTCTGGTACATTATATTTTACTTTTAAAGCACTACTGTGGCAGTAAACAAACAATATCAGAGATGGAAAAAGTCTTGTGAGAAATGGGCTGGTGAAGAAGGAAGAAAAGTTAACCTGAATACCTTAAAAGCTGAAGCTGT
>VWZG01004054.1:973-27222 GCA_013396735.1 Grallaria varia | reverse complement strand
GGCCCGCCGTGGGGTGGGGGGCGGGGGAAACTAGCGGGGGGGAGGACAGCTCCCGGCAATGTAAAGGAGAAAAAGCCTCCCGCTATCGAGACGTGATCCCCCCATAAATCAACCGTCGTACACTACAGTTATAGAAAAAAATTATTAATATGATCTCGAGGTTGACATTTTGTCAACCTTTACATGGCTACAATGACACTGTCAGTTTATGGCGCATGTTAGGTGAACCATCCTACTCTTCACAATAAAGTATTTGCTTTGCTGTTTTTGTAAGTATCTATTAAAAATGTCAATAACAAAACACAGAAGTAAAAGTAGTAAAGAAGTAAAAAAATCCAAAGAAATAAAAAATCTGCCTGCACATTATTTGAAATTTCAGTTGATAGTTAAACATATAGGTAGAAAAATGAAACTGTAAATTGTGCTCTGCTTTTGGTCAAAATCATGATAGAAAAAAGAATTGTTCACTGTTAAGTAATTAAAGACTAGCCTGTGTACAATTGTCCTCCTTATCTTGACAGACAAAGTTGTAATAAACATGCAATTACTAATACTAGTGAAATACATTTTTCTCCAAAAGAAAGTCATAATATATTTATTCACAAATATGTTAAAATTTTTCAGTCTGTTTCAGCAATTATACAATAAAAAGTGTTGAGGACTCAATGTAAATAAGCAATTGCTATTTAGAGAGAACATTTTTTTGAAGGTGGTGGGCTGTCATCCATTTTCAAGGGCTGTAATAATAGTGAAGACAAAATTGCAATTTGAAAAAATGCCACAGTCACATTGTTTTAGTGATTCCAAAAATCAGAGCTGTCTCACTGTGGAAGTTTGACCCTGGGCAAAACCAAAACAAAGCAACACTGCGCAGAACTTCCCAGCACCAGCACAGCTTCCCCCCCCTCCCCACCCCACCAAAAGCCCCCCCCAACAAAGGGGAGAAAAACGGCGAAAAAGCCGAGGGGAAGGAGAGAAAACTTAAAAGCTTCAGACCCTGAGGGGAACAGATATTTATTTATTTATTTATAGAGGAGGAAAAGGGAACTTACCACTATATGCACACAACNACGAGAGACTGACCCGGCCGGAGGAGAGACTGCACCGGAGAGGCTGACCCAAGGAAGCGTCCGAAGACCGTGTGACCCACAACTTCCTCCCTCACTCTTTATCCCATGTGATGTGAGATAGTAGGGAATACCTATGATTTGTCAAGGTATGTCACCTGACTTGTTTCCCAGGAAGGCCTAAAAAACAACAAACCTAGCCAAAGCCTAAAATTTAAAACTACCACACTCCCCTAAGAAAATTTTTTTTTTTTTTTAGTGTGTGTATGTGATTCTTTTCATCCCTTGATTCAGTATCTGAAGCACTGTTCTTTGTGTTTTGTTATTCAGCCTTTTCAACCAGTGTAATGTGAATTTAGAGCACTAAATTTCCTTTACGGATTTTACACTGGCGTGAGTGTACAAATTGCCCAGTAGGGCCTTATCCATAAGGTACTGTGCACCTGTAATTTCTATTCCTTTCACTGGAGCTGGAGGAGGTGTTCAATAGTCCATTCAAAGCTGCAGTGGGCTTAAGAGATCCACCTAATTTTTTGGCTGTTCACAGCTGGCTGTACTTTAAAGCAATAGAAGTCTCACAGCATCTAGCTCAAACTGTCTAGCATGTTCAATTTTCACAGTCCCAGTCTCAAATACTGTTCCAGATTCTTCCAGGAACAACACACCAGCATCCAAGTATGTTCATATTTCAGCACAGAATGGGAACCAAAATATCACCTTGGACATCTTGTGTGCAAAATCACCTTAGACACTCTGGGCCTTAAGTAAAATCTCAGATTTCACCAAATTGTCAATGTCTAAATGGGGGAAAATATAAATTAGATGGAATAACTGGTAAAGGGGTCAACAGCGTTTAAAGAGCTGGTATGTTATAAGCGAACATACCCACTTTGAGGCCACTTGTATGTCTCCCAGCTTTCAGGACAGTAAGGAATTAATACTAAACCAATTATCTAAATATTATCAAATGGACTGTGGTGGCTGCAACGGCATAGCTACATCCTATGGTCCAGATTCTAATCCTGGATAGGCACAAAGTACACGACTTTGCAGGAAATTTTCATCAGTAAAAAAATTAATACTTTGGGAAATGGAAGACATCCAATTTATTCCTCATTATGTGTTCATTTCTTAATTTGCAAGGGATAAGTTTTGCCTGCTTTGTAAGGCCTTACTGGAAGTAACAGGATTTGCACAGGTGTAAATGAAGGCAAGATGTGTCCAATTATTTTAGGCTTTGAAATTAAAAAAGGAATTACTACTAGATTGCTGTGACCTTTCATTTTGCATAACTACCAGCTTACCATCGTTTTGTTTGGGAGTTTTTGTCCTTTCATTGTTAGGACTAATCAGTGATTTACAGTCAGGTGACTAGAAATGTATCATTTTTATTCTAGGGGGAGACTGCACTCACTCAACATATGTACCACTTGGTAAGGGCTAGAGTTAGAGATTTACATTCTATTTAACATTGTTTATCTTTCATTTTTCCAAGAGCAGTTACTTTTTTGTTTAGTTCAGGAGAATAATAAAACCTCAGAATATGTAGGTCAGCTGTGATCAGCTCCTTCCCCACTTTTGGCCTTATGTAGAATCTCTGATTTCACAGAATTGGCATTGTCTAACAGAAAAAAAGAAAAAAAAAAGAAATAAAGTTAGATGGAATTACTGGTAAAGGGCTCAACAGTGTTTAAAGAGCTGGTATGTTTTAAGAAAACATGTCCGCTTTGAAACTTGTCTAATCAAGTTCTGAAGCTTTTCAAAGCTACTTATCTCTGATTACAATAGAACCTTTTTGGCAAGAATAGCAAAACTCTGATGATTATTTATGCCAAGAATCTTCTATAGTATCATAGATGCACAAACTGGGCTAAAATATTCAAAAAGTCAAACAGTCCCATCTTAGAAGATCTAATGAGTAAATGCAATTATAATATGAATTTCTTTTCTAGATCTTCCCTTTTAGAACATGACAACAAAACATAATGCTATTGATTTTTTTTTTTTTTACTTTGTAGACTCTGAAAAGCAGAACATTTTACTTTTTCTCTTTTCTTCTGTGGCTGACAGAAGTGAAGGGAGAAAGACATTTCTTGAATGTTACCATAAGACAGGTAAAGCTGAGTGAATTATTGTCACACAGTAAATTGTACTTGCATCAAAATTTAGGAGAAAGCAATGACTATTACTTGGTTTGACTTGTGTGTTATTGCCAATCTCACTCTCACCCTTAATGTCCTCCTACACCATTTTTTCTCATTTGGATGTCTTGGAAAGTGACGCATTCTTACAAGGAGGAAATTGGGCAAAAATGCCAGGAGTCCTCCATGGGTAGATAAGGAGCTACTGAGTGGACTCAGAACAAAAAGAGAAGTTTTTAGAAGGGGGAAACCAGGACAGGAAACCTGTGAGGGATGCAGGGAAATTGTATAGGAAGGTAGGGATAAGGTTACAGAAGCCAAGGCCGAGTTAGAATTGAGTTTGGCCAGGGCTCTAAAATATAACAGGAAGGGCTTCTATAGATGTGTTGCAAGCTAAAGAAAGACAAGGCATTATGTGGGCCCTCTCTAAAATGAAACAGGAGACCTGGCTACCATGGACAAAGAGGATCCCGAGGTTATCAATGACTTATATGCCTCAGTCTTCAATAACGAATGCTCTAGCTACTCCATCCAAGGTGGGAAACACAAATGCAGGAACAGGGAGAATGAAGATCCTAAGCCCACTGTATGAGACGATCAGGTTTGAGGCCATCAAGGGAACCTGAATGTGCAAAAGTCCATGGGACCCAATGAGATTTCATGGGTCCTGAGGGAGCTGGCAGACAAAGTTGCAATACCAGTATCCACAATTTTTGAAAAATCATGTCCATTGGATGAAGTCCCTGATGACTGGAAAAAGGGAAACTCAACTCCCATATTTGAAAAAGGGAAGGCGGAAGACCCAGGGAACTTCAGGCAGTCAGGCTCACCTCTGAGCCGGGCAAGATCATGGAGCTGATTCTCCTGGAAACTATGCTAAGGTACGTGGAAAACAAAGAGGTGATTGGTAGTAGCCAACCTCGCTTTACAAAGGGGAAATCATGCCTGACAAGTTTGATGACCTTCTATGACAGCATTGGTGGATGGGGCAGAGCAACTGACATTATCTACCTGGACTTATGCAAAGCATTTAACAGTGTCCTGCATGACATCCTTGTCTCCAAACTGGAGAGACAGGGCCTTGATGGATGGACCACTGTGTAGATAAAGAACTGTCTGGATGGTTGCACACATAGAGTTGTGGTGAATGGCTCATTGTTCACATGGAGACCAGTGATGAGTGGTATCCCTCAGTACTGGGGCTGATACTGTTCAGCAGCTTTGTTGGCAACATAGACAGTGGCATCAAGTGCACTCTCAGTGAATTTGCCAACAACACCAAGCTGTATGGTGCAGCTGACATGCTGGAGGGAAGGGATGCCATCCAGAGGAACCTTGACAGGCTGGACAGGGGAGCCGATGAAAATCTCATGAAGTTCAACGAAGCAAAGTACAAGGTCCTACACCTGGGTCAGTGCAATCCCAGGCACACCTACAGGTTGGGTGCAGAAGTGACTGAGAGCAGCCCTGCGGAGAAAGACTTGGGGGTGATGATTGATGAAAAACTCAACATGACTCGGCAGTGTGCACTCACAGTCCAAAAAGCCAAAACAAATCCTGGGCTGCATCAAAGGGACCATGGCCAGCAGTTGAAGGAGGTGATTCTTCTCCTCTACTCTGCTCTTGTGAGAGCCCACCTGGAGTACTATGTAGACTCCTGGGGTCCCCAAAATAAGAAGGACATGGAACTCTTGGAACAAGTCCAGAGGAGACCGGAAAATTGATAAGAGGACTGGAGTACCTCCCCTACAAAGACAGGCTGAGAAAATTGAGGTTGTTCAGCCTGGAGAAGACAAGGTTGAATGGAGACCTCATAGGCACTCTCCAGTATCTGAAGGGGACCTACAGGGAAGCTGGAAAGGGACTCTTCATCAGGAACTGTAGTGGGTAGGAGAGGGACCAGTGGGTACAAAGTGAAAGAGGGGAAATTTGGGTTAGATACTAGGAAGGAATTCTTTACTGTGAGGGTGGTGAAACACTGGGACAGGTTGCCCAGGGAGGTTGTGAAAGCCCCAATGCTGGCAGTGTTTCAGGCCAGAATGTACAAGATCTTGAGCAACTGGTCTAGTGGGAGGTTTCCCTGGCCATGGCAGGGAGAATTGAGACTAGATGATCTTAAAGATCCCTTTCAACCCCTAACATTCTATGATTCTATGATATTGCTTCGTTTCCAATTTCCCTTTTTCGCTGAAACTGCAGTTAATTATCAGTAACTACCTTTCATATTGTACAGAAGTAGCTATCATAGCAGAAGAAAATTAAAGATAAAACAGGAGACAGAGTAAAAGACAACCTCCTCTACTTCCCTAGATTTCCTAGAACTGTATATGGAATCTCCTTTGTAAAGTCCTGACTGTGTCCATTCCCAAGGAACAGCAATCGGTTGAACTCCAAACTTCTGCATCTGCTGCCTTTTATATAACAGGAATTAAGAAGAAAAAAAAAAAAAAAAAAAAAAAGGCAAAAAGCAAAGGTTGGTGATGTTTTCTGGAAGCTGCCATATACAGATCTGTCTGAGTTATTATTGCAAGTGTGCCAACCTCCAAAATACTTCCAAAACCACTGAAATAAAAGTACATACCTTATCCTTCCATTTCACCTTTTTCCTTCCTATTACCCCCAGAAATTTCTTCTGTCACATCTCACCACTTTCCAATACAGATTATTTGTGATACCAGCCTGCCTTCATTCATCTTCTCAATGCAGTGCAGCCAATTAAATGACGATGCTCAAGGAAAATAAAAGATGGGGTATCTGAAGCTAACAGCACTGATCATTTGGATCCTCATCTTTTATCATCTATAACTGAGTGACTTTTGTATTCTTTATGTACTTATTTCCTCAAGGGTATAGAGTCCTTCAGTAAAGCCTGCATCTTCTGTGCCTTGAATTGGGTGAACTGGATTGAGCATATTGGATTGAGTCAAACAACTGCAGCACCTCTTTCAATTATTTTTGAAATGTACAAGTGCTTACTGTAGTTCTGAATTCCAAGTTCCGAGTTCAGCTCACAGTACAAAAAGCAAGTATTCGCCACTTTTTGTCAAAGGCAGGCAGATAAAATCCAGCGGTGCCTTGAATAGTGATCAGAGGAATGCAAGTCTAATACAATCTGATGCTTGGGTTTGGTTCTTGAAGAAAGCAACTTATTCTGAAACAGTACAAGAAGCATCACTAAAGAAATTAGACAGCCAGAGGGGGTGACGATTCCTTCTCTTGTGCTTTGTGCTGTTTTGTTTGGTGCTTTAGAAGTACTTTTCTGTAATTATATCTAGAGAAAGGCTTAAAAACTTTATTAGGCATTTAAGCTGTGAAGATAAGGTGAACCATATATCAGGACTTGCAAACAGAACTCTGATGGGGATAATTGGCTTGTAAAAAGCCAAGAAGAGTTACATTAAGGCTGTGAGCTCCTGTTTGACATGATTCACTCCCCAGCACTCTCACAGTGACACGGCTGTACAAGACTTGTTCATCTTTCAGTCCCTATGTACATCTCCCTTACACTCACGTTCTTCTTCCTGCATGTGTCAGAGACTGCAGAAAGTAATTCATCAGCATCAGGACTGTCCTTTACAGGATTACTGTTGAACACTTCTGTCAATGCTGGTGGCTCTTCAGGCTGCTGACTCACCTTGTATTTTCCTACCCACCTTATGTGTCTCCACTCCCAATCCAACAACCAATGACTCTCTGAACAGAGGCAGAAGGAAAGAAACAATATCATCATGGGGTTAGTCATTACCTTCCCTGTTCACTTTCCTCACAGAGTTAGAGGATTCCACATAGGGAATGCTCCACTCACCTCTGGTCTATGCTATGGTTTAGTTGAGGAAAATCTTGCTTTTTAAAATCAAATAAAGCCAATTTTTACTTTATTTATCTATTTTCTATTCCCATAAATTCTGCTTTACAGACAAATTCAGAAGAGTTGCATGAAAGAAAACAAAGAATTTTTTTCCTGCACTTCAGCTGAGACATTTAGAAACATTCAGTCAGAAGGACAGGCAGACAAGATGCTCACATTTTGCTTTCAAATTTTCCATTTCTTCTTCCTTAAAACAGATAGAAGAAAAGCTGGAAAAGTGTAGAGAAATAAAGCACCAGTTTTGTCTCTCCTAATCACTCAATCCAAAGAATTAAACTCTATGCCATTAGAAGGGGAAATTATTGCAACTGGCACAGGTAGATAACATTAATTTGACACAAATTTGACACAAATTTCTCATTTCTGTTACTGAAGATCCTGCAGATGAACACTGTCATTCATACTGACTGACCTTTAATGCAGCCCTTCCTTTTCTTAATCCGCCACCCAGAAATTTGTAGAGATATTACTGGGGATATCAAAACCAAATTCAGAAATAATATGACAAAAGAAAAGGATTTTATTTATTGCATATATCTTTAACTAGACAAAGAGCTGTTGAATCCCATGTTGCTGCAGATGTCTCTATTTGATCTAATAGACTCTCTTGGACCTAGTTCAACAAAGAGCTCAGATTTTCAACAGAAGGATTGTATGCACACAGTGCAACTACACTGATTGACATAAAAATTACTAAATAACAGTCCTTTAATTGAAGTCTTGAAACAAAAAATCATTTGAACTTTCTGAACACCGCCACATCACCTTTAGAAATGCACACTCTGGGCTTGTTCTCTGCCTAATGACAGGAACGGCCTGAGCCTGATTCTCATTATAATCAGGTTAGGAGTTCCAAACCAGACACTAGCTAGCCTGGCTCAGCCCGAGCATGACTTTGGAGAAAGAAATAACTGGGAAAAAAACCTAAACTCTCCCACAGGCAAATCTTTAGAACTTAAATGCAGCCATTAGAAAGCATTTGTGTCAAATCAAATTGAGAGCAGAAGCAAATATTTCAGATTTTGCTAACTTTAATCCTGCGAGCCCCTCTTTCAGCAGGCTCAGCCCAGTCCCTGGTCTCCAGACTAACTATGGATTATTGCTTCTGTACGGCTGCTTTCATATTAACATTTCCTAAAGGCCTGCAAAACTGTTTCATTTCATCTGAACATATCACAAACCCTTTAGTACATCTCTGTTTGGAGAGTAAGTTGTAGTGCTTAGCTCTCTTTTTTCTCTTGAACTGTTCACATTGCACTGCTGGAGATATTGATAATTGCTGCCATTCTTCTAGACAAAAAACCAAAAAAAAAGAAAAAAAAAAACACCAAACCCCAAAACATATACATATAGTTTAATTACTATAAGAAGTAGAAAAAGTGGAAAGTTGGTTTTCCTGCACCTGATGGTGGCTGTGGGTATGCCTCAAAATCCTACAGTAACACAGACCCCATGGGCACTTCTGCTTCTAAAGATGACAAAGTTTAAACACAATAGGAAGCTTAATAGGGAATAATAAATAAAATACATAACATTACCATCAATGCACAGTAATTTGTATTTCCAAACAGCAACTTTAACTCCACTAGCAGCTCGTAAATTGGAATGGATTAATAAATTTCACATTTTCCTTGTGACATGTTTTATGGGAAGTGAGTGGAATCATAAGCACATATGTTACTGTGAAACACATAAAGAAACTGCATACTTTTTGCCATGCCACTAACATAACTCAGTGTACTAAATTATGTCACACCGTGAACTAATAAACAGTAGTGTTATTTGCAAATGCCATAAGCTCTTGCCTGAAAGCTCAAAATTATCAGTGTTAGTATACTAAGAGTGAACATGCAAAACTGAATGTCAGCGCTGAAGCTGCCCAAATGCAGATGTGTTGCTGTGGGTTGCCCTGGGCCAGCTGCCAGGTGCCTACCCAGCTGCTCACTTCTCTTCCTTGACAGGGCAAGAAAATGAGATGTAAAAGGTCATGCACCAAAATAAAGGCTGAGAGACCCTTTACCAAAACAGACTCGACCCAGGGAAAATTAGTTCATTGTCAGTTAAACAGATTCAGATGGTCAGAAACAAAGAAAACAAATGGAACACCTTCCCACCATCCTCTTGCTTTCTTTTTCTCAGGCTCAGTGTTACTCCTTTACTCTTGACTCCTCTACCTCTTCTCCTCTGAGTAGCACGGGGGGACAAGGAATAGGGTTTATTGTCAGTCCATAACAGGCCCTCTCTACTGCTCCTTCCTCTTCCTGCTGTCCTCATGCTTAGTCTTGGACCTTGCCACAGACTGTCATCATGGCTAGGCTTCACGAACAAAGATTTGGGAAGGGCTCTACCCACGCTTGCTGCAAGCGCGCTGATGGCTAAAGAGGCCGATGCGAGATAGGCAAGTCCGGTTGCAAAAGGCACAGCAGAACATCTCCATAGGTAGTGTTGGTGAGGCACGGTTCTTTCTGCATTGTCTTTTCTCCTCGAGACTGATTCTGTGTGTGTTCTCAAAGGAAGCAGCAGCGTTATGAATGGTGTGTTGCCACATCTCCCGATTGGAGGCCAGAGTGGACCACAGACTGTAGACTTTCAGGATAAACGTTCTCCACATGGGCTCTATACTGGCCATCGTTCCTTCAGGGCACGTCCATCTGCCCCACCATGGTCTCTCCTGTGGGCTCAGGGACATCCCTGCCTCGCTTTCTTCCCTCCTCCTGCTCTGCCTCCAGGGGCCACAGGGCTGTTTCTCATAGTTGCCCTCACTCAGCTCTGGCTGCCAGGCAGCATTTTGCCCTCCCTTGCCCGGGCTTTCGGCGGGGCTGTTGCCCGTGGCTGTGTGCCTCAGCCGTGCCTGAGGGGCTCAGCTGTGCCCTGCTGCGTCTGGATGGGCCAACACCGGCTGCTCCAGCATCCAACATCCTGGGCTGTCATCAGCACCGTGGCATCTGCACCTGGTACATGTTCAAAAGTAGCGCTACACAGTAGCCGAGAGAGCATTACTACCCAATGGAACAATGAGCCTAAGGAAAAGTAGCCAATCTCACACATGTCCACCCAGTTAATCAATGTGGAGCAACAGCTGCGGACAAACTTTGGTCCTGCTATTTAATGACCTTATGCTGTGTGAAAAAATCTTTGTCTTCCTTATACATGACTCCTAGAGGTATAACGGCTTTCAGCTGTAAAACTCTGTGAACTCATCATCCTTCAGATCAGAAGCATGATGCTCTGGCAAACAGGCTAGAAGAGGATGGCCGCTCTTATTGCAAGGCTCTCGATGCTGCCCCTGCAGCACAGGCCACAGGTTGTGCTCATCAGCAGTGGCAGTGTAAATCCACCCCAGTTAAGAGGCAGCTGGGAATTGTGCAGCAGGATCTGGTAAAGCACTACAGAGCTCAGGAACATCAATAGATAATCCCATTGTTCCCCTGGACCAATTGTATTAGCATGTGAATAAATGAAGTGATTTCATCCGCTCAGTAGGTAAGTAATTGCATAAATAGGGCAAGTATTCAAAGATGTTACTCCTCATATTTGTAGAAGTCTCCCTCCTCTAACAGGATTGGAAGTCACATGATAATTTTGATAAGTGGAAGAGCAATTGCAGTGGGTAGCTTGTAATAGTGCATCATCATCAAATTTGCTTGAGCTTTAAAGAGCTTCTAAATATGTTATGAAAGACAAACATATTCTTGTTTTAACAATAAAACAGACTATGTGAAAAAGACAATAATGAAGTTTTTGCCAGTAGTCAAGAATATTTATCCAGCTCCAGATATTTCACTCTTTAAATTTAAACTGATAATTATTGCTAGAAATGAGGCCTGCTTCTCATACTATTTTCCTATTAATTTGTTATTTTTTTCCAAAACAGCTGCAAATGTTGTGTTGTGCACAAATGAAATGTTTTAAATTGCTCTCCTTCAGGTCTAATCTCTTTTTGACCGTTCCTAATGGAGTCTATTTAAAACAACTTGGAAGCGTGTTTTCAATCTGCCAACAAATTCTAGTCAGGACTAATTAGAATTCAGATATCACTCTTACAAATTATGATTTCTTGATCCAGAACCCATAAGAGTCTTAAATTTTCATTTCCAGATTCTGCAGGCAAGTGTTTAAATCTATGCTTCCATCTGTGGCAGGCACTGCTCTGGTCTTGAATATATGGCAAAATTTGTTATCCATCTTGTGCTCTTATCCTTTATCAGACTCAAGAAACTTAATGTTCCTGTTCCTAGATGTTCTAAAGGAAGACTCATTCTCAAAAGATGACTCATAGATCAGGCTTTGGAAGATAACCCAGTGGCTGCCACCACTTTAAAACAAAAAACAGGCAAGCGATAATTCTAGAGAACAGAAAAGGTATTTTACATAAAAACCCTGTGGTTAGAACCTTTATCTGGGAGAAGTAGGACCTTGAAAAAATTTCTTTCTCTGCTTGCAAAGACATTCTCCTTCCAAGACCCGTTAGACTGGCTGGACTATCTAGTGGATAGATGTGTTGATGACATGCAATCCATCTTAAGAATTTTCTAATAAACAGAAGAGAATTCCTAATATCTTGTGCTACAGATACTACAAGAAAGAACTTGAAAAAGTAGCCTAGAGACTAGAATCTGGACAGGAAGGTTTGTGGTTGAAGTTTCTGTTTCAAAGAACAGTAATAGAGTCAATGACTATGCCATGTAATAAGGAAGACACCAATACGATTGAAATGGGGTTTCCCCTCTTTTTCCTTCCACATCTTGCTGGAACCAGAACTCTGAAGTTTTGGCTGTGAATCAAGTCAAACAAGATTTATATCCAAGGGACCAATTCTCTACTTAACTAAAAAGTTTAAACATTGGGATCCGAGACTGCCTGGTCTTCCTATCTGCATATCCTTAAAGATGACTGCTACGAATACTAGAGTATTAACAAAAATTATATTTATATGGCAAATATGCATAACATACACTTTCATGAGCTAAACGTATGTAAAATAAATCAAGTGTTTTGAAAAACTGAATACTTCCTCAGATTTCTACAGTTTTAAGATTTATGAAATCTCTTTATCTTCAAGGAAACAAAAAGATTTATCCTATTTTTGCTTATTTCTAATATAGTTGGGAGAATTTCGGAAGAAAGCCTAGCTTTAGCTGAACATATGGTCCAGTTATACAGTTTATACTGTAATGAAACACAAATGGAAATGCTTGTGTGACACTTTTAAGAACAATGTGGCCAGAAAATTTTGAGTGCAGCATTTTATTGATTGAATGACACTATGAATTCTAGCATCCCTCTGCATTGCCAATGGATAATTATGATTATTACGAGGGGCATGCCTTGACTGAGAAGTGAAGCAAGTTTCCATTTCCTGTAGCTCTGAAAGACTACTGCCCTCTAGAGGCCCCATGCAGGATCACAAAACAATTTTATATTACAATTTTCATTTTGACTTTTTAGAAAAAGTAAATATTAAAATAAATATGAATTATACCTTTCACCATCTAATAGAATCAAGAGGAAACAGGATCCCAAAAATTAAAAAGTACGTCAAGTACAATATGGAATTCATACATCCAAGTACATCCATTTTAAAGTCACTGGAATAAAGACTTAAACAACTAGCTGCAAACAAAACCCACTCTATCAAACTTGTAGGCTGAACTCCACAGATTGAAATCCACTATTGAAAGAGCCTAAAAAAGCGACTCGTGAGAGTGAAATCATGCATATATTATTTCCAAATTACAGGCTGTAATTTCCACTCCTTCCAGGAAAAAAACCAAAAACCAAAACAACAAACCATATTAATCTTATGACATCAGATTTTCTCAAATTATTTCCACTGAATAAACAGAACTGTAGAACATTTTAATTTGAATGTTTAAGCAGTGTGTCCCCACACATAGTTTAACATGCAAGACATTCCACATACATCTTTATCCATTTTCTCACAGGTTGTTCTAGAAAGCACACACATGTCACTATTAGGAAATGCTAGCAGACTGCTTTCTCAAAGTACTCTTTTAAGCAGTGGAGTTTTCTATAGAACATCCACAAATTTAAAAAGCAAACCAAATGTCAAACACCAGAAACTGCACTTTGTGCTCCCTATTACATTTGTACATGCCTCAGAATGCAGGGCAGAAACCTTTCTATCTGCCACACATACCTCTGTCACTTGACAAAACAGAGTAAACCTTTGAGAAGTTTAGTGCCCACAGCTGGAGCAGTCTCTGGAGGAACAGACACGATGTTGTCATCTTGCCTCTCTTTTCCAGATCAGAGCCATTTTGTCAAACATACACCTGTGGGTTTCTCCCTAGTTTTATAGGGTGAGCGACAGCCAGGAATCTAGTTTTTTGCTTACCACCCCTCTTCAAGCTTCCTTTCCCAGGTCTTTCCACACAGCCTTTTTCCAGAGCCACATCCTTCCAAAAAGTGTTGAGCCTAATGTCTTACCTTGTGCTTCCTACCTGGATGAATTCCAGTCATCTTCTCTCTTCCACTTCACATTCCCTGCATACCAAAGTTGTCCCACAATCACAGAATTTGACTGTGATTTTGCCATGTATCTTCCCTGCCAGACCTCAGATCCTTGCTGGAGACAAGAGGGTATCCAGATGATACCCTTGGTGGAGCCAGGAGTGTTTAAGTCTACAATTTAAGCAAATCATGAGCACTACCTTTTAATCTGGGAGTCTTTTTCGCATATGGATTGCTCATGTGATCTTCTTGGAGCACGTGCTCCCAAATCCATGAAATCTCCTGCCAGCTGCTTTCCCCAGCGTCCAGTCCTGTTTCTTAAAACTCTCCCTTGCACATTACCAAAGTCTTTTCTCATTCTGCAAATATAAGCTGTTTGGTTTCAACTATTCTAGATATCTGTAAGAAAATATTCATAAAGGGATAAAGAGAGGCAACACACAGTTTCTGAACAAAGTCAGTTTTTCCCTAAAGATAAAACTGGATATTAAAGATGATTAGCTAAACTCTCTTATTGCTTAAAATTAGCTCCCCTTCTGTCAGATATTCATGAATGAAGGCAGAAGACAGATTTATTTAAGAGGAAGAAATCCCCTTAATTCATTTTGTATCTAGAAATCTCCCTTCAGTTTCCTCAGCAAAAAGCAAGGCTTCTCAAGGTGGAATCCAGGTCATTTGGGTTGATTCAAGACCCCTCTTTGATGGCAATTATTTTTTTTCTGACCCTCTTTCAGCTCAGCATTTTGTTCTGAAGAGTTCTTTGACACAAATTCCTCCTCCAGTTTACACCTTGTACACCTACTTTCACTTTCTTACCACTATTGCAATCTAGACTCCAAGGTCTCATCTGCGTTTTTTTCTGGTGACTACCCTTATTCCTTTTTTCTCTTTATCATCTGAAATACAGGAATTCCCACCTTCCTACTTTCAGTCATCTTCTTACACGATTTATTGCTGATCAAAATGTTTTCACTAAAACCAAGCATGATAACACTACCATAGCCTAAAATATGTATGGAAAGGCCAGAAACATGTGCTGGCAGAAGCATTTCAACAGTAATTTCAATAGCATGACTATAGAAAGCTTGCAGTAAAAGCAAACTGTACAAACATAAATTATGTAGAAAACCGTGCCAAATCACAATGCTGCTTTACTCCTTCCACCTGCATGGGAAATTCTGTTCCACTTTGAAATACTGGCCTGAGGCCCCACAGGATGAGGCTAGAATATCCTCAGCAAGTGGTAGGAGAGGGAACTCAGTGGAGGCAATATATGAAAAAATTAGTTTTCTGAGTCTGATGAGCAGAAAGTTTTTCAGAAAACTAAAATTCAGAAGCAACTTAGCAAACTATGACAGGAATAAATGAACACCTTGATAAGCATGCAAAATTTGCTTCTGAAAAGCATGTATGTATTAAAGCTTTTCAGTGAAGTAGCTGTGACGGCTCATCGTGGATATGATGAGTTATGCTAATATTACTGTCAAAAACAAACCACAAGCTCAACAATGGAACTGTTCAGACAGCATGAAAAAAAACCCAAAACCTAATAGTTACAGTTTGATAAAATTATACTGTTAAAAGTTTGCTTTTTTTCATGGGCAACTGCAGACTTTACCACCTGTGCCATCTGCAATAATCCTGCTTTAGACCATCGCATCTGTGAATGTGGATGGATGACCCAGCTCAAATATAGTTTGCTAAAACCTGATACATAAACCCGCTGACTGAAACATGGCCACTTCAACTGGCAACACTTGAAGCATTTCGTTAATAAGAAGCATGAATCATACCCACAATTTATGCAATTCCCAACAGCCTCCAGGATGCATTCTCATGAAAGTCAAGCTGGGCAATGTGTGTTGCATTGTACTAAGAATCTTTGGTGAGGGATCTGAGCCTCTTCACACTGGGTACTCTGAAAAACAGTGAGAACAAAACATATTCTGAATAAAAAGCAGCACTTATTTGATAAACCCACAGATATTTTGTGTCTGGAAGAAACCCCTACTGATATTTTCCCCCTCTCTTCTGCATTTTCTACAATGTATTCTAAAAGGATTCACTTTATTTAATTTACTAGGAAAGTTACTAATTAGAAGATGCTCTTCAGCTAACCCAGAAGAGACTGAAACAGCTTTTATAGTTAATTACATACACTTAGGTGAGTGACAGAGAAAGCCATATGCTCATTTTCATCTGCTTCCTTTAGATTTTCAGGTCCATGTTAGTTTAGTTCTCAAAAAAATAAAATTAGACATGTACAGAACATCACTCACTATTTTGTTCCTCTTATGAGCTGTCCTTGGTATCAAGGGCACTAAGAAGGACAAGGTAGTTTTGATATGGCACTATTGTTTCATGGGCCATGGCACTATAAAAGCAGTAGTGTCTTCTAATTGATCACTGGTAGTACATCTTTCCAATTGCAACATTGAAATGGGATTGATGACAGCAGGGATGATTTAAATTAACTTTTAGTACAACTTATGGAGAAAAGGTTGACTAGAAATTATTTGAGGTGTAGAAGGCTAAACTCAATCAGACAGTTTCATTTTCTCGCTGTTTGCTTTGACAGCTGTAGCTCAGATTTCTAGTTTGGGTTGCTTATTATGTTTCAAGCGTGTATTCCTAAGAGAAAGAATGGATGTTTTAAAAATTTCAGTCATAACGAGGAGAGAAACCACCTCTTTTTAAACCTCCACAGGATATTGCGGATTTGTAGGTCCAATAGGAACTCTATTGCTTATTTTGGAAAGGCTGGAAATGGAGAAATAAGAGGGAGAGATCCACGTGTAATAGCAAGACCAACAGTACATGTGAACTGTATCGTGGAGACAGAGCTGCAAACAGGATAAGAGACATAGGAACATGGCTGTACCTTGCGAGAGAAAGGAATAATACAGTTGTCTGGTAGATGCAGTAGGCTGTTTTTTTTCTTTAAGGAAAATCACCAGAGGCAAAACAAGTCATTTCAAACAGAAGTTTAGGCTTAAATTATGTAGTTATGCCACCTCGTTAAAAGTTGTACAAGAGATCCAGACAGATCCTATTCTCCTTCTTAAAAGGGGGTGTCTTGAGTCTTGGTGGAGACTTCCACCTCTGATGTAAAAGACCACAGACTTTCACTTATGAGAAAGTGAGATGGCAAGAATTAATTGCTTTGGCCTCCAGGGAACAGAATATTAGCTTGAACAATAGATAATAAGATATATGAAATGTATGGATATAAACACTTCTGTAGTGTCTTCTCCCAGTTCATAAACATAGCATCAATCAGCTTGAATTTCAGTAGGTGGCCTTCATCCAAGCTCTCACCTCCATTATGCACTGGGTAAATCACCAAACTGTGTAATGCAGACAACACAGCAATCTCTCTTCATTACCTCTTCTAAGAGCACCATATAGGCATTGGCCAGGAGATGTGATGGGAGACAATCCATCAGGATCTAACAGTCTCCTTGAAACAAAGCAGCAGTTACTGGCATGACCCTGACAAGATCACTGTAACATTAATTATCCCACCTAGTTGAATTGAATGCCAAAATACTGTCGTAAAGAGAAATACGACAGATTTTCCACAATTAAGCTAACAAAATAACACACAACAAGAAGTCTTTAGCAGTCTTAGCCTCTAGCATTTCCAGCTTTGAATGTAGAAATATTATCTTCTCTAGTGAGTTGATGTGGAAGCAAGAACTATACCAGTCCTCCAGGAACACCAGCCCCAGCAATCCTAGGTCTCTCTGCTCAAAAACATATCTGAATTTAACTGAAAGCAACTGCACTGTCCATTTGACTTCTTTGTCTTGTTTCAGTCCTTCTGGCAGGTATGAAACACTGGACAATTATAACAGCAACATTTTAAAGCCAAATTGCTCAGATATAAATGGTTACCCCATAAACCAAGTGATCTATTTTGAACATCCAAGGTGGTGCTGTCTGGGCTAGAAGAGAAACCATTCTTTTTCTGTGCAATTCAAGGGGAAAGAGGAAAAACAATCCCCTAATATATCTGTTATTTCAGATGTGTAATTTGCTTGCATTAAAAACAAATTAATTGTTTTTCAATATTTAAAAAAGCCCTTTAGGATATTAAAAGCCATCTGCACAATTCCTTGATTCCAGATGCTATTAATGTAAGCAAAGAAGTTTAAGAGGTTCAATTTTACATAAAGGATGCACATAGTTCTCTGTAATTCAACTCATCCTTGACACTACACGTTGGCTTCTGAGTAGCTAGTCAATGGGGCAAGGCTGGTGAAGAAAGCTTCATTAGCTGCTTCGACTCTATGACAGTTAATTACTCTGAAAGAATTTGTGTGTGGAAGAACAGAATAGGGCAAGCAAAGCACTCACAGCGGAGATTTCATCCCATTATTAGGCTTTGTTGGTATTGCTTTGTGCTTCAAACCAGAATCACTGCAATATCACTTCTGAGTCAAGGGCATAGCAAGATGAAGTCACTGAACATATGCATAAACAGAATCTGATCAATCTCACAGGGGTAAGTACATAAAAACTGTCTAAAATTTCTCTCCAGATCATGAGATATAGTATATTATTTAATTATTTTTCTTAGCAGAGAAACTTCACAGAAGACGATCAGATTAAAAGCATCCAATATGAACTTTAAAAAAAAATCTATGGAATGAGACAAGCTCTTCGAGAATTGACACAATTAATTGCAAATTGAAAAGAATATCACAGGGGAGCTCCTCATACACTAAAGGCATCATGTAGAAGGGCTATGTTGACTTTATGGTTGACTCATGGTCAAAGTGATATGTAATGCATGCCTCTGGAGACAGTATAACTTCTACAAAGTACAGCTACAGGCAAAACTTGCCACATACATTATATTTCAGCAGCAAAATTAGTTGTGTCATTTACACTGTGTTACAGGCTGCCAATAGCCTTATAATAATTACCCGTACAGCATTTTACTTAATCTTCCTGTCCCTTGTAAAAGGTGACATCCACATAGCGGGAGGAATCCTCTTTCAAGAAATGTAGCAAAGTAACCAGAAGCATAAATTTAAATGCACATGTAATGTAGGGCTAGATTTGGTGGGTGATGTGGGGTGGTGAGGCTTACTTGTTACATGAATATCTATGATTTTTATGTCATAAGATCCTACTTGAACATTTTACTGGATTCAAAGGGTTAACTAAGGAATGGTTTTCCTTGTTATTTATTATTAATGACACATCATACTGAACACATATCACAGCTAGAGATCCCTTAGCTTTCCTCTGCAATAAAGGCATTAATTCCCAAAAAAAGGAAAGTTCTCATTGCATGTATCAAGAAAGAGCAGAATATATCATTCTGAATCATAAAAGCATCAAGCTTTGCTGCCTCCTCCAAAGTTTCCTGACACCAAGTCCACTGCAGTCACTGGAGTCCATGAGACACATGTCTTTGTTTTATTAAAGAGCATGCTCTCCAAGTGCAGTTATGGAGGTGAATATATTCAAGAACATTAGAGGTACAGTGGTCCATATTCGGTTTACCTAGTTAATACAGCGTCACCACTAACAATAATGGCCCATCTCTTCCTGCTATGAAAGACAGGAATTATTCCTACTGCTCAAAAATGTCCTGAAATGTCTCAGAAGCTGTTCACAGTAAAACAGCCCCATACCCACCTGAATTTGTTTGTGATTAGATGCTACTATTTTGGTCTGTGCCCGGCCTTGCCACCTGTGAGAGTCTGTTCTTCTCTTGCCAAGTTATGGAAAACAAGAACTGATAAATGGGACTGTGTCTTTGAAGGAGAAACATCTTGTCTACACAGAAACTGTTTTGTGGCCTGACTACTTGCTGACAGCTGGACAAGGACGAGTCAAGGAGAAAAAGAAGAGGGGGATGATGAAGTAACGACCACCAACCCAAAAAGGGAGACCCACTATATACACTGTGCAGGCGCAGGGGTTTTTCCAGTTACATAACAGGGGGAGGGACTGGAGGCCTCTATCTGGGCATGTGCTGGCCACATATCCCCAGATAGACATCAGAGACCAGGTGTATGAAAAACATGATTCCTGCTGCAGGTGGAGGTATGTGCTTGCACCAAGGACAATGTTTCCTCCTGCAGGGATGCCCACTAAGTGTGTGAAGCCTGAGGATGCAGCAACCAGTCATACTGGGGATCTTGAGCACAACTGGGGCAGTATGTATAGTAATTGTGTGAGTTGTGTATGAAAGTGTGGGAGTTGTCTTGGGGTTTTTTTTGTTTTATTCCCTTTTCTCAGATTTTGTTTTTTATCCTTTCACTTGCTACTCCTTTACAATAAACACTGTTTGCTTGAATTTTAAACGCTGTCATAGTTTCAGACTGGAATCCTTCCACGCTCTCCTAAAAATATCATCTTATAAGAAAGCTTCTATCTGCATGTGGCAGGTATTCTTACCCAGTGCTGCACCTGGTGTCAGCTCTTCATGCAAAACTTTCCATTTCTTCTGAATTCCCCACAAGTAAAAAAAAATAACATGACTGAGAAAAGACAACTTCTCTATCTGTTCAACATTCCTACTCCCTATACATTATCCACTCCCTTATCAAGCATCCGTTTTATCTCAGAGCACCACAATGAGGCAGAAAAGTGATTTGCTGAAAATCAATAAACTTTGCAAGAGAGTCTGGAACTGACCATGGATCCCCTGACTCCCAATTTAACATCTTGTTTACAGATACCCTTCTTTCTCTGTAAAAGTAGAGGGACATGCTTGGTGCTAAACTTAAATTGTGATATGGATTAAAAGAAATGTGGCCTCCTCACTCCACACATAATAGTTCTCTATTAGCAACTCTACAACTGAGGCAGTTAAGAACTTATTTTCCCATTGTTTCAAATACAACACATGAAATTAATTTCCTATGCTCCCTGGATCTAGAAGTGAGCTGCTTAACAGGCTTTCCTGTCCATGTTCAAGGCAATCTTTCATAATAAATTAAAGGAAATCCAAGATGTTCACAGTGACTGGAGAAAAATTGTGTGGCAGCACATAAATCAGCAAGAAGATTCTCCCAGAACAACTTGTTAGCAACTGATGCAGTATTTGTAGGGAGATGTCAGTGACAATGTCCTTTCTGAAGGCAAAATAACCACTAACTATTTGCTAGAGTTTCCTCCCCCCCTGCTAAGTAAAGTATCAATTAGATCAACACCATTTAGAGTTGCACAGTTTGACATTTTTAATCCCTTTGAAGGCTGTTCTTGTGCCTTCCCTGCATGCTTGCATAAGTATTACAGGTTGCTTGTCAGCTTGAACAATTATTTTTCTATTTAAAGAAAAAAAAGAAGAACCAACACAGAAAAGAAGAAAAAGAAAGGTTTCATCGTGCAATATTTAGAAATTGTTCTGGAGGTAGTGAAGAAGGGTAAGTTTATCCTCCCAAATTACCCTGAATCTGAATCATATCTGATCAGAATAAACAACCTATGCAAAGTCATAACGTGGTCTTCCTGTAATCTTTCCCGAAGCTGATGCTGTTAGCTTATTTGGCAAGTGACTTGAAAGCAAGGGACTGTGGCCTGACAGGAGAGGGCTGACTGCAAAACAAATTGTTCCCAAAAAGAGCCACTGAAAGATGCTCAATGAACTGTGCGAGAGTGAGCCTGTGGGGAAAAACAAGATTCCCAGAACTTCCCAAGGCTCTGAGCACCCCTATATCTCTCCACCTGAGTTAGGTCAGAAAGATTAGACTTAAAGGGATTAAAGATGTTATTGCAGAAATATTAGGTCTTTTTTCAATTTTATAATTTCAGGGCACAAAACACTCATATCTTGTATAGATACCAATCGATGTTCCCAGTTGAATATTGGCCTCCACAGCTATAACATGGGTTGCATGACCTGTTACTTCCTCTCCAAGCCCTTTTTACATCAGATAAAACTGTTGTTACAGATGGAAACAATCAAAGACGAAAATTAATATGGAATTCTCAATTGTGCTGCAGATGTTACTGGGGCTTCAACAAAGCATCAACAGATGCTTGATAAATTTGGGGATTTGAGGGACATACCAAATGCCCAGCGCATTCAGAATGAACATTCACCCACTGAAAAAGGAAGGAAATTTTCCTTGGAGACCGATAACTCACTTTTCTGCTAGCTTTCAAAAGGTTTCTAAATTTGAGCAAGATCTAAAGTCATCTGCTTCATCCAAGGGGCCAGAAAATCCCCATGGAAAGAACAAACATACACACTGCATCACTAGAATCAGAGTTCTGAGGCAGAAAAAAAAGAAAATACAGATTTTTACACCTATTTTAAAACACCTGCCTAAATGCAAAACTGTAGTAAACCAGGTCACAGCAATGTGCATGCTAATAAGAATCCTGTTGTGCTATCAGAGGGTTCAGGAGGAATCATGAAAAGCATTTACTGTTCCCTTTTCTATCCCTTCACAGCATGTGAATATAGTCAAGCACTTTTTTTAATAGACTTAGAAGAATGCAAATCGTCTTTTTAAATGTTCATGAGATATCATTAAATTTTCCTTTTACACTTAGAGTTCATTCTTTTAATCAGCTGTTTGGTCCCTTCCAGACAAATGTAGAAGGCTGTATAGTTTCCTTTATTTTTTTCCTTTAATAGAAATCGGAACTTCAAAGTGAGATGATTAGAGAGTTTAATTTTTTAAAAAAGCATACACTTGGGGGGTTAATTAGCATTTAAAAATGGACTTTTGTTATCAAAGCTAAACTATCTGACCTCAGCTTTGTATATTCATTGTGAATTCAAAAGGTTCTGAAAGAGACTGATTTATGATAAATTATGAATATTTTTCCACCTTCATTTCACTGCCTGCAAACCACCACCATGGATCAACACTTAAAAAAACCAGGGATATTAAAGATCCTATTCCCAGAAGCAATAGATACATTTCAATAGACAAGGTAATATGAACACCACCATTTTTCTTCCTTTTCTGGGTAGGAGAGCTCTTCTCAAACCCTTTTAGGAGTAGGAAAATGATACTCAAAGTCAGCTTTAAAACAGTAACTGTACAAATGTTCTCTTTAAGCACAAATGTTTGCAGGAACTAGCAGGAATATTATTGGCAAATATAACAAAATTTTTCTTCAGAATAGGTGACGCCAGCTTTATGAAGGCTCCTCCCAAACATTCATCAGATTTGGAAATGACAGGAGAGGCAGCATGTCTCCAAAGCGAGGCAACAGTTGAAAGTATACCTGTGAGTTTAAATGGAAAGGTCATGAATAGTACAAAAAGAAAACAATTATTTAACTCCAGTGGAACAAGCAATGCCCCTGTAAGTGTGTGTCTGTTTCCAGTGATAGGAATAGACTGTCAAGGGACTTCGTTTTTTATGCTGTTTCAGGCTTGTAAGTAGAAGACTTGTGGCTTTATCCAGGTTCTTTCTCGTGGGTATCGTAAGGCACAGCACAATTAAAATCAAGGCCTAGAAAACATCTGAATTATGCTTTGTGTTGCCAACATGCACAAGCCCTTGCAAAACAACTAGCCATGCAGTATCTGTTGAAAACCAATCCAGTTAGCCTCCAAGATAAAGGAAAGTCAAATTAGTTAAGCTACACACCACTGTCAGTGTGATCATACACATTTGTTCATTTAAGTTTTCTTCTCTACTTCTTCATGTTGTTGTTGGGGCATGGAGGAGGAGGGGATATTTTTTTGGGGGTTGTTTTTTGATATTTAGTTAGTTTGTTGGTTTGCTGTTCAGCTCTTTGTTTTTTTGGGTTTTTTCCACTCATATTTAGAGGAAGTTTTTTCCAAAACTACTTAGAATAGTTCCACAAGTCTTGCAGTCCAGAACCTTAAAGGTTCCTCACTTTTAGGAGTCTGTGAATGCTGGTATGTTTGTGTGGCAGTATTTTTTCTTATCTTTCAAAGTTAACAAATATTTCTTTAAATTTTTTTGTTTTTAAAGAGTTCAGGAATGAATTGAAATAGTAATAATGTCTGTGCTGGTGAATCTCTACTGGTAGGTTAAATATTTAGCAGGCATCTTGTGATTGCTTCCACAGAGACAGGGCAATAGAGAGATGACATTAAAGGTTAAATCTTAAAACACTGAACTAACCTGTGATTAAGCCATGTTCAGTAACAGCCAG
The DNA here is from genome assembly GCA_013396735.1 of Grallaria varia. NCBI lineage: Eukaryota > Metazoa > Chordata > Aves > Passeriformes > Formicariidae > Grallaria > Grallaria varia. The sequence goes on along the minus strand of VWZG01004054.1, from coordinate 3,562 downwards.
ACACCTACAGATATACCTCAGCGGGTCCTTGAAGACACTAGGTGTGCAGGAACATTGCTATCAATGGATATCAAGTGCATCACTATAACTTGAAACAAAAATAGAATTTAATCACATGAGGATTATTTTAAAGGTACAGTTTCTGCTGAGAGAAAAATAGAAAAGCGTAAACTACAGACTATTGCATCTGCATGTTTACTTGGCTGATATCGTCAGTAATCCTGCAGACAAATAAATCAGAGACATATACTAATTTCTTTTTCATCTCTGTATTTCTCATATTGACACATTTTTATCATGCAACAAAGCAAATGCTGTTTCCAAGAATAGTGCACCAATTCTCAAAATTCTTATCGATAGATTGAACTTGCAAGCCCAGCCCAGAAAGATTCACTTAGATGAGTTACATTGTCTGAAATAAGACAAAACATATCAGTATGTCTGTTTTTCAGCCTTTTGTGCACAAACATTTTGTTAATGGGGTCACTATAATGCTGGAAGTATCAGGCAAGTTCCTACAGGGTTCATAAGTAAAAAAAAACATTCCTTACAATATTTATAAAATTTATAAAGGCCTGCCCCTTTCTATGAGGAATAATAAAACCCCATATATATCAAATCCCCTTTATTTTTAGCACTGTAGACTACTCAAGGTGTTTCATAGAAACTGCTCATTTGTGTTCTACCCATGATTTCAGACATCTTAAATCCTGCTAACCTAGGAAAGCAGAAATTTATAAACTATTCAGGGTGCCTATAAAGAAGCTTACACATTGCTTAACAATAAAATTAATCTAGAACATGTGGGAGGCCAGGGTCTGGCGAACGGAAGATATCGCGCTGTACGGAAAGATAGGGCTCCCCTCCCTCCTTAGACACCAGTAGCACTTAGTACGATAGCAGATGGATGTGACGTTGTAACCCTAAGCTTTATAACACCCTGTCTCCCTTCAATAAACGCCATTTGCCGTCCACCACATGGGTGTCTGCGAGCCAGTGGCCCGAGCAGCCTGGGGGTGGCTGCCGTGCTGTTCCCGAACCAGGTTGCCATGCCTCGCTAGGCAACAGAACATTACTGAGAAGACTAAGTCACATTTTTTTAAGTTAAAAAAAGGAAGGTTTTCTGACTACCACTGCCACAGACAAGTTTCTAGTACATTCCTCTCCTCCCTTTTGATTTTACTCTCACTGCAAAGCCACAGGCTTCAATTCAGCTTAGTCTATCCAGCAAATGACAGCTTTGACTCAGCTGTGGGACACAGGCCATTCAGAGCTCTGCTGACCATGGCACTGTCCTGTCCAAGCCTCACCCCACAATGGGATGACACTCAAAAACACCCTTCCTCCTCAAGCTGTTTCATGTCATGGGAGGACAGCAGCATATGGAAGAGCATTACACAATCTAGCAGGTCATGAGATCTTAACATGCTGAATTTTTCGTATTATAATGAGGAACTTCTATCTTTCAACATCACACACGCTCACAAACCTTTCATGATTTCATGTGACATTTCTAGTGTGTCTATTACAGCATCCAAAGTGCATGCTGCAGGCAGCAAAATAATGGCTCAACCCTTCAGACACTAATTTATAGAATGATTTCTGAACTCTTACCTTGGTAAAAGCAGATGCATTTTCCTCAGCAGTTCTACTGAGTTTGCTAATATGAACAACAAGCTCTGCTGGGAGAGAGACACCTGAAATTGCATTTTCACTTGTGTTTTATTTAGGAGACTGACAGAACATACAGCTTTTTGGATGTTGAGTACATTACCTGAAATCAGCCTCAAATATCTTAATATTCACACTTTGTTAACCTTTGAGATAGTCTGTTTTCAGTAACACAAAATCCAAAGCTCAGGCCATATGTTGAGAATATAATATCTTCCCAGTAGAGAAATCTCTTGTTTCAGTGTCTCTAAGCTCATGTAGTCATGAGCCCATTAGTCATTAATTGCATATTTTATGATTGAATGGGACATATTGGCAGAAAGCAAAATCTGAATTAAGACAGCTTATAATTATTACAACAACAAAACCACAGAACTCATCATAAAACCAGGCAAAGAAACAGCCAGTTCAAACTACTCAATAACTTGTAGGAATTTTTACACAGTGGTTTGGTAATTCAGATAAGAAACAATCACTTTAGCAATTGTTACATGGAAGGAATATTGTGAACAGAGTTGGTGCGAGAACGCAACCTTGCTTTACGCCATTGGTTATTGGAAAGGGCTCGGAGAGTGCATCGCCATATCTGACTTGGCCACGCTGATCTTCATGCAGCAGGATGACCATTTTGAGGAACTTGGGGGGACATCCTAAACGTTCCAAGATCTGCCACAGGCCTTTCCTGCTCACAGTGTCGAAAGCTTTGGTGAGGTCAACAAAAGTTACATACAGTCCTTTGTTCTGTTCCCTGCACTTCTCTTGCAGTTGTCTGAGAACAAATACCATGTCTGTGGTACTCCTATTGGCTCTGAAGCCACACTGGCTTTCAGGCAGAAGATCTTCTGCAATAGCGGGTACTAACCTGTTCAAAAGTATTCTTGCAAGGATTTTACCAGCAATGGAGAGTAAAGTAATACC